>SJYA01000280.1:427350-554974 GCA_006410615.1 Neotragus moschatus
TGCCCCCTGAAGGGAAGTGTGAAAGCCTCCTGGTGTTTTATTGCACCCATGAGAGAACAAGAGGCAAAGATAGATTGGTCTTTGTGGAGTGGAGTAGCCGGAAAATAAATATGGCTGATCTCCTTCTATGGGCAGGGCAGGGCTCGGCTCACATTTACTTCCTGCCTGTCCATAGTCTCATCTTCAGAGTTGGAAATGGACCTGCTTCCCAGGCCACCTCATGACAGCAATGTCTTGGGATGGCCTTAGGAAGTGGGGTCTTTGGGATGTGAATAGAACATGGGGTGTAATTGAGGTGTTGCTGCTGGACTCTTTAAGCAATTTTCATGTATGCTGTCTGGGATAGCTTGCAAGAGTTGATCTCAACATTTCACCTCTCTTTGTGTCTTTGCCTCCTTGCAATGTGATGTTGCAGTTCTTTCCATCAAAATGTAGCATCTGTTTCCCCACTGTCCATGTTTGGGCTGACCTGCCTTGATCTTTATGGCACCCCACTCTGGAACNCAATTTTCATGTATGCTGTCTGGGATAGCTTGCAAGAGTTGATCTCAACATTTCACCTCTCTTTGTGTCTTTGCCTCCTTGCAATGTGATGTTGCAGTTCTTTCCATCAAAATGTAGCATCTGTTTCCCCACTGTCCATGTTTGGGCTGACCTGCCTTGATCTTTATGGCACCCCACTCTGGAACCTGGAAAATCCCATGGATGGAGGAGCCTGGTAGGCTGCAGTCCATGGGGTCGTGAAGAGTCGGACACGACTGAGCGACTTCACTTTCACTTTTCACTTTCATGCATTGGAGGAGGAAATGGCAACCTACTCCAGTGTTCTTGCCTGGAGAATCCCAGGAACAGGGGAGCCTGGTGGGCTGCCGTCTATGGGGTCGTACAGAGTCGGACACAACTGAAGCGACTTAGCAGCAGATGTGAGGATGAGCCAGTGGAATCCAAGCCTCTGCCTCAGGGCAGGATGGCCAGGTGACCTGCAGTGACATCCTCTTGTGTGATCCCCTTGCCTTGACTGCTTTGGGTACCAGTGAGTGTGATTATGTTATAGCAGAGAGATTTTCCAGATACAATTGACTTTCCAAAAACAATTGTCCTCAAGAGGGATATTATCCAGGTGGTCCTGATCTAATAATCACAGTAGCACCCAAAATCTGGGTCTAGAGGTCAGAGACAGAGGAAGTAGGAGATCTAAGGCACGTGAAGGATTTGACTGCCCTTGCTGGCTAGAGTGAACCTTGTAGTAAGGAGTGTGAGTAGCTTCTACTTGTTGAGCGCAAACTCTGCCTGATGGCCATCGAGGACACAGAGACCGCAGTCCAACAACCATAAGGATCTGAGTTCTACTTACATCAAGGATGAGTTTGGAAGCATCCCCTTCCCCGCCCCCCACCCCCAGAGTCTCCTGGTTAATTTTCAGCCTTGTGATGCCCAGAGCTAACGGTCATGTTGTGCTGAACTTCTGATTTACAGAACCATGAGGTAACAAATGATTGTGTTAAGGTGCTCAGTTTGTGGTAATTATTACTAAGCAATAGAAAACTGAGTCTCAACAGGCTCAGTTCTAGTCTCTGCTGGAAGCTTGCCAAGTTCATGAGACCATGCCTGGACTAGCTTGTTGGAGAATGGAAGGCCACCTGGAGCAGAGCTGAGGAGTCCCTGCTGACAGTTGGCCAACTTCTAGAAGCAGAGCCATATAACCAACCCATAGTTGATCCCAGGTACCTGAGGACGCTCAGCCCAGAGTGAAAACATTCAGCTTATCCTAGTTTAGGTTGTTGTCCTGGAGACTCATGAGTACTATGGTCTCATGTCAATGTCTGCCCACCCCAGAGTCATGTGTTAAGCCTTAACCCCAGTGTGATGGCCTTAGGAAGTGGGGTCTTTGGGATGTGAATAGAGCATGGGGGAGAAATCCTCAAGAATGGAATTAATGCTCTTATTAAGGAGGCTTCAGAGAGATCCCTTAGCCCTCCTACCACATGAGGTTACAATGAAAAGATGGCCATCTATGAATCAGATCCTTAGCAAATAGCAAATCAGCCAGCACTGAAATCTTGGATTTTCCAAGATCCTAAACTGTGAAAAATAAATGCTGATTGTTTATAAGCTGCCTAGTCTGTGGAATTATGTTAGAGCAGCCTGAATGAACTAAGAAAATGAACTGTATGAATGATTACTGTTTGGGTCATTGTATTTTGGGATATGGTGTGTACACAGCGATGTCTAATTGATACATTGGCTACTCTCATGAGCAGGGACTACACTTTTTTTTTTTTTTTTTAAGGATGCACTGCCTGGCATGTCAGATCTTATTTCCCTGACCAGGGATCTAACCCATACCCGCTGCAGTGGAATCATGGAGTCTTAACCACTGGACCTCCAGGGAAGTCTCAACAGGTACTAATGTCTGTACTTAACATTAACATGGATATTATTACACTTAGAAAGAATGGAGTGCTGTGGTGCTGAAGATATGAGGCTTTTTTCTATGTGGTGGTGAGACCTTATTTCAGTGAGCTCTTCAAGCAACATCTTAGAGCAGATGAAAAGAGTGGTGTGATTTTGACCAAGATTATTTCACAGCTTGTGTCAAAATTTCTCATTGCCTGTCTAATTTACAGTAGATATATGATCAATTTATAAACATTTGTTATGATCAAGGACTCAGGGTACATGATTCTAACAACTGAATTTTCCACAACTGTAAATATGATTGCAAATTGTAAATATATAAAAATAAAACAAAATCACCTTGCTATTAATAAATTTCTGATAAAACAAAATCACCTTGCTATTAATAAATTTCTGATTATGGTCAAAAGCAGACAGGCTGTGCCAACAATGCAAAAATGTAAAAAAGGTAAAAGGTGAGATGAAAAGATTTCCATGGTGCATTCATGTCGTTGAAGATTAGAGTTGTGCAGATACTTATAAATAAATGCAGTGTCTCTGTGCATGAGTCAGAATTATCCTCAGTAAACTCAAGCAGGCTGTTTTTGCAAATTCAGGAGTCTCCTTCAGCAGGACACAGCCTGTTTTGTGTTCCCTAGGTGAATAAGTAAGTCTGTGAAACAAGGATGTGGGTTGTTCAGTTTCATTTTGAAATCCTGACATAGATATGAGGAATCTTGGATTTAGAAATGACCATTTCTGTAGTAGTTCAACAACAAGAAGACTTCTACAGTGCCTAATGCTACTGTCTCCATCAAGGAAGTATGATGATGGTTCACTTAAACCCCCAAATGATCCAAGAAATGAGAGGACAGCCGTGTGTGGATGGAGGTTGCTGTCAGACTAGTGCAAAGGAGGACGCGGATCAGTAATAGGCCTGCCCCTGCTGGGGAGCTGGGTGGAGAGTGTGTGGGGACAGGGAAGGGTAAATAGTGGCTTGGGAACAACAGTAAGCAGGTTATTAAAAGGTTGGATAGGGAAAAATGTCTCTGTGTGAGAAAACTGGGGGTGGGGGAGTGGGCAGGGAACTTCTTCAAAACATCAGTGACTCATAGTGGAGAGCAAAATGTAAGATGAAGATAGAGCATATGTGTTCAAGTTCAAGTTCCGTGGCATGGAGGCTGACTGCATCACTGGTTTCACTGGTACTGGGACCTGTGGGTGTGCCCCAGGGAAAGCTATCTGCTGGGTGCTTCGTGTGCAGTGGCATGTTCAAGTGGAGACTGTTGTGGAAGCTTTGTTGAGAGAGAGTCACTGTTACCCAAGAGGAATTCTGCTACACCCAGGTAAATGAAGACTCGGGCTATGTACCAACACTTCTCTGCCCACTTGTACCGTTTGAGTTAGTCAAGGAGGAAATAACGAGCAGGGGGCACACTGACCCTCAGCAAAGCCTCCATCTTGCATAGACCCTATTCTAGAAAAATCTGAGTATTGCCAAGAAGCAACCTTTGATCTTGAGGAAGAGATAAGTTTCCATGGGACATTTGGAACAGGGGGATAATGATTAGGACACAGCTAAAGTCTAGAATCTCAGAGGACTTGGGTGTATGGGCACATTGTTGACGATTATCCATTCCACTGGTCTCTCTGGGAAACATTATTCACATGAACTCCTTTATCCTGCCCTGTGGACCCCCATCTGATCTGTTCCCACATCCCAGCCCTCATGTTTGCAATCTTCTTTTGCTCTGGGCAAGGGAAGTGCAGCTTAGTGAGCTGGGTCCCAGAGACAGATGCTCAGATATGTGTGTGTCTCTGAGTCTTCTCCCTCTGTGAGTCCCCTTCGCATGTACAGCCCCTCCTGGGAGACCCCAGAGGACCTGAGACAGCCCTTTACAATAACACTCTTTTCATTGTTTTTGGAAACCCAGCAATTTCCCCCAACATTGGACTGTGATTTATTTATGTCCTACTCTCAGCACACATCACAGTGCCTGGGATACAATCACTACTCAAATATCCATTGAATAAATGAGATGAAACATGGGATTACACACATGACCATACTTTGATTAAAAAAAATTTTTTTTTTCAAATATCATGTTCTTATTTACAAAGCAGAAACAGAGACACAGACATAGAGAACAAACAGGCGGACACCAAGAGGGAAAAGGGTGGGGGGAGGTAAGGAATTGAGGGATTGGGATTGACATATATACACTCTTGATGCTATGTATAAAATAGGTAAATAATGAGAACCTATTCTCTAGCTCTGGGAACTCTACTCCATACTCTGTGGTGACCTAAACAGGAAGGAAATCCACAAAAAGAGGGAATGTATGTATTCGTGTGGCTGATTTGCTCTGCTGTACTGTAGAGATTAACACAATATTGTAAAACAAGTATACGCCAATAAAAATTAAAAAAAAAATTTTTTTTGGTTCATTTCCTTAGGATGTGAAATCTTGCAGAGAAAAAGGTCTGCATGGATTATATTTCTGTGTTGCCTGTAAGGCTAGAAATAGGTATTGTCAGACCCGCTACTTCAAAGGCAGCAGGAAGCCAAGTCTCACCATCTTTGATGTATAGCCTGTATCAAAGAACAAAAGAGCAGGGGAGACTGGGTAGCTGATGAAAGCAATATCTTGTTTCAAGTTCAAAGCAGAGCTCTTGCAACCTGTTATGTTATCAGGAGTGACACATCCCCCATATGCACTCTGGACAAACCTTTTGGATGTCACCACCTTTGTCTGGGCTGCAAGCTCTTGGCGAGTCTTGGGCTGGACGTGCCAGCTGCACAGTTCTGAGGTGTTTTGCCTTCCTGGGCAGCCAGTGGCTGACGCCAGGGACTGCTGGCTCCTAAGCCAGGTGTGTATTTTATTTTCTGGCAGAGTTATAGTTTCATCACTGTCATAAAACTTCAGATTCAGGGGACATTTCAGGACACGGAAAGAACAATTGCGTTTCATTCCTGAAGTGAGATATTTTCACTGGCAAGTATAAATAGTTTCATCAAATAGTTACTTCCGTGCAGATTCTGAATATGGGGGTGTATAATTCTAACACAGAGTTAGGCACTTTTTTTCAGGGATTGGATTGGGTATTTATAGATTCTGGCTCCATCATGTCGATATCTATGTGACCTGAGGTTACTCAGTCTCTTTAAGATTCAGTTTCTTTGTATGTAAAATGGACATCATAATATAAACAGGGTATTGTGAGTGTTGGGAGCTGCTTCTTCCTTACTTCTGAAGTTTCTTGCCATTTGGAAGGACCCCCCCAGGCCATGTTCCCATTCTCCTCTCTCTATGATTGCATGCGTGCTAAGTTGCTTCAGTCCTGTCTGACTCCTTGTGACCTCATGGACTATCACCCTTCAGGCTGCTCTGTCCATGGGATTTCCCAAGCAAGAACACTGGAGCAGGTTGCAGTGCCCTCCTCCAGGGGATCTTCCCGATCCAGAGATTGAACCCGAGTCTCATGCATCTCCTGCATTGGCAGACTGGTTCTTTACCACTAGCACCACCTAGGAAGCCTGTGCTATGATTCAGTTCAGTTGCTCAGTCATGTCCGACTCTTTGTGACCCCATGAACTGCAGCATGCCAGGCCTCCCTGTCCGTCACCAACTCCCAGAGTCCACCCAAACCCATGTGCATTGAGTCGGTGATGCCATCCAACCATCTGATCCTCTGTCGTCCCATTCTCCTTCTGTCCTCAATCTTTCCCAGCATCAGGGGCTTTTCCAATGAGTCAGCTCTTCGCATCAGGTGGCCAGAGTATTGGAGTTTCAGCTTCAGCATCAGTCCTTCCAATGAATATTCAGGACTGATTTCCTTTGGGATGGACTGGTTGGATCTCCTTGCAGTCCAAAGGATTCTCAAGAGTCTTCTCCAACACCACAGTTCAAATGCACCAATTCTTCAGTGCTCAGCTTTCTTTATAGTCCAACTCTCACATCCATACCTGACTACTGAAAAACCATAGCCTTGACTAGATGTACCTTTGTTGACAAAGTAATGTCTCTGCTTTTGAATATGCTGTCCAGGTTGGTCCTAACTTTCCTTCCAAGGAGTAAGTGTCTGTTAATTTCATGGCTGCAATCACCACCTGCAGTGATTTTGGAGCCCCCCCCAAAATAAAGTCTGACACTGTTTCCACTGTTTCTCCATCTATTTCCCATAAAGTGATGGGACCAGATGCCATGATCTTTGTTTTCTGAATGTTGAGCTTTAAGCCAACTTTTTCACTCTCCACTTTCACTTTTATCAAGCGGCTCTTTTGTTCTTCTTCACTTTCTGCCATAAAGGTGGTGTCCTCTGCATATCTGAGGTTATTGATGTTTCTCCTGGCAATCTTGATTCCAGCTTGTGCTTCCTCCAGCCCAGTGTTTCTCATAGTATACTCTGCATTGTGCTTCCTCCAGCCCAGTGTTTCTCATGATATATTCTGCATATAAGTCAAATAAGCAGGGTGACAATATACAGCCTTGACGTACTCCTTTTCCTATTTGGAACCAGTCTGTTGTTCCATGTCCAGTTCTAACTGTTGCTTCCTGACCTGCATATAGGTTTCTCAAGAGGAAAGTCAGGTGGTCTGGTATTCCCATCTCTTTCAGAATTTTCCACAGTTTATTGTGATCCACACAGTCAAAGGCTTTGGTGTAGTCAGTGAAGCAGAAATAGATATTTTTCTGGAACTCTCTTGCTTTTTTGATGATCCAGTGTATGTTGGCAATTTGATCTCTGGTTACTCTGCCTTTTCTAAAATCAGCTTGAACATCTGGAAGTTCATGGTTCACGTATTGCTGAAGCCTGGCTTGCAGAATTTTGAGCATTACTTTACTAGTGTGTGAGATGAGTGCAATTGTGCGGTAGTTTGAGTCCTATGATTAGCCCAAGCCTTTTGTTGTGTATGTGTGTATTAAAGTGGAGGGCATTGGGTGGCAGGAAGTATGTTGAAAAAGGATCGTGACTGACCCCTCCCCCCCTTTTTAAGTGTTTATTTATTGGCTGCGTTGGGTCTCTGTGGTTCACAGACTCAGTAGTTGTGGTGTGCAGGCCTAGTTGCCCTGCAGCATGTGAGAACTTAGTGCCCCAACCAGGGATTGAACCTTCATGCCCTACATTTTGCAAGGCAGATTCTTAACCACTGGGCCACTAGGGAAGTTCCTAGCCCAAGTCTTAAAGCCTCTTTCCACTACTCCCTTGTTCAGAGTTTATTGATGTGATGGATGGCTGGGTATAAAAGAGAATGAGTAGTATTCATCCCATTCACCCTGTCCTCTATCGTTTCTCCTGGGAGCAAGCTGCTTATTGGGAACAGGTATTTTTCCTTCTGGGGCAGCGGAAGAAGCCCTCCTGCCCACCCTCAGTGCTGTCTGACATGTCCGTCAAGGTAGACTTCTGAAAAGTCCCCTACCATCTCTGTCTCACTGTACTTATGCCCTAATGGTACCTCTCCCCCTTGAGGGTGGGTTGAACCTAGTGATGTGCTTCTAAGAAACAAAATATGGAAAAATGATGGGATAGAATTTCTGAGATGAGGTTATTTATACAAAGATCATGACCTCTGTCTTGCTGGCCTTCTCTTTCTCTCTGGTGGAGCCCTTGCTCTGGAGAGAAGTAGGCTGGTATAAGTTATAAGTTATCCCTTAGGTTATAAGGGACAAAGGATTTTTAAAACTGAACACAAGAATTAGCCAGATCTGCCTAGATGTGTTAATTACCAATTGCTGTGTAATGAAAAACTCTGCAAACTTAGTAGCTTTAAATAGCAAACATTTATTATCTTGGGCTTACCTGGTGGCTCAGATGGTTAAGATTGCACCTGCAATGTAGCAGATGTGGGTTCAGTCCCTGGGTGGGGACTGAAGAGATCCCTGGGGATCCCCTGGAGAAGGAAATGGCAGCCCACTCCAGGATTCTTGCCTGGAGAATCCTACAGACAGAGGAGCCTGGCAGGCTACAGTCTATGAGGTTGCAAAGAGTCAGACATGGTTGAGCGACTTTCACTCACTCACTCATGTTATACGTAGCCCTGTGGAGAGGACCACAGAGCAAGGAACTAATATCTTTGGTTAGCAGGCAGCAAGGAATTGAGGCTCTCAGTCCAATAGCCTGTGAGGAATTAACTCCTGCCAGCAACCAGGGAGTCTGGAAGTCAACCCTTTCCCAATTGAGCCTTTACAGGATCATAGTCCTAGCTGACACCGTGATTATAGCCTTGTGAGAGACACTGAGTCCGACAACCCAGCTGTGCTGCACCCAGATTCCTGATCCACATAAACTGTGAGGTTATAAATGTGTCTGTGTGTTTAGTCACTTCAGCTGTGTCTGACTCTTTGCGACCCCATGGACTGTAGACCCCCAGGATGCTCCTCTGTCCATGGGATTCTCCAGGCAAGAATACTTGAGTGAGTTGCCATTTTCTACTCCAGGGGATCTTCTTGACCCAGGGATTGAACCCATATCTCTTGTGTCTCGTGCATTACAAGTGGGTTCGTTACTGGGGAAGCTCAAGATAATAAATGTCTGCTATTTGCCANCATGCCAGGCCTCCCTGTCCGTCACCAACTCCCAGAGTCCACCCAAACCCATGTGCATTGAGTCGGTGATGCCATCCAACCATCTGATCCTCTGTCGTCCCATTCTCCTTCTGTCCTCAATCTTTCCCAGCATCAGGGGCTTTTCCAATGAGTCAGCTCTTCGCATCAGGTGGCCAGAGTATTGGAGTTTCAGCTTCAGCATCAGTCCTTCCAATGAATATTCAGGACTGATTTCCTTTGGGATGGACTGGTTGGATCTCCTTGCAGTCCAAAGGATTCTCAAGAGTCTTCTCCAACACCACAGTTCAAATGCACCAATTCTTCAGTGCTCAGCTTTCTTTATAGTCCAACTCTCACATCCATACCTGACTACTGAAAAACCATAGCCTTGACTAGATGTACCTTTGTTGACAAAGTAATGTCTCTGCTTTTGAATATGCTGTCCAGGTTGGTCCTAACTTTCCTTCCAAGGAGTAAGTGTCTGTTAATTTCATGGCTGCAATCACCACCTGCAGTGATTTTGGAGCCCCCCCCAAAATAAAGTCTGACACTGTTTCCACTGTTTCTCCATCTATTTCCCATAAAGTGATGGGACCAGATGCCATGATCTTTGTTTTCTGAATGTTGAGCTTTAAGCCAACTTTTTCACTCTCCACTTTCACTTTTATCAAGCGGCTCTTTTGTTCTTCTTCACTTTCTGCCATAAAGGTGGTGTCCTCTGCATATCTGAGGTTATTGATGTTTCTCCTGGCAATCTTGATTCCAGCTTGTGCTTCCTCCAGCCCAGTGTTTCTCATAGTATACTCTGCATTGTGCTTCCTCCAGCCCAGTGTTTCTCATGATATATTCTGCATATAAGTCAAATAAGCAGGGTGACAATATACAGCCTTGACGTACTCCTTTTCCTATTTGGAACCAGTCTGTTGTTCCATGTCCAGTTCTAACTGTTGCTTCCTGACCTGCATATAGGTTTCTCAAGAGGAAAGTCAGGTGGTCTGGTATTCCCATCTCTTTCAGAATTTTCCACAGTTTATTGTGATCCACACAGTCAAAGGCTTTGGTGTAGTCAGTGAAGCAGAAATAGATATTTTTCTGGAACTCTCTTGCTTTTTTGATGATCCAGTGTATGTTGGCAATTTGATCTCTGGTTACTCTGCCTTTTCTAAAATCAGCTTGAACATCTGGAAGTTCATGGTTCACGTATTGCTGAAGCCTGGCTTGCAGAATTTTGAGCATTACTTTACTAGTGTGTGAGATGAGTGCAATTGTGCGGTAGTTTGAGTCCTATGATTAGCCCAAGCCTTTTGTTGTGTATGTGTGTATTAAAGTGGAGGGCATTGGGTGGCAGGAAGTATGTTGAAAAAGGATCGTGACTGACCCCTCCCCCCCTTTTTAAGTGTTTATTTATTGGCTGCGTTGGGTCTCTGTGGTTCACAGACTCAGTAGTTGTGGTGTGCAGGCCTAGTTGCCCTGCAGCATGTGAGAACTTAGTGCCCCAACCAGGGATTGAACCTTCATGCCCTACATTTTGCAAGGCAGATTCTTAACCACTGGGCCACTAGGGAAGTTCCTAGCCCAAGTCTTAAAGCCTCTTTCCACTACTCCCTTGTTCAGAGTTTATTGATGTGATGGATGGCTGGGTATAAAAGAGAATGAGTAGTATTCATCCCATTCACCCTGTCCTCTATCGTTTCTCCTGGGAGCAAGCTGCTTATTGGGAACAGGTATTTTTCCTTCTGGGGCAGCGGAAGAAGCCCTCCTGCCCACCCTCAGTGCTGTCTGACATGTCCGTCAAGGTAGACTTCTGAAAAGTCCCCTACCATCTCTGTCTCACTGTACTTATGCCCTAATGGTACCTCTCCCCCTTGAGGGTGGGTTGAACCTAGTGATGTGCTTCTAAGAAACAAAATATGGAAAAATGATGGGATAGAATTTCTGAGATGAGGTTATTTATACAAAGATCATGACCTCTGTCTTGCTGGCCTTCTCTTTCTCTCTGGTGGAGCCCTTGCTCTGGAGAGAAGTAGGCTGGTATAAGTTATAAGTTATCCCTTAGGTTATAAGGGACAAAGGATTTTTAAAACTGAACACAAGAATTAGCCAGATCTGCCTAGATGTGTTAATTACCAATTGCTGTGTAATGAAAAACTCTGCAAACTTAGTAGCTTTAAATAGCAAACATTTATTATCTTGGGCTTACCTGGTGGCTCAGATGGTTAAGATTGCACCTGCAATGTAGCAGATGTGGGTTCAGTCCCTGGGTGGGGACTGAAGAGATCCCTGGGGATCCCCTGGAGAAGGAAATGGCAGCCCACTCCAGGATTCTTGCCTGGAGAATCCTACAGACAGAGGAGCCTGGCAGGCTACAGTCTATGAGGTTGCAAAGAGTCAGACATGGTTGAGCGACTTTCACTCACTCACTCATGTTATACGTAGCCCTGTGGAGAGGACCACAGAGCAAGGAACTAATATCTTTGGTTAGCAGGCAGCAAGGAATTGAGGCTCTCAGTCCAATAGCCTGTGAGGAATTAACTCCTGCCAGCAACCAGGGAGTCTGGAAGTCAACCCTTTCCCAATTGAGCCTTTACAGGATCATAGTCCTAGCTGACACCGTGATTATAGCCTTGTGAGAGACACTGAGTCCGACAACCCAGCTGTGCTGCACCCAGATTCCTGATCCACATAAACTGTGAGGTTATAAATGTGTCTGTGTGTTTAGTCACTTCAGCTGTGTCTGACTCTTTGCGACCCCATGGACTGTAGACCCCCAGGATGCTCCTCTGTCCATGGGATTCTCCAGGCAAGAATACTTGAGTGAGTTGCCATTTTCTACTCCAGGGGATCTTCTTGACCCAGGGATTGAACCCATATCTCTTGTGTCTCGTGCATTACAAGTGGGTTCGTTACTGGGGAAGCTCAAGATAATAAATGTCTGCTATTTGCCAGAGTCCAGCCCCGGCGGGTCCAGGGAATTCGAAGCGGGGACGGCGTCGGCGAGGAAAAACTTATTTATTTAGAAATATAAGATTTAGATTAATAGTATAGTGGGAAAATTAAGATGGAGAAAAGAGGCTGAATAACTTGGTTTACGGGGAAAACCAATAAAACCTCGAGACAAGAGGTTTGCACCATCTACGTTGGGCCGCCAGCGCCCACTTGAATCTCTAAGGGTGCCCCACCTTGGGCTCCCTTTCGCGTGGGTCTTAGCAGCCAGGACAAGTAAGAAGACATGGAGAGCCTCCACGCCCCAGATGGGAATTCAGCCAGAAATTAGAGTAAAGAAGAGACACGGGGGAAGCCCAGCATCAGTGCAAGACTCCAGATGCAAGACTCCAAAAACTATTTTTCAAAATCAGCTCATATACCCCAAGTTGTGCATAATGGAATATGCAGAGTTATGCAGGGCAGCAGTCTTGACCTTCACTGAAACAAGGCTTTCTTTTTACATACCCTCCCATATACAAAAGGTCTCAGATAGTTTACATTATCTTCTGGCCAAGAGGCCTGTTAACATTTTTATGACTCTCTTCCTGGATAATTGTCCGATAATCAGAGAACTCCTTTTCCCTAGAAGTGTTTTTTCTTTACTCTGCATTACCCTCAAAATACTAAATGAAGCTACATTCCTATAGAACAAAGGTGCAGTGGGTTGTAACAAAGAAAGTACTTAACTCAAAGATCTAATATTGTTAATACCAGGTCTACTACCTGTTTTTCTATATACCAACTATATCTTACAAATAAAAGATATGAAAATTTGGCAGCAAGTATTGGCTCAACAAATGAAACCTTTAGTCAGTCCTATTCTAATGATTTTGACTCCTCGGAAGCTCCTACATTCCTAGGATGTTTTAAGCTTCCTGTGCCTCCCGCAGTCAGGAGGCCTCAAGCAATCACATGCGCAGCTGTAAGAGTCTTGCAGGCAGGCTAGAAAGCCATCAGAGGGGTTTTTGGATTGAAACACTCTATCAAAGGCAGAAGACTAAAGCCCTTAGTTGACTTTTTCCAGAGAATGTCAGAAGAGTGGAAAGGCAGGCAGATTCTTATTTTGGGGGGGTACATGCTCAGGAAATGCCAGGGAGAAAAACCCCGAGATTTGACTCGTCCTTGCCCATCAAAATCTCCTGCCGCGTGACCTTGTCACGGGTGGGATTCCTCACGCTGGCTCCCAGCAGCTGTTTACAGCTACAAAGTTTGGGTGTTGCTTGTTACACAGCAATAGGTAACCAACACAGCTGGACAGGTCTGGTTAATTCTTGTGTTCAGTTTCAGGAAGCCCTTTGTCCCTCAGAGGTAAGCATATTCTCTAGCTTAGCCTGTACTGGTCATAAAGATGATGGTTTGGTCCCCATCTAAATTTTCCTTTTGTCTTGTTTCTCAGTTGCTAGTCAGAAACCTAGACCACGGAGGGGTGTGTTATTTATCACTTATCAAATCCACCTCTAAAAACCTGAACATGAAGGATCTCTGTAGATGTCACTTGCCTTCAAGAACTGCTGTAGAGCTTCTCTAGTGGTCCAGTGGTTAAGAATCTGCCTTGCAATGCAGGCGACACAGGTTTGATCCCTGGTCCAGGAAGGTTCCACATGCGTTGGGCAACTAAACCTGGGTGCCACAACCACTGAGCCCACCGCCTAGAGCTCAGGAACTGCAACCCCTGAGGCCCAAACACCTGAAGCTGTGCTGAAGCCACCACAAATGAGAAGCCAGAACATTGCAACTGGAGAATAGCTCCTGATCACCACAACTAGAGAAAGCCCTCATATAGTAATGAAGACCCAGTGCAGCCACAGAGAAATAACTGAATAAGTAAATAAATAAAAGAATATTTTAAAAGAAAGAGAATTGCAATAGAGTTTGCTGCAAGTGACATGTGAGGTATTCAGCTTTGCCTGAGATAACACATTCCTAACGATATCTGTAAAAACTTGAGTGTGTGACTCTTTGCAACCCCATGGACTGCAGCCCGTCAGTCTCCTCTCTCTATGGGATTTCCCAAGCAAGAATACTGGTGTGGGTTGCCATTTCCTCCTCCAGGGGATCTTCCTGACTTAGGGATCAAATTTGCGTCTCCTACATCTTCCGCATTGGCAGGCGGATTCTTGACCACCGTGCCACCTGGGAAGCCCATCAATAGCACTTTATCAATAAAAATGCATGTGTTCTTTCTAGAAACTGCTCCTGGACTTGACAGAGGCTTCTGTACTTTGAAGTCCCTTCATTTCCAAACCCCATTCTTTTGCACAGCCTCTGTCTTGGCCTTGTCATTTACACTCATCAAGAACATTTCCACTGAAGCCTAAATCTTAAAGAGCAGAAATCTCAAGTTCATGGGAAGCTGGTCTAGGAGGCATCTGGGGGTTTAAGCAGCTGCTGGGTTTTGAGATTGATTCAGGGGAAGGACAGACTTCTTCCTCCTGATCTTTGTGGCTCATGTTATCTGGGGGAGAAGCAGAGGGAGAGACTAAAATTATCATCAAATAAAGACTTGCCAGAAAGTGTAAACAGTGACACAGACATTTAGCATTTGCTAAATGTCCTTTGCTTTTTCTCACTTGTTCTTTTTCAGTTCAGTGAATTTAAATGAGTGTACACATAATCCCTCGTGGCTCAGATGGTAGAGTCTGCTTGCTAGGCGGGAGACCCGGGTTTGATCCCTGGGTTGGGAAGATCCCCTGGAGAAGGAAATGGCAACCCACTCCAGTACTCTTGCCTGGAAGATCCCATGGATGGAGGATCCTGGTGGGGTTGCAAAGAGCTGGACACCACTGAGTGACTTCACTTTCACACACAATGCCAAAGCTTTGGCCACTCCTAAATATTTTAAAAGCATGGTCTAGGGCTGGATATTGTGTGAATAACCTCTTGCTGAGTCCCAGATCCCTGGCTGACAGAGAGTGGTCACACCTGGGCCTCTCTGGAGGGGAAGAGGGAGAGCTACGTGACCTGGCAGCTTGAGAAGGTTCAAATGTGCTGTCTCGCTTTCTTCCCTTGTGTTCTATTTCAGATTTTGTTATTTTTTTTTTAAAAAAAGCTATTTAAAGACAGGAAAGCAGCATTTGGATTTTGTAAAATACAACAGATCAATTCCTACTTGTGGTTTTACCCTGGAGCCTGGCATGAGCAGCAGTCCTAACAAATATTTTTCAAAAATCATTAGGCTCCCCAAAATTCATGCCCATGACACTTGGATGCAATTGTGTAAATCTAATACTCTTCCACCCCCAGTGGTCTCTGGCCTTTCATCCTGCTCTCTGCATCATGAATTAGGAAAACACACATGTGTTTGTCCACTGAAGGTACATGAGTTGTTTCATGTTCATTGATTTCTGGGCAAACAGGATTGCTTGAGTAGAGAAGAGAAGCACAGCTGCCCTTTAGGAAGGCCCTATGATATTTAATAACTCAATTTTCCCCACCTCAATTTCCTTTGTGCCTCCCCTGGTGATAAACATACTTTTTATATCTGCATTAGATTACCGAGAACAATAAAATGTTATAGACGATAATCATTTAAGAATTTTAGAGGCTTCCCAGGTAGTGCAATGGTAAAGAATCTGCCAGCCAGTGTAGAGGACACAGGACACTTGGGTTTGATTCCTGGGCTGGGCAGATCCCCTGAAGGAGGAAATGGCAACCTACTCTAGTATTCTTGCTTGGAAAATCCCATGGACAGAGGAACCTGGTGGGGACTACAGTCCATAGTGTCACAAAGAGTCAGACATGACTGAGCATGCATGCACACTGGTGATCCAGTAGTTAGGACTCTGCACTTCTGCTGCAGGGGCTGCGGGCTTGGACCTGGTTTTGGAATTAAAAACCCACACAATGTGTAGCAAAAAAAAATTTTTTTTGTTTTATTTATTAAAAAAATTAATGCAATTTAAAATGTTATTTTCCATTTACAATTATTATAAAATATTGGCTATGTTTTATAGGGTTGCACAATGCATCACTAAGCCTACCTTACACTCAGTAGTTTGTACCTCCCACTCTTCCACCCCTATATCTCCCCCACCTATCCCCACTGATCACCACTCCTTTGTTCTTTATACGTGAGTCTGCTGCTGCTTCTTCTTCTTTTTTTTTTATATTCACTAAGTGGTTGTATTTTTCAGATTTCACATATAAGTGATTCCATGAAGTATTTGTCTTTCTCTGTCTGACTTATTTCACTTAGCATGATGTCCTGTAAGTTCATCCATGTTGCTGCAAATGGGGAAATGTTATTCTTTTTTTGTGGTGGAGCATGGAGGAGCCTGGTAGGCTGCAGTCCATGGGGTTGCGAAGAGTCAGACACGACTGAGTGACTTCACTTTCACTTTTCACTTTCATGCATTGGAGAAGGAAATGGCAACCCACTCCAGTGTTCTTGCCTGGAGAATCCCAGGGACAGGGGAGCCTGGTGGGCTGCCGTCTATGGGGTCGCACAGAGTCGGACACGACTGAAGCGACTTAGCAGCAGCAGCAGCAGTATTACATTTTACACTCACACATGTGTGTGTGTGTGTGCCCTCGTGCTAAGTCGCCTCAGTCATGTCTGACTCTTTGCAACCTTACAGACTATAGCCAGCCAGGCTCATCTGCCTATAGGATTCTCCAAGGCAACGATACAGCAGTGGGTTGCCATGCTCTCCTCCAGGGGAATCTTCATATATATATATATATATATGTATATACCTCACTGCTTCTTTTTTAATTTAATTTTTTTTAATTCTGAAAGTATGATAACACATTTACAGGAGACTGGGGAAACACAGAACAAGGTTACATACAGTTCCACTGTTTATTATAATTCTTTTAAGTAGATAAATTAAGATTTTTAGTTGGAGTTTCAATATCCAACTCTCAAAAATTAATAGAGTGAATATACAGAGAAGTAAAAGGATATAGAAGGAAAGTTATGACCAACCTAGATAGCGTATTCAAAAGCAAAGACATTACTTTGCCAACAAAGGTTCATCTAGTCAAGGCTATGGTTTTTCCAGTGGTCATGTATGGATGTGAGTTGGACTGTGAAGAAAGCTGAGCACCAAAGAATTGATGCTTTTGAACTATGGTATTGGAGAAGACTCTTGAGAGTCCCTTGGACTGCAAGAAGGTCCATCCAGTCCATCCTAAAGGAGATCAGTCCTGGGTGTTCATTGGAAGGACTGATGCTGAAGCTGAAACTCCAATACTTTGGCCACCTGATATGAAGAGTTGACTCATTGGAAAAGACCCTGGTGCTGCAAGGGATTGGGGGCAGGAGGAGAAGGGGATGACAGAGGATGAGATGGCTGGATGGCATCACCAACTCAATGGACATGAGCTTGAGTGAACTCTGGGAGTTGGCGATGGACAAGGAAGCCTGGCATGCTGCAATTCATGGGGTTGCAAAGCACTGGACACGACTGACCAACTGAACTGAAAAGGATATAGTAGACTGTGCACCAATTGAACATAATTAAGATTTATATAATTTTCACACAACTGTAGGATACAAATTCTATTCAAATTCCTATAGACTAAACCAAGAGACAATGGAACATATCCAGGGACATAAAAAAAGGTACAAAAATTTCATGGTATAAAGGTACTGAAATCAAACAGAATCTGTTCTTTTATCACTGCAGAATTATGTTAGAAATCAATATCAAAAAATATTTGAAAATAAACCCACATATTTTCAAGTGCAATGTGACACTTACCAGGAGAGATCTTCGACTTAACCATCGGAAGCCTCAAGAAAGTTAGACTGAAAAAACACAAAGGGTGATTGCAGAGAAGAAAGCATTTAAATGAGAAATTAGTGCAAAATGAGAGATTAATTAATATTAAAGATACTTTAAGCAAAATACTATGTATTTGGAAATTAAATGTCCACCTTTAAATGATGGGTATATCTAAGAAGCCATAACAAGGAAAATTAGAAAATATTTGTAATAGAATAAAAATGAAAAGATAATTTACCAGAATTGGTTGCATGCAGCTGAAGCTGCTCAGTGCCCTTAAATACAATGTCTCACAGATTCTTTATCCATGGATACTTAGGTTGCTTCCATGCCTTGGCAGTTGTGAATAATGCTGCTATGAACATTGGGGTGCACGTATCTTTTTGAGTTAGTGTTTTTTCAGATATATACTGAGGAGTAGAATTGCTAGATAATATGATAGTTCTTTGGTAATCCATGGTGGCTCAGATGGTAACGAATCTGCCTACAATGCAGGAGATGTGGGTTCAAACCCTGGGTGGGCAAGATCCCCTGGAGAAGGAAATGGCAACCCGTTCCAGTATTCTTGCCTGAGAAATCCCATGAACAGATGAGGCTGGCACGATACAGTCCGTGGGATCACCAAGATTCAGACACGCCTGAGTGACTAAGCATGCAGGCAATGGTAGTTCTATTTTTTTTTTTTCCGAGAAGCTCTGTGCTCCTTTCCAGAGTTCAGTTCAGTCACTCAGTCATGTCTGACTCTTTGTGATCCCACGGCCTGCATCATGCCAGGCTTCCCTGTCCATCACCAACTCCTGAAGCTTGCTCAAACCCATGTCCATCAAGTCTGTGCAGTGATGCCATCCAACTATCTCATCCTCTGTCGTCCCCTTCTCCTCCTGCCTTGTCTTTCCCAGGTGGCCAAAGTAGTGGAACTTCAACTTCAGCATCTGTCCTTCCAATGAATATTCAGGACTGATTTCCTTTAGGATGGACTGATTGGATCTCCTTGCAGTCCAAGGGACTCTTAAGAGTTTTCTCCAATACCACAGTTCAAAAGCATCAATTCTTTGGTGCTCAGCTTTCTTCGTAGTCCAATTTTCACATCCATACATGACTACTGGAAAAACCATAGCTTTGACAAGACGGACCTTTGTTGGCAAAGTAATGTCTCTGCTTTTTAATATGCTGTCTAGGTTGGTCATAACTTTTCTTCCAAGGAGTAAGCGTCTTTTAATTTCATGGCTGCAGTCACCATCTGCAGTGATTTTGGAGCCCCCAAAAAGAAAGTTTGTCACTGTTTCTGTTGTTTCCCCATCTATTTGCCATGAAGTGAAGGGACCAGATGCCATGATCTTAGTTTTCTGAATGTGGAGTTTTAAGCCACCTTTTTCACTCTCCTCTTTCACTTTCATCAAGAGACGCTTTAGTTCTTTGCTTTCTGCCATAAGGGTGGTATCATCTGCATATCTGAGGTTATTGATGTTTCTTGCAGCAATCTTGATTCCAGCTTGTGCTTCGTCTACCCTGGCATTTTGCATGATGTACTCTGAATGTAAGTTAAATAAGCAGGGTGGCAATACACAGAGATGTACTCCTTTCCCAATTTAGAAGCAGTCTGTTGTTACATATCAGGTGTCTGTTTCTAACTGTTGCTTCTTGACCTGTGTACAGATTTCTCAGAGGCAGGTAAGGTGGTCTGGTATTCCCATCTCTTGAAGAATTTTTCATAGTTTGTTGTGATTTACACAGTCAAAGGCTTGGATGTAATCAATAAAACAGAAGTAGATATTTTTCTGGAACTCTCTTGCACTTTTTCTCCGATCTAATGGATGTTGGCAATTTGGTCTCTGGTTTCTCTGTCTTTTCTAAATCTAGTTTCAGCATCTGGAAGTTCATGGTCTGTACTGTTGAAGGCTGGTTTGGAGAATTTTGAGCATTACTTTGCTAGTGTGTGAGACGAGTGCAACTGTGTGGTAGTTGAGCATTCTTTGACATTGCCCTTCTTTGGGATTGGAATGCAAAATGATATTTTCCAGTCCTGTGGCCACTGCTGAATTTTCCAAATTTGCTGTCATACCGAGTGCATCACTTTCACAGCATAGTCTTTTAGGGTTTGAAATAGCTCAGCTGGAATTCCATCACCTCCACTAGTTCGTAGTGATGCTTCCTAAGGTCCACTTGACTTCACATTCCAGGATGTCTGGCTTAGGTGAGTGATGAACCCATCATAGTTATCTGGGTCATGAAGCTGTTTTTTGTATAGTTTTTCTGTGTATTCTTGCCACCTCTTTTTAATATCTTCTGCTTCTGTTCGATCCATACCATTTCTCTCCTTTACTGTGCCAATTTTTTTGCATGAAATGTTCCCTTGGTATTTCTAATTTTCTTGAAGAGCTCTCTAGTCATTCCCATTCTATTTTTTTTTTCCTTTCTTTATTTGCATTGATCACTGAGGAAGGCTTTTTAATCTCTCTGCTTTTCTTTGGAACTTTCCATTCAAATGGGTATATCTTTCCTTTTCTCCTTTGCCTTTCACTACTCTTCTTTTCACAGCTATTTGTAAGCTATTTGCAATTTCCAGAGGGCTGCACCAATCACATTCCCACAAACAGTGTGCATGTGAAAGTGGAAGTGTTGCTCAGTCCTGTCTGACTCTTTATGACCCCATGGACTATACGGTCAATGAAATTCTCTAAGCCAGAATACTGGGTGGATAGCCTTTCCCTTCTCCAGGGAATCTAACCAACCCAGGGGCTGAACCCAGGTCTTCCATATTACAGGCAGCTTCTTTACCAGCTGAGCCACAGGGGATGCCCAACAATGTTCATGGGTTCCTCCAAAGGATATTTTTAGAAGACATTATGTAATTCTAATGTGTAGTTAATATGAGATATTCCTACATAGTTAATTTGTAAAGATTCCTGTCATTTCACTCGGGCACTATATTAGTTTCCTATTTCTACTGAAACAAATGACCACAAACTTAGTGCTTAAAACGATGCACATGTTTAATCGTACAATTCTGAAGCTCAGAAGTCTAGAGTGGGTCTCACTGGGCTGGAAGGGTCAGTGGGGCTGGCTTTCTTCTGCACTCTCTAGGGGGAATCTGTTTTCTCGCCTTTCCCCGTTTCTCAGGCTGTGTGCCTCCCCCGGACGATGGCCTTGCATCACTCCAATCTCTGTTTCCATCACCACATCTCCCTTGCCTCTGACCTGTAAGCCTCCTTCTTTCACTGTCAAGGACCTTTTGTGATTACACTGGGTTCATTCAGATAATCCAAGAAAATGTCCCCATCTCAAGGTCCTTGACTTGGTTACAATTGGAAAGTCTCTCTTGCCCTATAAAGTAACTTTTTCACTGAACCCCCTTCAGTGAAAAGGGGCTGATATTTTCTGAAGGCAATGGCACCCCACCCCAGTACTCTTGCCTGGAAAACCCCATGGATGGAGGAGCCTGGTAGGCTGCAGTCCATGGAGTTGCTAAGAGTGTGACACAACTGAGCGACTTCACTTTCACTTTTCACTTTCATACACTAGAGAAGGCAATGGCAGCCCACTCCAGTGTTCTTGCCTGGAGAATCCCAGGGATGGGGGAGCCTGGTGGGCTGCTATCTATGGGGTGGCACAGAGTTGGACATGACCTCAGTGACTTATCAGCTTGGCAGCAGGAACTTTCAGGAGAATACTTATTTCCATGCCATGATAGAAAAGGATCCCAGACTGTCTCTGTCTCTTGGTATCAAGGCCAGGATGAGACAAAAGTACAGTCTTTATCATCATTATTATTTTTGAAAAATTTTGACTTACTTATTTTTGGCTGTGTTGGGTCTTCGTTGCTGCATTCGGGCTTTCTCTAGTTGCAGCGAGGGGGAGGACTCTCTAGTTGTGGTGCCGGGTTTCTCATTGTGGCAGCTTCTCTTGTTGTGGAGAATGGGCTCTAGAGTGCAGGCTCAGCAGTTGTGGCCCACAGGCTTAGTTGCTCCAGGGCATGCGGAATCTTCCAGAGATCGAACCTGTGTCTCCTGCATTTGAAGGCAGATTTTTAACCACTGGACCACCAGGGAAGCCCAGTCTTTATCATTATTATTGCAACTATTTAAAAAATATACAAATTTTAGTGCTCTTCTTTTTTTGAATTCCCAGGCAAAACTTTGGTAATTTAGCACTAACTGAGACCTTTTGCCCTACATTGGGAGGAATCACCCTGAATTCCATAAATAAAACATTCAATAAAGAAGTCATTAGTTTAGGACCCAATTAGCCCAGACTGCCTGAAGCTCTACATGTATTGTTATCATTAAACAGTTGCAGAATATTTCAGATGGTTAAATGTATACATATACATTACATATAAAATAAAGGCACATTTAACATTCACACAAATCTAAACCAATCGCTGGAAAATTTATGCACAGGCATGATCTACCATGTTTAGAAATTTTTTTTTCTACCTGTGGATTTTATTTCATTTCCTGACATATGGCAAGTGGAATAAAATGCTGAAGGTTATATATCATTAAAGATGGCCATTTCATGTGGTCCCCTGACCCGGAAATCTCCACTGGTTCCTCGCTGCCTCCTTTAACTTTTCCAGTATTGTCTCCCTCTGGTCTTTCATATGAACATCATCAAAACCCTTCTTTCCACTTTTCCCTTAACATCCTTGGTGATTTCCAGCATCCCTATCTTTTATTACCTTACTGCCCTCTGCTAGGAGACGCTCCTCTTTTCTTATCCACTAATCTTAAACCCACCAACAAATCAAATTATTTTGACTTGCTGACACCTGTAGCACCCAGGATGTACCCTGCTCACTTGTAATCTTAAGCAAGCTCTTTTTATTTGTGGCAAGGCACAACTGCTGCTGCTGCTAAGTCGCTTCAGTCGTGTCTGACTCTGTGTGACCCCATAGACGGCAGCCCACCAGGCTCCCTCGTCCCTGGGATTCTCCAGGCAAGAACACTGGAGTGGGTTGCCATTTCCTTCTCCAACGCATGAAAGTGAAAAGTGAAAGTGAAGTCGCTGAGTCGTGTCCGACTTGCTAACTAATGTATATATATATTTTTTTCCTGGTAACTGTTTGCCCCCTTTCCCTTCCCTTCTTTTGAGGCAGCTGCCAGGTCATTAAAGTTTTATTAACTTGCCCAGAGGGTGAAACAGCCAAACCAAAGAGTTTGTTTTCAATTTGGGGGTTTCAAAAACTTGGTCTTTGAATTTCACAAGGCAAGGATCAAAAGGACTCGGGGGTCAGAAATTTGGTTCCTAAGCCAGTGAACTGTAAACCGGTGTGTGTGTGTGAGTGTGTGTGTGTGTGTGTTTACATGATTGTACCCTTGGGGTTCACAGACTTCCCAAGGCAGTATGCAAGGACTCGTGTGGCTTCAACCAATCAGCTTCCGGATTCTGAACTCCCTGCAGGCTTTTGTCAAGCTGATCTGTCTGCAGACATTTCTTACCATCTGGAGGGTTTCATGTTTACTTTTCACACCTCCTTTTGCCCCATCTCCCTGCTTATTCACCCCTATTGTTGCTGTGATGGAAAAACTTCTGAGGGCCAAACCAAAGCACCCTGTGAAATACTGATACTGAGAAAGCAAAGTGCTTTAATGACTGACAAAAATTTCCCTTCAACTCAGACAGTTTCTAATTCTTTATTTTAACTAAATTGCTCTAAAATTATCCAGGATTATTCATAATAATCTTTGATGATAGACCAGTATATTTAGGAAGTAACTCTGGAAAAGTTTAAAGAATTGAAGAACATTGGTATAACAAAATTCCCAGCTACCTTTTTTTTTTTTTGACAAGTCCTCTCAGTGCTATTTATTAAAATAAAACTAATGCTGGGCTCTGTCTTATTTTAGCAACAAAATAATATCCATTCATGAAAAGATGAACCAATTAGGAGAAAAAGATGCATTTCTGTTAGCATTTGAATTGCTATATATTTATCAATGTTTAAAAGATATTTGCATTATTCTGTTTAATTATGTACTAAATGAAGTGTATGAGAACGCCTCAGAAGAAAAGTTAAAAAAAAAATTGAACTGTAAGGTCACAGAAAAATTTTAAAAATGTCAATTTATTTACATTTTGAAAGGAATTATCATGTTTATTTACCAAAATTATTTCAAGTATAATGTTGTTGTATTAGAATTAATTCTGTGGGGAAAATGTAATGGGAATAAGACTTTAAGGAACATCAATAAAACAAGAGACACATAAATTTATATTTTTAAATGGACAACAGTGAGAATCAAATTCTTTTGGAATTTAGATTCCTTCCATTGGGAACATTGAAAAGAGTAGAATAGCAGTTTTACTTTGGACTTTAAATATCTATATTTCACTGAAAGTCACATCTAGCAACCACTTAAACATTTGATAAAAATTGTGTAGATAACTTAAAAATATGTTGCAGTGAATATAAAGTCTTAAAATCATTTCATGAAAAAGGTGAGCCAAAATGATTGAAGGCCAGATTCTAAGAATCATCCCTAATGATTTAAAAACAAGGGTTCCAATGAGCTTAACAGCCTTTAAGTCGAGGGTGACGGAGAACATTGTTGTGAAGAGTGGCAGTGCGTGGATTTGCCTCTGACAGTAGGTGGGAGGCGGGGTCAGAGGATGATGGAATGTGTGGTGCCCAGTCCTCACGCTAGGCTGCATCCCTGGGAAGCCAGGGATGAGTGGGTAATAGAAGGTAATAGATTCTCTTGCCTGGAAAATCCCATGGACGGAGGAGCCTGGTGGGCTGCAGTCCATGGGGTCGCTGAGGGTCGGACATGACTGAGCGACTTCACTTTCCCTTTTCACTTTCATGCATTGGAGAAGGAAATGGCAACCCACTCCAGTGTTCTTGCCTGGAGAATCCCAGGGACAGCGGAGCCTGGTGGACTGCCATCAATGGGGTCACACAGAGTCGGACAGGACTGAAGCAGCAGCAGAGATGGCTGCGTAGGTGGAACACATGGGGTTTATGAAATTCCATTCATATGGTTCTTCCTCACGTCCCTTCTGGGTCTGGAGCCCAGTTGCCCTCCAGCATTTACCAGTCTCATTGACGCACCTGTTTAGCTTACCTCCCTTCCCTGTCTTACTTTTCCCACTGCCTCACTTGTGCTTCCTGAGATCACCTTCCAAATACACTATCTGTGTGGGTCTGTGCCCAGTCCCTAAGTCATGTCTGACCCTTTGCGACTCCACGGACTGTGGAGCCTGCCAGAGCCTGCCAGGCTCTTCTGTCCATGGAATTCTCCAGGCAAGTATACTGGAGTAGATTGCCATTTCCTCCTGCAGGATATTTTCCTGACCCAGGGATCAAACCCACATCTCCTATTTTGACAGGGGAATTCTTTACCAGTGAACCACTTGGGGAGTCCTTAAACTGCTTATACCCAAGCTCTATTTCAGAATCTTGCGCTTGGGAGTGCCCAAAACCAAGATATGTGCCATAAGTAACTTTCTTAAATGTTTAATTTCAACTCAGTCATCAAGCATTGATTGGGTGCATTCTAGGTTGTCTCTAAGGACACCTAAGAATTATAAATTAATTAAGTAATCAGAAGGGGGTTAGGAGTATCAGCTGGTTCTCTGTACCACGTGCACATAAAGAGATTTGGGAAAAACTGACCCTGAAGAAATTAATCTTGAAAAGAGATGATATGTGTAATGAGAAATTGCTCTGCCAAAATGCAGAGAAATGCAGAGAAAGCAAATGCAGAGGCGTAATAAAAGTTGACTATTTAGTGCACTTCTTTTGCAATAACCACAGTTTTTTATTAAACATTTTCCTTCCTTATGAAATTTGCTGCTGCTCCCTCATGGCAACCAGGAACCATAAAAGAACCCATATATGGTGTCTGGTTTTAAAACAACAATTAAGCTTTATTTGTAAGGGCAAATGAGAGTCATGTTCTATCATGGAGTGGATAGGAAATAAGCAAGATTTCCCCCTTCACTTCCATTATGGCTCATATGAATGCTGGTAATGCAATTATGCAAATGTTTGGCTGAGGTTTGGAGTGCTGCTTTTATTATTTAGCAGTAAAGTTATAAAATGTCTAATTTGCATATTACATTTTTCTTGCAGCCATGGTCTAAAGCTTATAAACAAGGCTTTATTTTTTAGAGTTTTTAAAACAGAGCCTTCTGGCATGGGAACATATAGTTTTACCCTGCATTTGGCCTTGAACTTTGAGCAGGGACACATGCTTATAACATCAGTGGAGAAAACCAAAATCAGACAAAATAATAAGCATGTTAATAGATTTATGTTATTAACAGGTAGAGCCAGAGGACTTGGAGGGGTCCAGAGTTTCAAAACTCTGTTGGATAGTTCTTTTGTGATCTCAAGGTATATATGTGATCTCAAGGTATATATGTGATCTCAAGCAGAAAAGATGGAGGTCTATAGGGACCCTTAGAATCATCTCTGAGGCATTGGTTTCAGTTCGTTTACTTTTTTGATGCACAGGGTTACTGAATAAGTTCTTCCTTCACTGCAACATTGCAGTGTTTTAATAAAGAACAGACATTGGTCAGGAAAAAAAAAAGCATGGAAGGCAGTGCTGGCTGCTTATATCCATAGACTTTCCGAGCTGGAAAGAAGCTTTAGTATCATCTACTGTTTAAAAAAAAATCACTTTTTGGCTCTTACTAGGCACAGTGCTATACCTTATTCTATTGTTTTATCTGTCTTGTGAGGTGAGCATGATTATCTCCATCTTCTTTTCCAAAAATATATTTTATATTGAACTACAGCTGATTTTTATTTTCTTAGGCTCCAAGATCACTGTGGATGGTGATTGCAGCTATGAAATTAAAAAGACCCCTGCTCCTTGGAAGGAAAGATATGACAAACTTTTGTTGTTCAGTTGCTCGATTGTGTCCAACTCAGCAACCTCATAGACTGTAGCATGAGAGCCTTCCTTGTCCTTCACCATTTCCTGGAGTTTGCTCAAACTCATGTCCATTGAGTCAAAGATGCCATCCAACCATCTCATCCTCTGTCACTCCCTTCTCCTCCCACCTTCAATCTTTTCCAGCATCAGGGTCTTTTCCAATGAGTCAACTCTTTGTATCAGGTGGCCGAAGTATTGGAGTTTCAGCTTCAGCATCAGTCCTTCCAATGAATATTCAGGGCTGATTTCCTTCAGGATTGACTGGCTTGATCTCCCTGCAGTTCAAGGGACTCCCCAAAGTCTTCCCCTGTACCATGAAGGCATCAGTTCTCTAGTGCTCAGCCTTCTTTATGGTCCAACTCTCACATCCACACATAATTACTGGAAAAACCATAGCTTTGACTATATGGACCTTTGTCTGCAAAGTGGAGTCTCTGCTTTTTAATACGGTGTCTTGGTTTGTCATACTTTCCTTCCAAGGAGCAAGAGTCTTTTATTAATGCAGCACATAGGCAAACCTAGGAATAAGGGGATTGCCTATATTCCTTTTTTGACAGTATTTGCATTTTCAGAGATGCTTCTAGTGGATATGGGTGGGCAGTTGGGAAGCTACAAGGTTCCTTCAAACCTCATCACATGGACGATGGCTCAGGCATGGTGAACTGCCCCTCCTGGGGAATGAAGCAGCTAAGTAGGGGGCGGGCACCCTGGGGCTTGGGTGGGCAGAGTCAACTCCAAGCAAAGAGAGCTGGAGAATGAGCAGGTTTGCTGTACCTTGGGGAAAGGTGAAAGGCGAGAAGCTCCAAACCTCGTGTTCCTCAAGGGCAAAGCAGGGGCAGGGCTGGAAGGCCAAGTCAACTGTGGAGGAGCCCATAGAGAAAGTGAGATGAAAAGGCCAGGAGTCTTGGGTGAGTAGGGATGGGGTGTTCAGAACTGCCCTTTTGGGGGGAACCAGCTGTGTGTGGCAGAAGCAGATTCCTCTGGGAGGGAGGCACAAGGCTGTGGCTGGGGACAGTTCCCTTGCTCACTCCTAAGCTTACTGTACACAGTGAAAGATTATGTAAGAATCGTTGGTATTTCCACATGCTTTTTTGTCTCATCTTTAATCAAGACGACCTGATTTTCATAGTTCACTGGGCCCCCACCGCTTTTTTCTTTAAACCATCTTTTGTTTGAAGCAAACAAAATATATGTCTACATTCTAAGAGACTCTGCTTTTATCAAGAAAATAGCAACATATTAAAATATGTGGTAACTCTGTTATTATATTATCTGTTACATGAAGTCTCCTTTGGTTAAATCTTCTCTAATAATTTATTTTCTTTTTTAAGATAAAGATTGTGTTTAGCCTCCTGTGTATTACCCAGTTCCTTATCACCATAGACATTCTTTAACTATGTGTGTTCTGTTAACTAGGAATATTATCTGGTTTCATTGTTTCCAAACTGGAACTGATTTTTCCTACTCTGTATTCTGCGTACAATTCAGTCTCATCTCATCATCTCTTCCTGCCCTTATTCCAAAACACCCTCCACCACTACCTGTCCAGGAAAATACATTTTGAACAAAACTGACAAGCCCTAGTGGGTGTGTTTTCCTATATTATTGTGGATTTGCAAAAATTAGGGCATCACATAGGCAAAGAGCAGGGAAAATACATGTGGAATGATATAATGTAGTGGAATGATATAACACAGTACAATGAGAGCCCAAATAGCCAAGCTGGGAATGATGCTAAGCAGTGAATCTCTAAATTAGAGTTTGGACACGATGAAATTTAGAAAAATTCAAACATCATATAGAAGAAAGTTTTGTCGAAGAGGTATCAGGACAGTGATATAACAAAAAATTCTGAGAAATAGAAAAACGGTCTTATAACTCTTAATACAGACACAACGTAGTAAATGTTGCCTATTACTCATTTTTATTTTTCCAATTGAATATAGATGATTTACAATGTTGCATTAGTTTCAAGTGTTCAGCTAAGTGATTCAGTTACACAAATATACATAGCCTATACCTATATGTGGGCCTCTCTGGTGGCTCAGATGGTAAGGAATATGCCTGTAAAATACGAGACCCAGGTTTAATCCTGGGTTGGGAAGATTCCCTGGAGAAGGGAATGGCCACCCACTCCACTATTTTTGCCTGGCGAATTCCGTGGACAGAGGAGTTTGGTGAACTACAGTCCATGGGGTTGCAAAGAGTTGGATATGACAGAACTAACACTTGCACTTTTCTCACTTTTTATATGTGTATGTGTATTCACAGATATGTATATATATTCTTTTTCTATTCTCTCCCCTTATAGATTATTGCAAAATGTTGAATATAGTTCTCTATGCTATACAGTAGATTCTTGCTGGTTATCCATTTTATATACAGTAGTGTGCATACATGGAGAAGGAAATGACAACCCACTCCAGCATTCTTGCCTGGAAAACCTCATGGACAGAGGAGCCTGGTGGGCTACAGTCCATTGGGTTGCAAAGAGTTGAACACGACTTTGAGACTAAACAGCAAACAGTGTGAGTATGTTAATCTCAGACTCCCACCCCCTTTCCCCTTTGGGAACTGTAAGTTTGCCTTCTATGTCTGTGGGCCTAATCTGTTTTTTTATNAATGGGGTCACACAGAGTCGGACAGGACTGAAGCAGCAGCAGAGATGGCTGCGTAGGTGGAACACATGGGGTTTATGAAATTCCATTCATATGGTTCTTCCTCACGTCCCTTCTGGGTCTGGAGCCCAGTTGCCCTCCAGCATTTACCAGTCTCATTGACGCACCTGTTTAGCTTACCTCCCTTCCCTGTCTTACTTTTCCCACTGCCTCACTTGTGCTTCCTGAGATCACCTTCCAAATACACTATCTGTGTGGGTCTGTGCCCAGTCCCTAAGTCATGTCTGACCCTTTGCGACTCCACGGACTGTGGAGCCTGCCAGAGCCTGCCAGGCTCTTCTGTCCATGGAATTCTCCAGGCAAGTATACTGGAGTAGATTGCCATTTCCTCCTGCAGGATATTTTCCTGACCCAGGGATCAAACCCACATCTCCTATTTTGACAGGGGAATTCTTTACCAGTGAACCACTTGGGGAGTCCTTAAACTGCTTATACCCAAGCTCTATTTCAGAATCTTGCGCTTGGGAGTGCCCAAAACCAAGATATGTGCCATAAGTAACTTTCTTAAATGTTTAATTTCAACTCAGTCATCAAGCATTGATTGGGTGCATTCTAGGTTGTCTCTAAGGACACCTAAGAATTATAAATTAATTAAGTAATCAGAAGGGGGTTAGGAGTATCAGCTGGTTCTCTGTACCACGTGCACATAAAGAGATTTGGGAAAAACTGACCCTGAAGAAATTAATCTTGAAAAGAGATGATATGTGTAATGAGAAATTGCTCTGCCAAAATGCAGAGAAATGCAGAGAAAGCAAATGCAGAGGCGTAATAAAAGTTGACTATTTAGTGCACTTCTTTTGCAATAACCACAGTTTTTTATTAAACATTTTCCTTCCTTATGAAATTTGCTGCTGCTCCCTCATGGCAACCAGGAACCATAAAAGAACCCATATATGGTGTCTGGTTTTAAAACAACAATTAAGCTTTATTTGTAAGGGCAAATGAGAGTCATGTTCTATCATGGAGTGGATAGGAAATAAGCAAGATTTCCCCCTTCACTTCCATTATGGCTCATATGAATGCTGGTAATGCAATTATGCAAATGTTTGGCTGAGGTTTGGAGTGCTGCTTTTATTATTTAGCAGTAAAGTTATAAAATGTCTAATTTGCATATTACATTTTTCTTGCAGCCATGGTCTAAAGCTTATAAACAAGGCTTTATTTTTTAGAGTTTTTAAAACAGAGCCTTCTGGCATGGGAACATATAGTTTTACCCTGCATTTGGCCTTGAACTTTGAGCAGGGACACATGCTTATAACATCAGTGGAGAAAACCAAAATCAGACAAAATAATAAGCATGTTAATAGATTTATGTTATTAACAGGTAGAGCCAGAGGACTTGGAGGGGTCCAGAGTTTCAAAACTCTGTTGGATAGTTCTTTTGTGATCTCAAGGTATATATGTGATCTCAAGGTATATATGTGATCTCAAGCAGAAAAGATGGAGGTCTATAGGGACCCTTAGAATCATCTCTGAGGCATTGGTTTCAGTTCGTTTACTTTTTTGATGCACAGGGTTACTGAATAAGTTCTTCCTTCACTGCAACATTGCAGTGTTTTAATAAAGAACAGACATTGGTCAGGAAAAAAAAAAGCATGGAAGGCAGTGCTGGCTGCTTATATCCATAGACTTTCCGAGCTGGAAAGAAGCTTTAGTATCATCTACTGTTTAAAAAAAAATCACTTTTTGGCTCTTACTAGGCACAGTGCTATACCTTATTCTATTGTTTTATCTGTCTTGTGAGGTGAGCATGATTATCTCCATCTTCTTTTCCAAAAATATATTTTATATTGAACTACAGCTGATTTTTATTTTCTTAGGCTCCAAGATCACTGTGGATGGTGATTGCAGCTATGAAATTAAAAAGACCCCTGCTCCTTGGAAGGAAAGATATGACAAACTTTTGTTGTTCAGTTGCTCGATTGTGTCCAACTCAGCAACCTCATAGACTGTAGCATGAGAGCCTTCCTTGTCCTTCACCATTTCCTGGAGTTTGCTCAAACTCATGTCCATTGAGTCAAAGATGCCATCCAACCATCTCATCCTCTGTCACTCCCTTCTCCTCCCACCTTCAATCTTTTCCAGCATCAGGGTCTTTTCCAATGAGTCAACTCTTTGTATCAGGTGGCCGAAGTATTGGAGTTTCAGCTTCAGCATCAGTCCTTCCAATGAATATTCAGGGCTGATTTCCTTCAGGATTGACTGGCTTGATCTCCCTGCAGTTCAAGGGACTCCCCAAAGTCTTCCCCTGTACCATGAAGGCATCAGTTCTCTAGTGCTCAGCCTTCTTTATGGTCCAACTCTCACATCCACACATAATTACTGGAAAAACCATAGCTTTGACTATATGGACCTTTGTCTGCAAAGTGGAGTCTCTGCTTTTTAATACGGTGTCTTGGTTTGTCATACTTTCCTTCCAAGGAGCAAGAGTCTTTTATTAATGCAGCACATAGGCAAACCTAGGAATAAGGGGATTGCCTATATTCCTTTTTTGACAGTATTTGCATTTTCAGAGATGCTTCTAGTGGATATGGGTGGGCAGTTGGGAAGCTACAAGGTTCCTTCAAACCTCATCACATGGACGATGGCTCAGGCATGGTGAACTGCCCCTCCTGGGGAATGAAGCAGCTAAGTAGGGGGCGGGCACCCTGGGGCTTGGGTGGGCAGAGTCAACTCCAAGCAAAGAGAGCTGGAGAATGAGCAGGTTTGCTGTACCTTGGGGAAAGGTGAAAGGCGAGAAGCTCCAAACCTCGTGTTCCTCAAGGGCAAAGCAGGGGCAGGGCTGGAAGGCCAAGTCAACTGTGGAGGAGCCCATAGAGAAAGTGAGATGAAAAGGCCAGGAGTCTTGGGTGAGTAGGGATGGGGTGTTCAGAACTGCCCTTTTGGGGGGAACCAGCTGTGTGTGGCAGAAGCAGATTCCTCTGGGAGGGAGGCACAAGGCTGTGGCTGGGGACAGTTCCCTTGCTCACTCCTAAGCTTACTGTACACAGTGAAAGATTATGTAAGAATCGTTGGTATTTCCACATGCTTTTTTGTCTCATCTTTAATCAAGACGACCTGATTTTCATAGTTCACTGGGCCCCCACCGCTTTTTTCTTTAAACCATCTTTTGTTTGAAGCAAACAAAATATATGTCTACATTCTAAGAGACTCTGCTTTTATCAAGAAAATAGCAACATATTAAAATATGTGGTAACTCTGTTATTATATTATCTGTTACATGAAGTCTCCTTTGGTTAAATCTTCTCTAATAATTTATTTTCTTTTTTAAGATAAAGATTGTGTTTAGCCTCCTGTGTATTACCCAGTTCCTTATCACCATAGACATTCTTTAACTATGTGTGTTCTGTTAACTAGGAATATTATCTGGTTTCATTGTTTCCAAACTGGAACTGATTTTTCCTACTCTGTATTCTGCGTACAATTCAGTCTCATCTCATCATCTCTTCCTGCCCTTATTCCAAAACACCCTCCACCACTACCTGTCCAGGAAAATACATTTTGAACAAAACTGACAAGCCCTAGTGGGTGTGTTTTCCTATATTATTGTGGATTTGCAAAAATTAGGGCATCACATAGGCAAAGAGCAGGGAAAATACATGTGGAATGATATAATGTAGTGGAATGATATAACACAGTACAATGAGAGCCCAAATAGCCAAGCTGGGAATGATGCTAAGCAGTGAATCTCTAAATTAGAGTTTGGACACGATGAAATTTAGAAAAATTCAAACATCATATAGAAGAAAGTTTTGTCGAAGAGGTATCAGGACAGTGATATAACAAAAAATTCTGAGAAATAGAAAAACGGTCTTATAACTCTTAATACAGACACAACGTAGTAAATGTTGCCTATTACTCATTTTTATTTTTCCAATTGAATATAGATGATTTACAATGTTGCATTAGTTTCAAGTGTTCAGCTAAGTGATTCAGTTACACAAATATACATAGCCTATACCTATATGTGGGCCTCTCTGGTGGCTCAGATGGTAAGGAATATGCCTGTAAAATACGAGACCCAGGTTTAATCCTGGGTTGGGAAGATTCCCTGGAGAAGGGAATGGCCACCCACTCCACTATTTTTGCCTGGCGAATTCCGTGGACAGAGGAGTTTGGTGAACTACAGTCCATGGGGTTGCAAAGAGTTGGATATGACAGAACTAACACTTGCACTTTTCTCACTTTTTATATGTGTATGTGTATTCACAGATATGTATATATATTCTTTTTCTATTCTCTCCCCTTATAGATTATTGCAAAATGTTGAATATAGTTCTCTATGCTATACAGTAGATTCTTGCTGGTTATCCATTTTATATACAGTAGTGTGCATACATGGAGAAGGAAATGACAACCCACTCCAGCATTCTTGCCTGGAAAACCTCATGGACAGAGGAGCCTGGTGGGCTACAGTCCATTGGGTTGCAAAGAGTTGAACACGACTTTGAGACTAAACAGCAAACAGTGTGAGTATGTTAATCTCAGACTCCCACCCCCTTTCCCCTTTGGGAACTGTAAGTTTGCCTTCTATGTCTGTGGGCCTAATCTGTTTTTTTATACGTTCATTTGTATATATATATATTTTAAATATTCCACATGGAAATGCTATCATATAATAGTTATCTACTCTTGCAGGATAAGGTGGTGGCCAGGAGTGTCAGCTCAAGTCAGACAGACTTGAGAATTAATTTTAGGTCCATCATTACTGGATGAACAAGCTTTTTTTTAAAAAATTTTTTAAAATATATTTTTTAATTTTTTTTCCATCTCAGGTGTACATGAGTTCTCAATCTTGAACCCTCCCCCCCCCACCTCCCACCCCAAGAACAAGCTTTTTAAGTCTCTCAGCACTTTAGTTTTCTTAGCTACACATGGGCATAAATAGATAACATCTGAAAAGTTTAACAAGATACCTGAGAAAGGTTAACTTAGAATAATTTCTTTAAACACATATTTCTTAAGCCTTTGCTATGTGCCATCTTCACAGACCTTGTGGTCAAGAGAGGAAGGCAGATAATCAAGTGGGCACATGGGTAGGTGATGGCAGATGAAGGAAGGAGACATAGGTTAGGAGAGCAACAGACAGAAATCTGGCTTTGTCTGGAGGCTAGGGACAGTTTCCTGAGAAAGCGGTGTTGGGCTGAGAAGTGGAGGAGAAGTGGGAATTAAATAGGTAAAAATGGAGGGCTGTGTGGGATGTTGTTTAGTCACTAAGCCGTGTACGACTCTGCGGCACCCGGTACTGTAGCCCACCAGGCTCCTCTGTCCATGGATTTTCCAGGAAAGAATACTGGAGTGGGTTACCATTTCCTTCTGCAGGGGATCTTCCCAACCCAGGGATCGAACCTGGGTGTCAAATGTATATACCAACAATAACTTAAAGTTTATTCCAGATCTAATGCAGGTTAATCTGTCTTTAAGGTAGCATCACATGGCAATTTTCTGAGTTCATTCTGGTGATTTCTGTTGCATTTCTCTGTTTTGTAGATCTGTGTGATCTCTGGCACTAGGTGGTAAACTGGGTTTGGATTACAGCACAGTGAAGGAATGAATATAAGAACTTCAGAAACAGTTAAAGCAGGAGATCACTGTGATCTTAGACTAGCAAGACAGGTGCTGCCATTATTGTTAATATTTGGATGATACATTCTTACTGTAAATGCAGCTTTTGGTGGCTCGAAGTGGTAGTCTGCAGAAGATGAAATGTCGACAAGAATACACCACCTTGATATGGGCCAGCATTAGGTCCATAGTTACAGCCTGACAATGACATGTGTCATCTTCAATGGCACCTGATGCATCAATACATGTAAACCCCTTGATGGGCTTGGGATCACGGGCTTTTCTGGGGCATTAAATAGCGGCCAGTGTGGCTTGATGGCATTTTGAGAGATGAGCCTGAATAGGTGGGCAGAGGCCACATCAAATTGGGCCTTTTATCCTCAGGGCAGCGATGAGCCAGTGCAGGACTGTACACCGGGGAGGGACGTGCTGGGCTGTGAGGAGAGCCTGAAAGTGGGAGAGGGTAAATGCTTGCTCTTGCTTTCGTCACAGCGAGAACTGATGGGTGGCGGCTCAACTGAATGGTGACACAGACAACTGAGAAAAATGGAGAGATCCAGGAAGTATCTGGGAGGTAACACTGATGCAGCTTTGATGGACTGGATGTGGCCACCGCAGAAAGGGAACCTGTTAAGGATAAGTCCTGGTCTCCCGGTTGAAAACTGTGCAGGTGAAGGTGCTGTTCATTGTAACGCATAACACCAGACAGTGCCAGCTTTGTAGAGTAACTTATGCTCATTACACACAGATATATCTCACAAATCTGAAACCATGAAAGAGCACTAGGATTCATATGCGTATATCTCTGCAAACACACATACACAAAAATAATAGGTGTGCTACAATCGGCCTGTACTAGTGCAGGTGGCAGCAGAGGTATAGAGTCTGCCTGCCATGCAGGAGACACAGGACACAGCGGTCCAGTCCCTGCATTGGGAAGGTCCCCTGGAGGAGGAAACGGCAACCCACTCCAGTACTCCTGCCTGGCAAATCCCACGGAGAGATAAGCCTGGCAGGCAATAGTCCATGGGGTTGCAAAGAGGTGGACACAACTGAGCACACACACACACACATAAACTTAAGAAATTCAAAATTTTTATACTATCTATATTATTATACTTCTGACGATTTGTCATATGCTCGGCTCTTAGGGGTCTTTTTTTCGTTTTTATTTTTGGCTGCACTGGGTCTTTGTTGCTTTGCATGGACTTTCTCTAGCTGTGGCAAGCGGGGGCTACTCTTCATTGCAGGGCACAGGCTTCTCATTGCTGTGGTCTCTTTTGCTGTGAAGCACGGGCTCTAGGTGTGTGGGCATCAGTAGTTGCGGTTCACAGGCTCAGTAGTCTCATCTCTTAGGTTTAGTCTCTCCGCGGTATGTGGAATCTTCCCTGACCGGGGACTGAGCTTGTGTCCCCTGCATTGGGAGGCAGATTCTTATCCACTGTGCCTCCAGGGATGTGCCTGCTCATATGTTTTTAAACAACTGTAATGTATCAATTCTCTGATCACTTATTTCCTCCTCAGAGAGGGAAATTGATGTTCTGAGGACTTAGCGTTGTGTTCGTGGCTCTGAACTGCTTTGCTGCTTCATCTTCATCATTTCCTTTTTCATCCTGAGTGTATTACAATTTTTTCTTTTTGCTTGCTTTTATTCTGTTGGTTTTTCTGCCTCCAGTGTCCTTTAAGCACTTCTGCTCCAGCTGAACTCGTATTCATCCTTCGAGGCCTCTTTGAGATGTTACCTTCCTTCTGAAGTTTTTCTGGATCCTTGTTGTAGTGTTTCTAATTTACTTCATTCTGGTGTGAGTTTATCTCATAGAATGTATGCATCTTGGAAAGTGTTAGTCGCTCAGTCACGTCCGACTCTGCGGTGCTATGGACTGTAGCCCGCCAGGCTCCTCATTCCATGAGATGTTCCAGGCAAGAACACTGGGAGTGGGTTGCCATTCCCTACTCCAGGGGATCTTCCTAACCCAGGGATTGAACCTGGGTCTCCTGCATTGCAGGCAGTATTTTTACTCTCTGAGCCACTGGGGAAGACCCACAGGCACACTTGCATTAAAGTGAAGTTGTTCCCATCAATCTCCTCCTTTAAGTCCATACTTTGTAAAATTTTTGGATGATTCTCTCTGACTTAATTAAGCTGGGTTCCCTCAGAGGCAGATCTTGAGATGAGGCTCTGAGTACAAGTCACCTCTTTTGGGGGGAGATGCCAGGAAGTATCTTTCAGGCAGTGGGGAATGGAGACAGGGAAGGGAAGGACGCTTGTGGGAGGTGAGTTACTGAAGAGGTCACCCTGCAGGCACCCAAGGCTCCTTCCCTCTGGAGCCTCCTACAAGCTGTATAGAACATGACTCAGGGCTGGTGCACCTGAAGGCAAGGATGCTGGAGAGAGTGCTGTCTAATGTCAGTTAATCAGGGCTGGTTGAGAGCTGCTGAAGGGGGCCTTGACTCCCAGGGTTTCTGCTCTGGCCTGCTCTGCTTCTAGGACAAAAACACCCCAGCAGCCAGGGGGCAGCTCATGCAGAAGCTGCAGATTCTTGCAGTTGGTGAATAGGGACAAGCGAGTGCTGAAGGCACTCATGATGTCTGCAATGCTATCTGTATATTCATGGAATATTTTCTTACTTCTAGGTCATATACAACAGGGAAAGCTTCTCTCCTTTCTGAAACAATTAAGAGGAAATTTATCTGAGGAGTAAAAAAGTATATTACCAGAAGGGAGTTGTGTTAGGGACCTTTTTTTTTTTTTTTTAAATTAAATGTACCTAGAGTTTTTAGCTAATATATTTTAATAGTGACCATATTGAGAATTAGAGTCTAGAGTTTATAATGGCTGTAGAAGGAAAGTGGAAAGTAACAAGGCTCTGGAGTCTGACTCTTTTTAGTGTTTAAGTGTCACCAGCCCAGGGAAGGGGTTATAAAACCTTATCATGAGCTATGGGAAGCATTAACCACATAGCTTAAAAAAGGAGAATTTTGTCATGGACAAGGTAATGTGAAACCTGTTTAATGAAGAACTTGGAAGTTGGATATGGCTCTAGTCTTTAGTTTAGGGGTGTGTTACCTGAAGTCTTAAAAAAATTAGCAAATATATTTTATGTGGAACACACACATGGAAGCAAACCGATTAGATTCTTCCCAGCAGGAAAAAGAAAACTGGTTCTTCTCATTCCATGTTCCATATGTTTACAGCACTCACTGTCTGCTGATTCTTTTCTAACATGTAATTTCTTCATTTCTACTCTTATTCTTCTCCCCTGGTGTGTGTGTGTGCGCGCGCGCGCGCGTGTGTGTGTGTGTGTGTGTGTGTGTCTGTGCCCAGTTGTGTCTGTGTGTTCAGTTGTGTCTGATTCTCTGTCACCCTGTGAACTGTAGCCCACCAGGATCCTCTGTCCAAGGGATTTCCCAGCAAGAATACTAGAGTGGGTTGCCATTTCCTTCTCCAGGGGATCTTCCTGACCCAGGGATCAAACCCATGTATCCTGCATGTCTCCTACATTGGCAGGTAGATTCTTTACCTCGAGCCACCTGGGAAACCCCATTCTTCCCTGGTACTGACCGCTTTTTAAGGGGATTTTGGGATTTGTAGAATTTTTTCAAGAAATGGATCAATAGAGAATTGCAGTCATAGTGTCTGGGTTATAAAGTATTTAGGTGATTTGTTGTCCATACACACAGGGAGAAAATGTATGTAGATTGTCTTATTTGTTTGCGTGGTTCCTGTCACAAATAAAGATTTAAAAGCACAGGGAGATTAAAGCCTTGTGTTACTTGAAATTACTTTCAAGAAACAGAATAGATCACTCATTGGCTGGTTTTCCTGTTTCCAAATCATATTACCAGCAGATTGCCAATCCAGTCCAGCAGTTTAATTTATTATTATGCAAAGTCCAAGTGAGTGAAATTTTAACCTCCGTTTCTAACCACTTCGCATTGGTTTTATCTATAATTAACTTAGTGAAAGGAGTCTGATGACAGATTCTTCCTTGTGCTCCAATTATCTAACTTATGAGGCCCTCCAAAGAGTTTAATTTGACTGCCTTATCCCGAAAAGTGTCATGTGGTAGATAGAGCAGGAATATTAACTAAGAATTCTAGGTGTTTAATAAGGAGCCCCAAATGTCATCGTTGGATGAGCCCACAGGGAGAATGTTTGTAAAATGTGGTTGGTTATGTCTGGCATACTGTGGTCAAAAGAACACAGCACTGAAAGCAAAATTTGCCTCAAAGTAACTTAAATCCCTTATATCTCTTGAAACCAATGCTTTTAAAAATTCCTCTTCCTATCTCTCTCCCATCTATGATACATCAGTTTTTATTTTTCAGATATCCTTCACCTGGTAAAACTTCTGCCCTAGCCCCAGCCCTCCAATTTCCCATAATTTTCTCCTTTGTCATTCACTTGATTCTGCCTAAAAAAAGCCCTAAAGAATCAGTCTAGCATAAGTGAGAGCTCCCTGGAGGGCTGAAAAGAGGGAGACAGACTAGGTAAAGCTAGATCCCTTTTTATAGGGTAGTCAATTGCTCACAGTATTCCAGGTGTATGAGCCAGTTGTATGAGAAATGACATACATACTTGCCCTTATTTACTTTTAGCATCCATTTTTTTTGATAATCCCAGAATTACTTTTTTTGTCAAAGCTTCTCAAAGGACTAATATCTTTATTTTTATGGGTTATATCAAATTTATTCTGTAACTCTTCTCTGCTTTGTAAATTTTCTTTTCCAGATTTATTGAGATACAATCAATATACAACGAACTGCACATACTTAGTGTGTACAATTTGATGAGTTTGATGTATGCATATACCCATGAGACCATCACCAAAATCAAGGTAATAAGCATACTCATCACCTCCAAAAGTTTCCTTGTGTTCCTTTGCTTTCTGAATGGGAGGGTAAGACCACACGATGAAAATCAGATCATATTACATCCTATCCCCTGTGGCTTCCCACTGCACTTAGAATAAAATTGAAAGCCCATAACCCAGACCTATGTGTCTGCAAGTGTTCAAAGGACCAATATCTTCAAAAAACACTTTATTTTTCTCCGTCATAACCAATTTTGAGACAATCATGACTATCTTCCTGGAAATACAGTTTAAATTAATTGCTGCTCCCAACCAATTCTTTACTCTCATAAACTATTACTTGCTACGTTTCTCCAGACTCTGAAGATAATAAATTTGGGGATTATAACAAAACACGATAATAGAATCCCAAGATTGATTATAATCATAGATTATATAAGTATGAATAACATAATTGGTGGAAGAAGGCACTCTTTGAGAGGGAGATGAAAGCATTTATAGTAGGTAAAAAAAACAAACAGTGAAAGTCTGTTGCTAAATTGTGTTCAGCTCTTTGAGATCCTGTGGATCTCAAATGGGTATTCCCATTTCCTTCTTCAGGGGATCTTCCTGACCCAGGGATTGAACCTGGGTCTCCTGCATTACAGGTAGATTCTTTACTATCTGAGCTACCAGGGAAACCCATTTATAGTTGAAGGAACCAATAAAAGTAAAATTTCATTTTCAATAAATGATTTTTAACTTCACACGTAGTTTCATATTACTTGGTAGAGCCTTTTATTGAGAAAAGAAAATTGACTTAATATAAGAAGCAAACTTTAGTTACAAGGAGTGTTTTTCCTTCACTCTGTCCTGACTTATTTTGACTTAAGGAAGAGTCACATAATGCAAGGGTGAGCTTTCTTATCAAGTCAGTGCAGCTAATAGAATATAGAAGTGGGGTTTAAAGGGTAGTATGGAAACTCCAGGGGTTCTAAAGAGAAATTCAGAGGGTTTGGGAGGTCAAAAATATTTTCATAATAATAATGAGACATCATTTACTGTTTTTTGGTTTGCATTCTCTCAAGAATGTACTGAGTTTGCAAAGTTCATTGCAACTAACCTTTGAAAAATACACTTTGAGTTTTGGTGTAGTATCAAAGTGTAGTATCCATAATTATTTGAAAAGGATACTAAAATAGTTCTCCCTTTTCAATTACATCTCTGTGTGAAGCTAAATTTTCTTTGCATATTTTAACCAAAATGACAGATTGCAGCAAATTGAATACGACAGCATTTAATGGGTTTATTATTATTATTTTTAAATGAATTAGTAAATATTAAAAATTCTCAACTTAAATTTCTAATATAAGAAATATCAGTTGTTATAATCCATGTAAAGAAAAGTCTTTTGAGAGTCTCAATAATTTGTGAGTGTGTAAAGGGATGCTGAAGCCAAAGCTGTTTGAGAAACACTGGACTTTGTGGGATCCAGATGTCATGCCCACACTCTCGTGTACATGGCTGCTCACTTCTTCCAAGGCTCCTGTCATATTCCCTTCACTCACCAGGATACTTAGATTTAGCTTAGAGCATAGATTAATTTCCTCTGGCCTGATAGCTCCAAAGTAGAACAGGGAACATATAACAGCAAGGACATAGTATAGACAAAAAATAAGGTCAATTTTACTTTTTGTGGTTCACAGTAAGTATCAAAAACTCAGCATTTAGCCTTCAGATAATACTTTTCTAAACTAGGCTACTTATCTTAACATTTTAAGGCTTTCTTTCTCTGTGGTGGTAAAAGCCATAAAAATAAAAAAAAAATAGGGTGGTGTCTAGGAAAATCATCTAATTTTTAAAAAGTTTTATAAAATTCTGAAGTTTCAAAGATGGATAAGAGGCCTCAACATTTTAAAGAAAATTTAATAATTTAAGAAATAAACTTTGATGAAACTAAGATTTTCTGCTTACAGTGGAGCTACCTAATATCCATATTTCACATACACCTCTCTTCAAGTGACGAGTGCAATAAAACATGAATAGCACGTGACTGACACCTAGCGAGAGCCACAGTTTCTCAGAAGATACAACTAGGTACTGTAGAGTCTTTAGATGTTTTTCAAGTGGCAACCAAACATTGCAGAACAGATGAAATGTTACTGTGGTTTCAACTGGCTGCTTTTGATTGCTCAAAGATATACAACAGGGAACACTTCTATGTGAAAATAGATAGGATTTAGAGACAGGTTTGAGATTTCCTATGAAAAGTTACATAACTCCAATACTTTGGCCATCTGATGCAAAGATCCAACTCATTGGAAAAGATCCTAATGCTGGGAAAGATTGAAAGCAGGAGGAGGAGGGGACAACAGAAGAGGAGATGGTTGGATGGCATCACCAACTCAATGGACATGAGTTTGAGCAAACTCCAGGAGGTGGCAATGGACAGGGAAGCCTGGCATGATACAGTCCATGGGGTTGCAGAGCAGACACAACTTAGCAGCTGAACAACAACAGTAGTGAAAAGTTATATTTATCCCTAAGTGAAGTAATTAACCTGTGATTTTGCCGGTAGGGAATGAAGTATTGTTAGCTAGTTTGGTAAGTAGAATAATAGCCTCCCAAACACATTTCTGTTCTAGTTTCCAGTACCTGTGAATATGTTGCCTTACATAACAAAAAACAAATGAAACAAAAAACAAAAAAAGTTGTAGATGCAATTATTAAGGATTTTGACATGGGAATTGATCTTGGGCTATCCGAGTGGGCCCAAGTTAATGTTTTTACAAAATTATTTAATTAATTTCTGTTTGTATCCTTTTTTTTTTTTGCTATTGAAGTATATTAGTATATTTACAATATTAGTTTCAACATAGTTATTCAAAATTTTCATGTATTACACTCCATTTAAAATTATTATAGAGACTTCCCTTGTGGTCCAGTGGTTAAGCATCTTCTTGTCAATGCAGGGGACATGGGTTTGATTCCTGGTCCAGGAAGATTCCCCATGCTATGGAACAATTAAGCCAGTGCATCACAACTACTCAGCCTGAGCATCCAGAGCCCATGCTCTGCAACAACAGAAGCCACCACAATAAGAAGGCTGTGCACCACAACAAAAGTAGCCTCCGCTTACCACAATTTAGAGAAGGTCTCTGTGCAGCAGCAAAGACCCAGTGCAGCCAAAAACAAATAAAATAAAAAATAAAGTTATTATATAATATTGGTTCTATTCCCTGTGCTCTACAATATGCTTTGTAGATTATTTATTTTATATATAGCAGTTTGTAACTCTTAATATCACACCTCTGTCTGGCTTTTTCCCTTTTCCCCATCCATGGTGGTAACCATTAGTTTGCTCTCCATATCTGCAAGTCTGTTTTTGTTTTTTGCATTAATTCATTGTTTTATTCTTTTTCATTCCACATGTAAGTGATAAGGTACAGTATTTGTCTTTCTCTATCTGACTTAACCTAGTAAGCATAATAACCCGATCTGTCCATATTCTTGCAAATGGGAAAATTTCACTCTTTTTTATGGCTGACTAGTATTTCATTATATATATTATATATATATATATAATTTCATTACACATACACACACACAAATATTCCACGTTGTCTTTATCCATTCATCTGTTGATAGATAATTGCTACATTGCTTCCATAGCTTGGAAATTATAAATAATGTTGCTCTGAATATTGTGGTACATGTATCTTTTCAAAGTAGCACATTTGTTATCTTCAGAGATATACCCAGGAGCTGGTTAATATGGTGAAAGAAAAAAGTGAAAGTGAAGTCGCTCAGTCTATCCGACTCTTGGTGACCTCATGAACTGTAGCCTACTAGGCTCCTCCATCTGTGGGATTTTCCAGGCAAGAATGCTGGAGTGGGCTGCCATTTCCTTCTCCGGGATAATATAGTAGCTTTATTTTTAGGTTTTTTAAAGAAACTCAATACTGTTTTCCATAGTGACTGGACTCACACAGGTTTCTAAAAGTAGAGACTCTTTCTTGACTCTGGTCAGAGCAAGGAAGATGTGGCTGGAGAAGAATGATTAGAGAAGTGGTATTACTGGCTTTCAAGATGGAGGAAAGGACCATGAGTGGCGGAATATGGGTAGCCTCCAGGAGCAGAAAAGGCAAGGAGTGGGTTTATCCCTATAGCCTCCAGAAAGAAATGCAGGCTGGCAGACATCTTGAGTCTTTCCTCATGAAAACTTGATTAGAACTCTAATCTAAGAAATGCTAGATTTGTGTTGCTTTAAACCTAACTTTGGGAGAAGGCAGTGACACCCCACTCCAGTACTCTTGCCTGGAAAATCCCATGGATGGAGGAGCCTGGAAGACTGCAGTCCATGGGGTCGCTGAGGGTCGGACACGACTGAGCAACTTCACTTTCACTTTTCCCTTTCATGCACTGGAGAAGGAAATGGCAACCCACTCCAGTGCTCTTGCTTGGACAATCCCAGAGAAGGGGGAGCCTGGTGGGCTGCCGTCTATGGGGTCGCACAGAGTCGGACACGACTTAAGTGACTTAGCAGCAGCAGCAGCAAACCTAACTTTATGGTAGCTTTTGAAGTAGAAAATAAACATTTTTGAAATGGATGACCCAACCCCTAGCTCATTATTTTCTCTTCAAGCGCACTATCATCTGGGCATAATATTCCATCTAAATCCACGTTCAAATAAGATAGAAAGTCAATGCAGCACGTGTTGCTTTTCTATTTCTTCATGAATACCTTTTTGGAACCCATTTCTAAGTATTGATATCAGAGAGAGTGATGTGGAAAGTCAGACTTATGTGGAAATCATTCTAAATTCTTGCCTTTTCTTTTGGTGGGAAAAGAGAAGAGTCTTCAAAATTACTTAAGTCCACTAAACAATTTATTGTAGTGATTTAAGACTGTGAGATATATAAATTTTATATTATAAAAAACAGAGTTACTATATGACCCAGCAATCCCACTCTTAGGCATTTAACAAGAAAATATAAAAATTTTAATTTGAAAATACACATGCACTCCATGTTCTTTGCAGCACTATTCACAATGGTTAAGACGTGGAGGCAACTTAAATGTCCATCAGCAGATGAATGGATAAAGACGATGTGGTAAATATATATATGTACACACACACACACACACACACACACACACAATGGAATGTTACTTAGCTGTGAAAAGAATGAAATAATGCCATTTGCAGTGACACGGACGGACCTGGAGATTGTCACACTAAGTGAAGTAAGTCAAAGAAAAATATTATATAATATCACTTATATGTGAAAACCAAAAGGATGTAAAATGAACTTATTTACAAAACAGAAATAAACTCACAGACTTAGAAACCAAACTTATGGTTACCACAGGGAAAAAGAGAGGCATAAATTAGGAGTTTGGGACTAACAGATACACATTAATATATAGATATAGATATAATAGATAAACAGAGAAGGCAATGGCACCCCACTCCAGCACTCTTGCCTGGAAAATCCCATGGACAGAGGAGCCTGGTGGGCTGCAGTCCATGGGGTCGCTAAGAGTCAGACATGACTGAGCAACTTCACTTTCACTTTTCACTTTCATACATTGGAGAAGGAAATGGCAGCCCACTCCAGTGTTCTTGCCTGGAGAATCCCAGGAATGGGGGAGCCTGGTGGGCTGTTGTCTATGGGGTCACACGGAGTCGGACACGACTGAAGTGACTTAGCAGTAGCAGTAGCATAATAGATAAACAACAAGGATCTACTGTATAGCACAGGGAAATATATTCAACATCTAGTAATAACCTACAGTGGAAAAGAATCTGAAAGAAATAGTACATATATAACTGAATCACTTTGCTGTACACCTGAAATTAGCACAACATTGTAAATCAACTATCAGTTAAGTTCAGTCACTCAGTCGTGTCTGACTCTTTGCTACACCCATGAACCACAGCATGCCAGGCCTCCCTATCCATCACGAACTCCTGGAGTCCACCCAAATCCATGTCCATTGAGTGGTGATGCCATCCAGCCATCTCATCCTCTGTCATCCCCTTCTCCTCCTCCCTTCAATCTTTCCCAGCATCAGGGTCTTTTCAAATAAGTCAGCTCTTCACATCAGGTGGCCAAAGTATTGGAGTTTCAGCTTCAGCATCAGTCTTTCCAATGAACACCCAGGATTGAGCTCCTTTAGGATGGACTGGTTGGATCTCCTTGCAGTCCAAGGGATGCTCAAGAGTCTTCTCCAACAACACAGTTCAAATGCATCAATTCTTCAGCACTCAGCTTTCTTTATAGTCCAACTCTCACATCCATACATGACTACTGGAAAAACCATAGCCTTGACTAGATGGACCTTTGCTGACAAAGTAATGTCTCTGCTTTTTAATATTCTGTCTAGGTTGGTCGTAACTTTCTTTCCAAGGAGTAAGTGTCTTTTAATTTCATGGCTGGACCCACCATCTGCAGTGATTTTGGAGCCCCCCGAAATAAAGTCAGCCACTGTTTCCACTGTTTCCCCATTTATTTCCCATGAAGTGTAACTTTTTCACTTTCATCAAGAGGCTTTTTAGTTCCTCTTCACTTTCTGCCATAAGGGTGATATCATCTGCATATCTGAGGATATTTATATTTCTTCCAGCAATCTTGATTCCAGCTTGTGCTTCCTCCAGCCCAGTGTTTCTCATGATGTACTCTGCATAGAATTAAATAAGCAAGGAGACAATATATAGCCTTGATGTACTCCTTTTTCTACTTGGAACCAGTCTGTCATTCCATGTCCAGTTCTAACTGTTGCTTCCTGAGCTTTATATAGGTTTCTCAAGAGGCAGGTCAGGTAGTCTGGTATTCTCATCTCTTTCAGAATTTTCCACAGTTTATTGTGATCCACGCAGTCAAAGGCTTTGGCATAATCAACTATATTTTAATAAAAAAATAGTTTAAAGAGGAAAATAGATTTAAAGAAGTGCTAAAAAGTTTTCATTAATTTTAAATCTTTGGCCCAATAGTAGGATGGTGGTGGAGAAAAAGTCAAGGTGGAACAAGAAAAAAGAAAAGAAACAGCAATTTCCAAAGCTGCTTGGAGAGAGACAAACTGTTTGTTTTTCTTCACCTTCACACAATTCTGTTGACTTAGGGCCAAAGATGCCTAGGGGAAGACCGGAATGTATAAATGGTAGCAGCAGTGAAAAGGGAATAAGACATTGACTCTGGATATAAAATTAGAAGTGTCAGTGCCGTTTGAAGCCAATCAAGAAGCTTGCCAAGATATGAAAAAACATCACTGCTTACTGCCTTTACATGTTTCACTTGGTTTGGGGACTGAGGCAATGTTTACATTTAGCATTTTTATTTTGAAATCTTGTACACTTTGTCATTGATTTTTATTTAAAGTCAATCATTTAGTTGACTCATTGGAAAAGACCCTGATGCTGGGAAAGATTGATGGCGGGAGGAGAAGGGGGCTACAGAGGATGAAGCGTTCAGATTGCATCACTGACTCGATGGACTTGAGTCCAAGCAAACTCAGGGAGATAATGAAGGACAGGGAAGTCTGATGTTTTACAGTCCTTGGGGTCCCAAAGAGTTGGACACGGCTGAATAGGTGAACGACAACAAATCATTTATTTTAAATGAATGGAATTAAACTACTTAAGGGTAAGTAATTGGAGAAGGCAATGGCACTCCACTCCAGTACTCTTGACTGGGAAATCCCATGGACGGAGGAGCCTGGTAGGCTACAGTCCACGGGGTCGTGACGAGTCGGACATGACTGAGCAACTTCACTCACTTTTCACTTTCCTGCACTGGAGAAGGAAATGGCAACCCACTCTAGTATGCTTGCCTGGAGAATCCCAGGGACTGGAGCCTGGTGGGCTGCCATCTATGGGGTCTCACAAAGTTGGACATGACTGACGTTACTTAGCAGCAGCAGCAGCAGCAGCAAGGGTAAGTAATTAACTTAGAACCAACAGTTTTCCTAGGAAATTATAGCTAGAAGTCAAGAGGGAATTAGGCTTACCTGAAAGAATTCAATTTTTTGGACCATTTTCCTCCACTGTGTCCATTCAATACCTACCTGCATTTCATAATCTTAGCAAGAAGAAATAATTGTCCAAAGTCCCCAGAACATGCCAAATATCATAGTAAAAGGAATATATAATGTGTGGTAAAATTGCTGAGCAAGGAGTTTACAGCTACTTCCCTAAGCAATTGTGTCTACTGCATAGCACAGGGAACTCTGCTCGATATTACATAGCAAACTAAATGGGAAAAGAATTAGGAAAAGAATAGATATATTCTATTATATATACATATATATAAATGGGAAAATAGTATATATACTGCTACTACTAATATATATATCATTATATATATACTAATAATATATAGAATATATACATATATATAAATGGGAAAAGAATTAGGAAAAGAAAGGATATAGTCAATTAGATATACATGTATATACATACATATATACACACACGTAGATATCTATCTATACATATATATCACTGAATCACTTTGCAGTACACCCCAAACTATCACAACATTGCTAATCAACTCTACTTCAATATAAAATAAAAAGTTAAAAAATGTCACCACATGGTGTCCCAGATGCAATATAAATTTCTATCAGGAGACATGGGAAGCAAACCTTTAAGAAGGTACACATTGTATTTGAATTCTCAGGGCACTTAGAAACTGCCTCTTGAGTATAAAGAGGTTTAGTTGCAAGAGGGATTTGGAAGGCTAACAAGAACCAGAATGGGAAGGAAAATAATTTCTATCAGATTTGAATTATACTTCCCAAGTAGGTTTAGCTCATAAAAAGTCATCATTTTAGCCCTATTCTGGCTTCCTTCTACTTGTCTAGGAAGATTTCATTAGCTTAATTTCCAAGGCAGGAGAAGCTTCCATGAACTCAATCCTCCAGCTGCTGTTTGCACCCAGAGGGTTCTTTTTCTTCTGCTCCTTAAAGTCCTAAATAATACTTTGGCAGTATTTTAGCTGTAAGGTGGCATTGGCAGACACTGTTTCATTTCATAGGTTCATGATGTAAATTACCATTAGCCATTTGAAAAGACCCTGATGCCGGGAAAGATTGAAGGCAGGAGGAGAAGGGGACAACAGAGGGTGAAATGGTTGGATGGCATCACAGACTCAATGGACATGAGTTTGAGTAAACTCCGGGAGCTGGTGATGAACAGGGAGTCCTGGTGTGCTGCAGTCCATGGGGTTACAAAGAGTCAGACATGACTGAGCAACTGAAGTGAACTGATGACCAAATAAGCTGCTGACCAGTGAACATGGGGTAAAATATTAGTGCTCTGATCTAGGAGAATAATGTCTGAAATACCAAGAGAGGGATGGAAAAAATGTAACACCTCATTAAATAGAATGTTATTACACTGTGACTTTTTATGCAACAAACTCTGAATCAGAGCATCCAATAAATCTCACAGAGTGAATGTACTTCTCTGAAAATCATAATCCTCCCTGTGCAGGAGGATGTTAAATAAAATGCTGGGGATGGGGAATGTAAGAAGTAGGATGTAGTGGGAAGTACCACAGGGAAGTGCTGCATTTAGCTTCCACCCTTGGCTAGAGCAAGTCAGGAGGCTTGGATGTTGGCCTTTCTTCATTCCTAGCTGAAGGTTGGGCAAGGTACTTAATTTCACCCTTGGCTTCTTTTCCTGTAACATGGTGTCAAACCTAATGTTACTGTAAGGACCATATTGGAGAGGCTTCCCAGGTGGTCCAGTGGTTAAGAATCTGCCTGCCAATGCGGGGTAATGGGTTCAGTTCCAGGTCTGGGAGGATTCCATGTATCGCGGGGCAACTCAGCCTGAGTGCCACAGCTGCTAAGCCTGAACACGTGCCCTAGAACCTGTGCTCTGCGGTAGGAGAAGCCACCACAGGGATCTGAGCTCATCCCATCTCAGGAAAACACAGAAATCACAACTAACTGCTGAAGAACCATTGACAGGAAAGACTGGAATCTGCTAAAAGAAGATGTTTTACTTCCAAAGACAAACAAGAAGCTGTATCAAGAAGGGATTTGTTCAAGATAGTGGAGAAGAAGAACGTACGCTCATCTCCTGCCAGAGCCCCCCAAATTACTAGTTGTTGAACAACCATTGACAGGAAGACACTGAAACCCACCAAAAAAAGATACCTCGCATCCAAGGACAAAGGGGAATATGCAGCCAAGCAGTAGGAGGGGCATAATCATGATAAAATCAAATCCTATACTTGCCAGGTAGGTCAGCCATAAACTGGGGAACAATAATACGGAAGAAGTTCTCCTACTGTTGTGAAGGTTCTAGGCCCCACATCAGGCTCCCCAGCCTGGGGATCAGGCCAAGGGACTGGGAATCCCCAGGGAATATGACTTTGAAGGCTGGTGTCATTTGACTGCAGGACCTCCACAGGCCCGGAGAAGCAGAGACTCCACCCTTGGTAGGCGCAAACAAGCCATCACAGGGAGAAGCCTACGCATTGCAGCTAGAGAAAGCCTCATGCAACCACGAAGACCTAGCACAGCCACAAATAAACCAGCAAATAAACAAACAATGAAAAATATAAAGTCTGTATTAGAAAAAGGAAGCAATATATCCACCGTAGTACCTGATGCACTGGTACTTAATAAGCTGGACTTTCCTCTCCCTATAGCCTTAATCTAGGAATCAAGTGTGATAATGCTTATTTTATACCTTCCCTTAAGCCCTTCCTCTATTCAACCAGAGTCTTCAGGAAGTTTCTCCTACCAGCACTGTTTTTTTTTTTTTTTGAGAAAATGTAATCAACATTTCAAACACTATCGATTGTAATGAGGATGGTTGTCTTAACAGAGGTAGAGTTGAGAGAACAAAGTCAGGGGCAAGGGAGGACTAGGTCAGGGAAAGCTAAGCTCTGGAGGTGACACTGGTCCCGCGGTGGGAGGAGATGGCAAAGGGCTATAGACAGGAACAGCCTTCTCCTCCTTGATGTGTTGGTAAGTCTTGCACACTTTAGTGACTGGCAGTTGATGGTATCACTTCTTTCTCACTTTCAGGATCAGTGACTGGTTTCTTTAGCATTTAGCTCTCTTGGGGGAAAGAAAATTGGTATGAACATATTATCATTGTTGTTTAGTTGCTAAGTCATTGACTCTTTTGCGACCCCATGGATTGTAGCCCACCAGGTTCCTCTGTCCATGAGATTTCCCAGGCAAGAATACTGGAGTGGAATGCCACGTCCTCTTCCAGGGGAATCTTCCCAATCTAGGGATGGAACCCGCATCTCTTGCATTGGCAGGCAGATTCTTTACCACTGAGCCACCAAAGTAACACACAAAGTAATACATCTAAGTAACATGGAGATCTTGTTTAGTATTTTGTAACAGGAAGAACCTAGAAGATTGATTTGAAGGAGGCTCCCTGGCACATGAACTGAGTGTTTACAGTTCCTGTTTCACCAGACATGACAAACCTTAGCTGACCTATATGTTCCTATCCAACTGGGGAAATCTCAGACTTGAAAAGAGGACAGACACATTTGTGCTTGCAAACCTTTTCTTTAAATACATTTAATGAGAAACTTCCATGTCTGGCTTTGCTTCTCCATCCTTTTATGGATGATATCTGCTTGGTAGACAAATTTCTCTGAAATTTGATAAGACTTGAAATAGGACTAAAGTTCAGTGTATGCAATTTTGTTTTCACCTTTCTCAAACCTCAAAATGTTAATGGAACTTAAGCATGCATTTTCTTGTTTTCATTTGGCAGATATAAATCCTAAAAAAATTCAAACTCAACAGGTTGACCCACTTAGCTGTAAATTCTGGCCAGATTACCTTCAGAATCTTATCTGGGCAAATTTCATGTATTTCATTTTTTTTTTTTTTTCCTAAAGATAGTTGTAGGGTGATCCACAGCCATCATAACCTGTTTTTGTTTCACTGTGTTTCAGGTAAACACTCATTGACTTTGAGGTCTTAAGTTTCTTTCAGCTTTGATAAATGATTTTTAAAAGAGTATTTCCAGCACTAGAGTAGGCGTGCTTCTTGTGAATACTTTCTTGAATTAGATTTATCTGAGATCTGTTGATTCACTCTTCCATTTAGNGTGTTTCAGGTAAACACTCATTGACTTTGAGGTCTTAAGTTTCTTTCAGCTTTGATAAATGATTTTTAAAAGAGTATTTCCAGCACTAGAGTAGGCGTGCTTCTTGTGAATACTTTCTTGAATTAGATTTATCTGAGATCTGTTGATTCACTCTTCCATTTAGATCACAGTCGTGTCTGACCCCTTGCGCCCCATGAATTGCAGCATGCCAGGCCTCCCTGTCCATCACCAACTCCCGGAGTTCACTCAAACTCATACCCATCGAGTCGGTGATGCCATCCAGCCATCTCATCCTTGGTCATCCCCTTCTCCTCCTGTTCCCAATCCCTCCCGGCATCAGAGTCTTTTCCAATGAGTCAACTCTTCGCATGAGGTGGCCAAACTACTGGAGTTTCAGCTTTAGCATCATTCCTTCCAAAGAAATTCCNTGAGGTGGGTCTCTTGTAGGCAGCATATATAGGGGTCTTGTTTTTGTATTCATTCAGCCAGTCTTTGCCCCCTCTCATATTTCATTGGCCATTGCAAATCACACAGCTAAGCTTGGAATGAGTGGTGTAGTCCTTGCCAAAGAGGGGCCCAAATAGGGGGAGCCAAGTAGGAAGGAATTGGATGAAGGAGAAGCACATATTTAGCAAAATTAATTCAATGTTAATATCTTTTTACTATCTCTTTACATATATACACAAATAAACATATACAAACAGTGTGGATATAGAGTAATCAGCACAATTTTCTTCAAAATATTCTTATGTGAATTTTTAGTTTCTGAGTAACATGTCTCTTTGACAAGGTATTTAAATTTCTCCAACATTGTTCAAAGTCCTGTGAAGATTAGTTGTATAGTCTCATCCTTTGATGGGGAGTTTGAGGTTTGAAAATGCCTAGTACTCAATTATAGTCAATCTGTATAATTTACCTTAAAGTTCTTAACAGCCCTTGTGACACTTGGTATATGCCTGTTAGTTAAGCTTTAACTTTTTATCAAGTTTTAACTTTTCAATAGGATAGTATATATCTGTCATTTGTTATCTTACTAAATAGTTCAAAATTTTAAACTTTCTTTTGTTGTTCATGAAGTTATATCCCAAATAATTTTGAAAAGTGAATTCTAATAATATTTTGAGCAATGGTTGTTTGGATTAAAATATATGCCTAATGTTAGGGGTTGAACATTTCAGGCATAAAAAACCCACTTGGGGGAAAAAAAAAACAGTTGGGTACTTGCATTTTGGTTGATTTTATAAAGAATACAGCAAAATCATGAGATAAGAAGTTTTGGCTAGAGCCTCTCCTTCTGGCCTCTCATAATAAATTTTGACTAAGACCTCTCAAAGCTGGTAGGGTTGGTTGGGGTAAGTAAGATTCAGTGCATTAAAAAATAATTGGTTTATTTATGAGACATCTAATAAAATAAAAATATTTGCGTTCCAATAATTACTAGAAGATAGAGTGGAAAAAAATGGTTTTCATTAACTTTGCAATAATTCAATCTTAGCTTTTGTGAGCTTGCACTTATTGGATCTTATTTACAGCTTTTGGTTCATTTCCTGTATTAGAGCATTTTATAGTCATTCCACATTTGTTTTTGTTGTTGTTGTCCTTTTTCTACAAGAATTTCAAGTTCCTTGAGGATATTAAACCAAGTCTTCATATTCCTGGCATGCAACCTGTAATACTAGTAATTATAATTACAATACCAAATAGACACTAACATATATGAATTACTTATAATATGCTCAGCATACATTTAAGCAATTTCTCAAAATTATTTAAAGTTATGAGGTAGTCATTTTCAATTGTTTCCAGTTTATAAATGTGGAAACTGAGTTAAATTGAAGTGAGGAAATCTGTTTCTTTAATTAATTAATTTTTATTTTTGGTTGCCCTTGCTCTTTGTTGCTATGCGCAGGCTTTCTCTAGTTGCAGCGAGTGGGAACTACTCTCTATGGTGTGACCACTTGTCATTACAGTGGTTGCTCTTTTTTTGGCACACAGGCTCTAGGCACTTGGGCTTCAGTGGTTGCAGCAGTGGGCTCAGTAATTGTAGTGCATGGCGTTAGTTGCTCTGTAGCATGTGAAATCTTCCGGAGACCAGGGATCTAACTGGTGTCCCTTGCATTGACAGGCATATTCTTATCCACTGCACCACCAGAAAAGTCCAAGAAATCTGTTCTAATAACACAGCTAATAAATAGTTAAGTTCAGTTGGTTCCTGCCTCTAAACCACATGTGTGTGTGTGTTAGCACACACAGTCATGTCTGACTCTGTAGGACCCTATGGGTTTCAGCCTGCCTGGCTCCTCAGTCCAGGATTCTACAGGCAAGAATACTGAAGTGGGTAGCTGTGCCCTCCTCCAAGGGACCTTCCCAATCCACGGATGGAAGCTGCATCTCTTAAGTCTCCTGCATTGGCTGGTGAGTTCTTTACCACTCGGAGGAACTAGAGGTCAAATTGCCAACATTCACTGAATCATTGAAAAAGCAAGAGAGTTTCAGAAAAACATCTATTTCTGCTTTATTGACTATGCCAAAGACTTTGACTGTGTTGGTCACAATAAACTGTGGAAAATTCTGAAAGAGATGGGGATACCAGACCACCTGACCTGCCTCTTGAGAAATCTGTATGCAGGTCAGGAAGCAACAGTTAGAACTGGACATGGAACAACAGACTGGTTCCAAGTAGGAAAAGGAATATGTCAAGGCTGTATATTGTCACCCTGCTTATTTAACTTATATGCAGAGTACATAATGAGAAACACTGGGCTNGGAAAATTCTGAAAGAGATGGGAATATCAGACCACCTGACCTGCCTCTTGAGAAATCTGTATTCAGGTCAGGAAGCAACAGTTAGAACTGGACATGGAACAACAGACTGGTTCCAAGTAGGAAAAGGAATATGTCAAGGCTGTATATTGTCACCCTGCTTATTTAACTTATATGCAGAGTACATAATGAGAAACACTGGGCTGGAGGAAGCACAAGCTGGAGTCAAGATTGCCGGGAGAAATATCAATAACCTCAGATATGCAGATGACACCACCCTTATGGCAGAAAATGAAGAACTAAAGAGCCTCTTGACAAAAGTGAAAGAGGAGAGTGAAAAAGTTGACTTAAAGCTCAACATTCAGAAAACTAAGATCATGGCATCTGGTCCACCACTTCATGGGAAATAGATGGAGAAACAGTGGAAACAGTGGCTGACTTTATTTTTTGGGGGGCTACAAAATCACTGCAAATAGTGACTACAGCCATGAAATTAAAAGATGCTTATTCCTTGAAAGGAAAGTTATGACCAACCTAGACGCATATTAAAAGGCAGAGACATTACTTTGCCAACAAAAGTCCATCTCGTCAAGGCTATGAGTTTTCTAGTAGTCATGTATGGATGTGAGAGTTGGACTATAAAGGAAGCTGAGCACTAAAGAATTGGTGCTTTTGAACTGTGGTGTTGGAGAAGACTCTTGAGAGTCCCTTGGACTGCAAGGAGATCCAACCAGTCCATCCTAAAGGAAATCAGTCCTGGGTGTTCATTGGAAGGACTGATGTTGAAGCTGAAACGTCAATATTTTGGCCACCTGATGTGAAGAGCTGACTCATTTGAAAAGACCCTGATGTTGGGAAAGATTGAGAGCAGGAAAAGAAGGGGACGTCAGAAGACAAGATGGTTAGATGGCATCACCGACTCACTGGACATGAGTTTGGATAAACTCTGGGAGTTGGTGATGGACGGGGAGGCCTGGTGTGCTGTGGTTCATGGGATCACTAAGAGTTGGACATGACTGAGCAACTGACTGAACTGAGTGCCACTTCTAACCTGCATATGCTGCCAAATATATGTTTGTTAGTGTGTTATCCATTCAATTAGAAAAAAATATTACTCACAAGCAGTATCTTGGAGAAAGGAAAGATAAGATAAAAAGGCATGGTATTGACCTTCATATCTGACTCAGATCCACTCGTTAGGAAGAGAAAGATGAATGAAGTTTTCCAATGTTAAGTCTTGAACAAGAAGGAATTACTCAGAGAACTGGGAAGAGATGTCCCAGCAGAGGGAACATTAAAAAAAAATAATGAGCTTAAATATTTGAGAAATGCAAGTACAGCTATGTTCTACTGTGTGTCAAGAGGACAAGAAAGCTAAACAGTGGCCAGAGGCTGGCTGGTTTGGACCACACTAAGATTTAAGACTTTAACCAACAATGATGAAAGGAGGCTCTGGAGAATTTTAAGAAGAGCATGTAACGTGGATGACTTTTTACTGCCATGTTACAAAATCTGTACTTTCCATTGCTGTTTTTTAACAGTATTACTTAGAACATTCAAGGATGATGCCTACACTAATTAAACAATATGGCTGCATGTTGACCTAAGACATTCCTGAAATTAGGTCACAGAAAACTGGAGTTTAGACAGTCTACAATTCAAGGCAAAAATGTACATTAACCATTAAAAGAATGAAAAGAAAACAGAAAATGAACCACAGAGCATACCTAGTAGAAAGGCCCAATGTGCTTAAGGAATGGAATTGCTCAAGAAATTGTTGACCAGGCTGATGGTTAGAAAAGTGACTCATTTTCTCAAAAATCTGCCTTTGGAAATGCATTTCTAACTGCATCACAATAGCTGAATAGTTGTATTTTTGGTAACAATTTAATGTTTTGTTACACCATTTACTACCTCTAGGTTTGTAAGTCAATCTTTAAATGGGCACACTTTCTGAAATATTTCAAAAAACAGTTCACTGTTGACTGGGTAAATAAAGAAGAGAAAAATCCATGTTGAGTTTTAATTGAGCCAAGTAGTATTTAAATGAGACAAAACTGGAAGCTTTTCTTCATTCTTTCTGACAGCATATGAAAAGTGATTGATACATGAACATCCGAGATGGATGAGATTGCAAACATGTGGCTGCCACGCTCAAGGCAACTTCCATTATGTAAACCAGCTGGACTGATGAGCGCTTTCAGTGCTTTCCGTGATAAAGAAGGCATGCTTTTCTACACGTTCTGCTAGTACAAAATGTGATTTCCAAAAGATAAAAATGCTTACCCTTGGCAGGCTTTGGCATGCATGGATGTCATTTCAATATTTTGTGCAGTGGAAATGTGAAAGGAGAATCAGAGATTTGGGTTAAGAAACATGTACAATCTACAAAATTCCTCATTTTTGGGGGGGCTTATCAATACCTGTTACTTAGCAGAAATTTTTAGTCTCCAATTGTTGGCTTAAAAATGAAGACTTGTTAGGTTAAAAATCTTACAAATCATATTAGCCAAGCCCTTTTTGCTATGATGACATTAGCTTCAATAATTTGCCATTCTTGCTAAAATTTTGGCAGATGTTGCCATGCTTTCATATCTAAGACCCCTCACAAATGCTACTTTCTTTGTAGACCTTCCTGATTCTGCTCAGCTTCTCACTTGTATCAGTTCAGTTCAGTTCAGTCGCTCAGTCATGTCCGATTCTTTGCGACCCCATGAATCGCAGCATGCCAGGCCTCCTTGTCCATCACCAGCTCTCGGAGTTCACTCAAACTCACGTCCATCGAGTCAGTGATGCCTTCCAGCCATCTCATCCTCTGTTGTCCCTTTTTCCTCCTGCTCCCAATCCCTCCCAGCATCAGGGTCTTTTCCAATGAGTCAGCTCTTTGCATGAGGTGGCCAAAGTACTGGAGTTTCAGCTTTAGCATCATTCCTTCCAAAGAACACCCAGGACTGATCTCCTTTAGAATGGACTGGTTAGATCTCCTTGCAGTCCAAGGGACTCTCACTTGTATAGATCTCTATAAAAGCTTCCCTGATAGCTCAGTTGGTAAAGAATCCGCCTGCAATGCTGGAGACCCCAGTTAGATTCCTGGGTTGGGAAGATCTGTTGGAGAAGGGATAGGATACCCACTCCAGTATTCTTAGGCTACCCTTGTGACTCATCTGGTAAACAATCCGCCTGCAATGTGGGAGACCTCAGTTCAATCCCTGGGTTGGGAAGATCTCCTGGAGAAGGGAAAAGCTTCCCATTCCAGTATTCTGGCCTGGAGAATTCCATGGATTATATAGTTCATGGGGTTGCAAAGAGTCAGACCATGACTGAGACACTTTCACTTTCTATAAAAGCTACACATTTGTTGAACGAATTATTTGCTCCTCACAGGAAATATGATATATATATATCTTTTCATCATTAATAGAAATATAATTCACAACCGTTAAATCAGTGTACATTTAAATGGATTTTAGTATTTGCATAAAGTTGTGTGACCACCACTATCTAATTCCGGAACATTTTTATCACCCACAAAGAAACCCAGTAGCCAATAGTAGTCACTCCCCATCTATTCATTACATTGTAATGTGTATCAGTATTTCATTGTTTTTATTAAGGAATAACATTCCTTGGCATTGAGACATCCATTTATCATTCATCAGTTGATGGATATTTAAGTTGTTTGCACTTTTTGACTATCATGCATTATGTTGCTATAAACATTCAAGTACAAGTTCTTGTGTGGAAAATGTGATATATTTAAATATATTGTGTTAGAATTCATCTTTTTTACTTTTAATACTTATGTATTTATTTTTATACATTTAAATATATTTGTCAGGGGAGTTTAATTTCCTCAGTTCTGTCTCGTCACAACAAAGATTTGAAGCGACGGACATTAAAGCCTTCGGTGCATCACAGCTCTTGGACAGTCCATGTTATAGTTCTCAAACAGATCAGTTTTATTTAGAAAATAAAGGAAAATACATCCTCGAGGAGTGAGGGCAAAAGACGTGATGAGAGAGCGAGCGAGCGAGTGCATGCACATGGGTGAGAGAGACCCTCGGCCTTCGGCTCCTCTTTAATGTGTCTTTTCCTCCCCCTGGGCCTGCCCTATGTAAACTAGGCCAGCCAGGAGCGCCGTTTGTTCTTCCTGAGGTCCTCTCTCTGGTCCTCAGACCTTCCTTTGCTCTATTTTCTCAGGTTTTTTCCTTCCTTGTCTTTTAGACACCACCATTCTGGACTCCTTTTTCCTATTCAACTACCTAACATTTTATTAAGATTAAGACATTATTAACTTTTAACAATTCATTAAAGAATGAATTCAAAATTAAAATATTTAAAATACATAAAAACATACTGTTAATGTTTTGGCTTATCTTTTAGACTTCTCTGGTTGCTGTTATGATACGTTTGTTAAAAAAATTTAATATCAAATTATGTGTACTGTTTGATATTCTATTTCTGGTTTACTTTCCCTATAGTAACATTTATAGAGTATATATATTTCTAGGATGGAATTTTTAATAATATTATACATCTCTATGTTTTATTTTAAATATTAGGTTAATTAGGTTATATTTTTGTACAACTACGATTCTTGAGGGCAATTACTTTGTTTTCTTCTTCAACCTTTATTTTTTTCCCTTTCATTAGAAATAGCTAGTATCTAGAGTAGCAGAAAGTGAAAGTGAAAGGGCCGGAAATGGCAACCTACTCCAGTGTTCTTGCCTGGAGAATCCTGGGGATGGGGCAGCCTGGTGGGCTGCTGTCTCTGGGGTCGCACGGAGTCGGACACGACTGAAGCGACTTAGCAGCAGCAGCAGAGTAGGAGAAGGCAATGGCACCCCACTGCAGTACTCTTGCCTGGAAGATCCCATGGACGGAGGAACCTGGTAGGCTGCAGTCCATGGGGTCGCTAAGATTCAGACACGACTGAGAGACTTCACTTTCACTGTTTAGTAGTCTCTCAAACATTTGCTGAAATTAGTTTAACAGCTATACAGAGTAATAGAATTTCAGATTTGGAAAGAGTCTTTAAGGGTCAGCTTGTACTGTGAATAACATGCTTGATATGCTTTTTTAGTCAAAAGTTGGTTTAACTAATGACTATAATTTTGACTTTAAAATGTACATATTTAACCTCTGTACTTTTGGTTAAACTGTTTTGGAAGATTCAAAGGAGAATAATAGGAAATTTGTTCCTAACTAAAATCATGATAATGTTTAGCATCTTCCTTGATTCCTGTGTGATAAAATTTGAAACTTGGAGAAAGCTGATGAATGATTTTTGGGCCAATTTAAAATTAAATTTGTGAAAATATATATTATTTTTTAAAGTTATGAAATGTTCAACAAAGTCACTAAAAAAAATCTCAACTACTTCCAGTTTTGTCACATATTCACAGGTTGTTTCAAAAGGGTAAAATGTATTTGTTTTGCATGTTGGATTCAAACTTCATATTTTAACATTGTTGACACTTTACTGCTGAATCATAATAATATCACTAACTGTATATTGCCAAGTTGAACTTGTTCTAGTTTTTAAAAATATCATTAATCCCATCACCTAGACTGTAGTATTGAAATCCTACTTCCCACTTCAGGAAACTAAGGCTTCTTGGAGGAATAGCTGATTCCAGGTTCCAAGGCAGGAAATGCAAAAAACAGCCAACTTTCCTCAAATTCAAGGAAGCCATTAGGGACCACCTGGGCTAGAGACCACCAGGAGCCAATTTAAAGAGGCCACCTCAATAGTAAAGGATGAGACAATTTTAGGGCTTTTTAAAACTTATTTATTTTTAATTGAAGGATAATTGCTTTACAGTATTATGTTGGTTTCTACCAAACATCAACACAAATCAGCAATAGGTTTACCCAGGGACAATGTGAGTCTTAATAAAGATTTTAATTGCCATCGAGTGAACTCATCAGATGTATTTAAATCCTTGAATTCATAATTTAAAAAAATAATTGGTCATTTGGGGAAGATAATAAAGAATCCATTCACTGTCTTGAAAACTAGTTTAGAAAAAGGACGAATCAAGCATTTAGTCTGTCTTTCTCACATGAAGTGTTGGATAACAAATAGTAGATGAGAAGCATCTTTGTACAGAGTGTTCCAGTTAATGCATAAAAATATCTGATAGAATTATAATATCACCAGTTTGCAACACACGTGAAATACAGATCGAAGCATTGAGCTGCTGTCACAAGAGACAAAGTCAGACATGATGTGCCTTCTGATGAAACAATTCTTTGCTACCTATAGTCTTGCCAAAGATCTCAGATTTGAGATTGGTCATGGCTCTGGACTCAGCTGCTAATTTGCAGGAAGTAGAGGGGGCAGAGAAGCTTGGCGAACTGCACTGTGCATATGTAACCAACAAAATTCAGACTGAGGGAAAGAAGACAAGTTAAAGAGCCCAGGTTTTTTACAGAAACAATGAGTGGGAAGGAAGAGGAGGAAGAGGGACACTGAAGATTGAAAGTGACTTAGTAGATATGCTGCTTTTTTAAAACAAGATTGGGTAAGACTAAACTAAAGAAAGCATCTGGAGTTTGTCATGTTGATGATAAGACTATAAAATGCAAGGAGGCAGGAGAGAGGTGGCTGTGTTCGGGATGGGCCACAGGGAGGGGATTCTGGGTGGCTGGCAAAATATTTCTTGACTCAGGTCAGGGTTTCAGTGGCTTAGTCTTCTATTGTTGCCATGGGCAAATTATGTATGTGTGCATGTATATATATGTAGGCTTAAAACAACAAAACTTATTCTCTCACAGTTCTGTAGGTCAGAAGTCCAGAGGAATAAAAGAGACCCATAGCAGAGGGTCACAAGGCTAAAAGGAAATTCTTGGTCAGCTGAGCTCCCATCTGGGGGTTCCAAGCTGATTCAAGCTTTTGGCAGAATTTAGTTCCTTGTGGCTGCGGTACTGAGAATCCTGTTTCTTTGCTAACTGTCAATCAGGAGCCCCTCCCAACTTCTCAACACTACCCACATTCTTAATACACTGCCCCTCCATCTTCAAACAGCAGTATTGGGTTGCATTCTTTTTGTGCTTTGAATCTCTCTGATTTTCCTTCCCCTGAAACTCCTTTTTCTCTTTCCTCTTTCGTTTTTAAGAGTTCATATGATTATATTGGTCCCATCTTGATAATCTAGGGTAAGCTCCCTATTTTAAGGTCAACTGATGAATAAACTTAATTCCATCTCCAAAGTCATGGCAATATCTATATTGGTATTATTATTATTATTTAGACTGGTATTTGATTGAATAATCAGGGGACCAGAATCCTGGAAGGACATCCTTAGACTTCTGCCTGCACAGGTGTTTTTACCTTATGCATTTGTTTTGTATATTTTTCTGTATTTGTCTCTTGTTTTATAAATATAAAGGCTAGAAAGTAATTGAGACATGAAAACTGGCACCTTCTTGTGAAATTAGAAAAATATTTACCAACTATCATTACCTTTCTTTAGAGAAAAAAATCTCCAAAAAATTTTTTTTCTTATCAGAAATAATTTAACTTTGTCTAAGAATAGTAAAAAATGTAGATATAAAAAAGTGAATTCTGAAATTTACTGCTTTTGTTTCTGTAAGTAACTCTAAAGTGTAAGTGAAATTCATTCAGTTGTGTCCTGCTCTTTGCAACCCCATGGACTATACAGTCCATAGAATTCTCCAGCCCAGAATACTGGAGTGGGTAGCTTTTCCCTTTATCCAGGGAATCTTCCCAACCCAGGGATCGAATCCAGGTCTCCTACATTGCTGCTGCTGCTACTACTGCTAAGTTGCTTCAGTTGTGTCTGACTCTGTGCGACCCCATAGATGACAGCCCACAAGGCTCCACCGTCCCTGGGATTCTCCAGGCAAGATCACTGCAGTGGGTTGCCATTTCCTACATTGCAGGCAGGTTCTTTACCAGCTGAGCCACAAGGGAAGCCCAAGAATATTGGAGTGAATAGCCTATTGCTTCTCCAGGGGATCTTGCTGACCTAGTAATCAAACCAGCGTCTCTCTTTGGGATCTCCTGCTTTTCAGGCAGATTCTTTACCAACTGAACTACGAGGGAAGCCCCAAGTAACTCTTAAATCATTTGCAATAAAAATCCATGCCTTAATAAAACATAAAAGTGAAAGTGAGGTCTCTCAGTCATGTCCGACTCTTTAGACCCCATGGACTGTAACCTATCAGGCTCCCCAGTCCATGGAATTTTCCAGGCAAGTGTACTGGAGTGGGTTGCCACTTCCTTCTCCATGGGATCTTCCCAACCCAGGGATCGAACTCAGGTCTCCTGTATTGCCAGCAGAGGCTTTACCATCTGAGCGACCAAGGTTCATTGTTTGTGGTGGGCTATGGATTCATAGGATACGTCTGCTTGAATCCATTTTGGTGAGAGCTTTTGTAACAGCTGACACTCTGGTTTTCCTGCCATTACCTTCTGGTATAGTTATCATGAATTTTTTTTTCCTAACTTATTTGTGGTATATCAAAGTTGATCTATACAAGAGATGAGTTTTCCTTTAAAACATAGTAAATACTTTCAGTTTTGTAGGCCATATCATCTCCATATTGAATTCCATCATTGCAGCCCAAAAGAACATAGATGATACATAAATTAATGGATATAGATGGATTTGGTCCATGAGGCATAGTTGGCAAAGCCCTAGTCTACTCAATAAATATTTCCTTATTGTGTGTATGTTCAGTATTTTGCTCGTGAGATATTTTCACTGGATTCATTTGTATATCATACAAAATAAACAAAATGGAGGCAGCCACAAAAACCTATAATCTCCTTTAGTCATAGCATAAAGATTTCAGTCTTAGAACCAGTTTTTCAAGTATGTGTAATGCACATATCTGGATTCTTCTCTGAGCTTTGACAATGAAGTAAGTATATTCATGTCAACCTTCTTATTCATTTATCCATACAACAAAAATTTAGTGAACAGCTCCTATGTGCCAGGCACTGTTCTATATGGTGGGGATAAACAATTAACTAAACAAAGTCCACTCCATCACCATGAACATATCCTAGCTGGCCTGCTGTTGATGTCAAGAGTCCAAAACATAGTAAGCTTTTTCTAATAGTTTCTCCCTGACTTGCAATAGACCAGCATATGAATACAAATGTTAATGCACTTTTATTATTAGATTTAAATATTGTTTGCATATGCTTTCCTATAAATTGGCTATTCAGTTACTGTTGAAAAAAAATCTGTGCACATCAGTGTTCATTGTAGCACTATTTATAGCAGCCAAGACATGGAAGCAACCTAAATGTCCATCAACAGATATATATATCATATGATACATGTGTATATATATACATAAATATATATACATACACACAGACACACACGGAATATTTCTCAGCCATAAAAAGGAAAAAAAATGTCATTTGCAGCAACAAGGATAGACTTAGAGATTATCATGCTAAGTGAAGTAAGCCAAACATGATACTTAACAAAGACAAATATATGATAAAAAATAAATATATAATATTGCTGATATGTGGAATTAAAAAAAAGGTACAAATGAACTCATATACAAAACAAAAATAGACCCACAGACATAAAAAAGCAAACATAGTTACCAAAAAGAAAAGGGGGTTGGGATAAATTAGGAGCTTGGAATGAACATAAACACACTACTATATATACAATAAACAACAAGGGTGAACTGTATAGCACAGGGAACTCTACTCAATATTTTGTAATAACCTATAAGGAAAAATAATTCAAAAAAGAATATATATGTAATATATATACATATTCAATTTTATATAACTGAATCATGCCTGTACATTTGAAGCTAGTGAAACTGTAAATCAATGATATGTCAAGATAAAAAAAGAAAAAAAGCTGAGACTCTCAGTTATATGTTCATTGTATTTTATGTCAGATTTATAAAGGAGCCTGCCAGGATTAAAAATTATTTTGCAAAATTTTACTGTGTAAAACCCATTGAAGGCCTGGGCAATGTGCCATCACACTTTGCTGTCTTCAAGATGTATTGTGTAAATTTGAGAGATGCTTCTTTCACTGGATATACTGCTGTAATTGAAGTCAACTCTAGTTGAAAAATCAGCTGATGATAATTGGACATGTGGATAGTTTAGCTTGAGTCTCATCAATTCATCATAGCTATCAACAACTTTTTTTTGAAATTTTATTTTTAACTGGGAATACATATCCATATTTGGCTTTAGGAGATTTGTTCTTAACTGACTTTTTTTAAAATTACGACTTTTTTTAATTAAAATTTTTATTTGGTTTTTTAACTTTTTAATATTTTATTTTTTAATTTTTTAAAAAATGTTTATTGGGATATAGTTGCTTTACAATGTTGTGTTAGTTTCTGCTGTACAGAAAAGTGAATCAGCTGTATGTTTACATACATCTTCTTTTTTGAATTTCCTTCCCATTTGGGTCACCACCTCAAGAATTTTAATAACTCTATAATGAAAATAAAAAGGAAAACTTTAGCTAGAACTTACAATAAGTGACAAAGTGTTAGGCATTTACTTTCTCTTACATAACTGTCAGTTATGCAGTTATCCCCAAGCTCTTTCCTGGGATCTAACTGAGTGCGTTAGGGCTTCCCAGGTGGTAAAGAATCTGCCTGCAATGCAGGAGGCACAAGAGATGCAGGTTCAATCCCTGGGTCAGGAAGATCCCCTGAAGAAGAAAATGGCAACTCACGCCAGTATTCTTGCCATGGAAAATTCCATGGGCAGAGGCAATCCTATCCTTCCTCATGTAATCTTGCATGAGTTAACATGCCTAGGTCTAAAAATTGTTGAGTTACAACTTATCTCCTCAATCACATTTACAATATATTTAGGCATCATTTATAGAAGTGGCTAGAGAAGGCAATGGCACCCCACTCCAGTACTCTTGCCTGGAAAATCCAATGGACGGAAGAGCCTGGTGGGCTGCAGTCCATGGGATTGTGAAGATTTGGACATGACTGAGTGACTTCACTTTCACTTTTCACTTTCATGCATTGGAGAAGGAAATGGCAACCCACTCCAGTGTTCTTGCCTGGAGAATCCCAGGGATGGGGGAGCCTGGTGGGCTGCCATCTATGGGCTCGCACAGAGTCGGACACGACTGAAGTGACTTAGCAGCAGTAGCAGAGAAATTTTATTCTAAGATCTGAATAGCAACAAGTTATTCTGGTAGTACTAGTTTTCTTTCTGAAAAAATGCATTATAAATAGTTTAACTGCATAAACAAGTGAGTGGCAAGATTGTAGAATCTTGGAGTTCTTCCAGAAAAACCTAAAGGTCGTGCAGACATTTGCTCTGTCAATCCCTTTATTTTCTGCATGAGGAAAAGGAAGTCCAAGAGATGGTGTGTCCAATGTGACAATCCTAAAATCAGACCCGGGAGGCCTACCCCTGCTGCTGTGAGTTCTCTACTGCTGTGGCATGAACTTGTACAGCTGCAATGCAGAGGCATTACAGGCTCTGTCATTGACTTTATATATATGTACCACCCTTGACATTTGGTATGTGCAGTTAGTTAGCCTTTGACTTTCCCTGTGGTCAGATACACTGCTGGCAGGATATCCATAGTGGTAGGCAGTGTTATGTGACAGTGGACCCACTCTGGAAGCTTCTGCATGATCTTTTGTTCTATATCCTTAAAAAACGCTCTAAATGATTAAAAAAACTTTTTTATTGGAATATAGGTATTGGAATATGATTTACAATGTTTTGTTACATTGCAGGTGGTGTACAGCAAACTGATTCAGTTATGAAAAGTGAAAATGTTTATTGCTCAATCATGTCTGACTCTTTGCCACCCCATGAACTGTAGTCCGCTAGGCTCCTCTCTCCATGGAATTCTCCAGTGAAGGATACTGGAGTAAGTAGTCATTCCCTTCTCCAGGGGATCTTCCCAACCCAGGAATGAAACCTGGGTCTCATGCTTTGCAGACAGATTCTTTTCCATCCGAGCCACTAGGGATGCCCTGATTCAGTTATACATATGCCTATATCCACTCTTTTTAAAGATTGCGTCCCCATTTAGATCAATACCAATATTGAGTAAATAGAGTTTCCTGTGCTGTACTATAGATTCTCATTAGTCATCTATTTTATATATGGTAGTGTTAATATGTCAATCCCCATCTCCCAATTTATCCCTCCCCTCTTACCCCCTGTTTTTTCTGTATCCTTTTGATTAACTATATATGCTTTACCAATTAGCACATTGATTCCAAATTTGGGTTTCCATTGCTGAATCTTTTGTTTGTTGGTTAGCATGATGCATGTTAGAAATAGGCTTTAGCTCTCATGAAAGAAATCCAACATATTTTGAACATATGGTGATTAGTTTCTATTCTNCTTTACCAATTAGCACATTGATTCCAAATTTGGGTTTCCATTGCTGAATCTTTTGTTTGTTGGTTAGCATGATGCATGTTAGAAATAGGCTTTAGCTCTCATGAAAGAAATCCAACATATTTTGAACATATGGTGATTAGTTTTTATTCTTTGGAAAAGGGTATAAAACTCTATGAAAGTCTGAATTAGTTTTTTTTTTTTTTTTTTTGGATGATGGTCATATCTGATATCCTAATTAGTTCTCAGTTCAGGCATCAGTTTAGGAGAACTTCTGATTGCATGGTTCTCTTTGAGTAGAATCCTGCCTCTGAAATCTTGTTGAGTCTGCTTCAGATGAATCTTTCATATCATGACCACTAAAAGGGCTTCATATAGCATGCAGAACAAGCCATATAAACTCTTTTACACTTTCTTCTTTATAAGTATTTATTAGTAGATGTCTGTCTGTATGAAGGAATTTGACTAAGTTTTGTTTCCATTAAAATTGCATGGCCAGATGTGGGACAGTAGTGAACTTTTGCTTTCTCAGCCTTCTTGGGTCTCCAAGAATCTAAATGTGCAAAACCAAACTGGCTTAGGTAAGTTTGCAACTGCAGGTGATATTTAACTTTCAGAATCAGTGGGTTCTTACATCTTCTGCACCTTTAGTATATTTTTTCTTCTTCCCTTTACTCTAGACTTTTGCTAAATTTACAAGAAAGTGGGAGTTGCTACTTTGGCTTTTTATGACTTCCTGGGAAATGATTGATTTTGCTGTCCTTCAGCTATCTTCGCTCTCTGGTTCTGTTGCTTTGGGGACACAAAAGTCATGACTGGTCAAGTCCCCAACACCATTCCTGAGCCAGGTCTACTGGCACTTGGTCATCAAGGTGGTGAGGGAAGCTGACCTGGAGACTTAGAGCTCAGGTGAATTAGTGGTCCACTGGAGATTCCAGGCATTATGGGCTGGATTATGTTCTCACAAAATTTATATGTTGAAATCCCTAATATTTGGTACCTCAGAATGTGACTGTTAAAGGGAAAATTGAATTCAAATGAGTTCTGTAGAGTAAGCCATAAGATAATATGATTGATTTCTTGAAAGGAGAGGAGATTAGGACTTAGAGTTACAGAGGGAAGATCATAGGAAGATACTGGGAGAAGGCAACCATTTACAAGCCAAGGAGAGAGGCCTCAGAAGAAACCAACCCTGTGGACACCTTGATCATGGACTTTCAGCCTCCAGAATGGTGGGACAATACATTCCTCTGTGTGAGCCACGAGGTCTGTGGTGCTTTTTAAGGCTGCTATGAAGCTTTCCTGGTGGCTCAATGGTAAATAATCCACCTGCAATGCAGGACACACAGGTTCGATCCCTGGGTCAGGAAGATCCCCTGGAGGAAGAATGGACAATCTACACCAGTATTCTTGCTGGATAATCTCATGGAAAGAGAAACGTGGTGGGCTACGGTTCGTGTGGTGACAAAGAGTCGGACACGACTGAGCATGTACACTATTAACTCTCAGAAAATTAATGCGCCAAGTTAGTTTGTTCCAGATCTGACACCCTCCCTCCCTGCCCTGATCCCTCTTCTTGATCTGTTGCTGCAGCTTTGGCCCTGACTCTGAAAGCTTACACACTGGAATTGGGGTTAAGCCTTGCAGTGTTCCATTTTGTGTGAGAGTGAGTTCCAGGAGGCAGTGTAGTACACAGCCAGCCTTGAGGGGTGGGGGCTGGCTTTGGAAAATGAGGCACCTCAGACTCAAATGAGACACTTCCTGTAGCAGCTCCAGGCTCTGCAAGGAACTGTTAACAGAGATGTTACACTTTGGATTATTTTTATTCTCTTCTCTGCAGGTGAGGAAAACTCTCTGTGGTTCCAAGTTAAAAAATGCTCCAATACCACAGGAACTAAGATGAGTTTTCAACTCTCTGTTCTCAGTCCCCAAGGATGGATTTATATTCAAGGTTTGCGATTTCCCGGCTCCCAACTAGATGATCCATCCCTGAAAATCCACTGTGTTAGTTGGAAAGCAAGCTGTAAATAAAGCCCAAGTTATCCCGAGATTGGGAGGAAACAGTTATATATTCCTACCTCCTTTAAAACACATGAGGTGTGATCTGTCATATTCAACTCTCTGTGACCCTAAGTACTGTAGCCTGCCAGGGTTCTCTGTCCATGGAATTTTCCAGGCAAGAATACTGCAGTGGGTTGTCATTTTCTTCTCCAGAGGATCTTCTCAACTCAAGGACTGAACCTGTGTCTCCTGCATCTCCTGCACTGGAAGGTGGGTTTTTACCTCTATGACCAACCTAGATAGCATATTAAAAAGCAGAGACATTACTTTGCCAACAAAAGTCTGTGTAGTCAAGGCTATGGTTTTTCCAGTAGTCATGCATGGATGTGAGAGTTGGATTGTGAAGAAAGCTGAGCACCAAAGAATTGATGCTTTTGAACTGTGGTGTTGGAGAAGACTTGAGAGTCCCTTGGACTGCAAGGAGATCCATCCAGTCCATTCATTCTAAAGGAGATCAGTCCTGGGTGTTCATTGGAAGGAATGATGCTTAAGCTGAAACTCCAATACTATGGCCACCTGATACGAAGAGCTGACTCATTTGAAAAGACCCTGATGTTGGGAAAGGTTGACGGCAGGAGGAGAAGGTGATGATAGAGGATCAGATGGCTGGATGGCATCACCGACTCGATGGACATGAGTTTGAGTAAACTCCAGGAGTTGGTGATGGACAGGGAGGCCTGGCATGCTGCAATTCATGGGGTCGCAAAGAGTCAGACACGACTGAGCGACTGAACTGAACTGAACTGAACCAGCTGGGAAGCCCCTAAAATGCATTATCAATCCTTAGAGTCTTAAAGTCAAGTCTAGAACAAGACTGACAAGCATCATGTCTGTTTCTGTTTTGTAGTATATATCTCTGTTCAACTTGTCCTCTGTCCATTGTCAATGATGAGTACCCGCCTCTCACCACTGACCATCTTGTTGACAGCCACTTTGGATATTCAAGTATTTAAAAACAGTTAAATAAAACGTGGGTTTTCTGAAGGATGGGCATTGGGATTGGGATGAATCAGACTATGGTCTTCCTGAAATAATTTGTGCATCTACCAGTTTGGAGCATATCAGTTTTCCATCTGGAACATCATATTTAAAGAAATATATTGGTTATGGCAGTAGAAGTTTACTACGTAACTTCTATGAAACTTGCCGATTGTAGACAAGAAAAAAAAATGACACACAACATGAGAATTAAAAGTTAAGTCCTATTTGGGGCAAAATGAGGACTATTGCCCAGGATACAACACCTCATATAGTGCTTAGAACTGCTCCTAAGAGGAAGGGGTAGGGGGGAAGGTTAGTGTACATGTGATTTTGGTGAAGGGGGCGTAGATGCAGTCAGTCACAGTTTTTTTTTTTTTTTTTTTGCAGGTTTCTGCTAGTGACAAGGAACAGAATCATCATAAAGGATTTTAGTGCTTTCCTAGGTGTGAGGAGATATAAGAATTGGGCTCAGGAAATTGGCTCCCCAGAATATCTAACTATCTGAAGACCTATCCTACCAGCTTTTCCCAGAGCACAGTGTGGCTCATTTCTTTTCTCCATCCTGAACTCCTTTCAGGGGGTGTTGAAGGTCAGCAGCTATAGCCGCACATGATTTAATCCTTGTAGACAGATGGCAGTACCAGTTTGTAGTTAACACTATAAAACTGGAGGAACTGCCCATTGTATCTTCTTCCACGTGGCAGACATGGAGGAAGAGCCATTTGTTTTGAAGCACTTGGTAACTGGGCTAAAATCACATGGGGTGCAAGCTTCCTATAATTTATCAGTGCAGTCTAGCTCCTAAGGCCCTATGTTGTTAATGAATCACTCAGAGTTATTGGGTCTGGTAAAGAACTATCAAGCACTAAAATCTAGTGATTAAAAAAAATGAAATAATGCAAGTGAGTAAACAAGGAGCTAGATGGTAGAGGGAGCCCCTTGTTCATCTCTAGAGGGGCCAGACATTCTGACTCATAGAGTTATTCTGTTTTCCTACCTGAATGAGTTAGGCTCCTGTGAATCCAACATATCCTTCAAGATACAGTATCTAAGTGGGTTTGTCTAATGAGTGTTTTCTTTTCAAGTTTCTGAAAAATTTTAGCAATCATAATGCAAGAGACATTTCAGCATTTTCTTTTTTTCCATTTATCTAGATTCTTTAAGTGATATGACTGGCTCATTTTTAAGTATTTGAGATAGTACTGGTGCTGAGAGTATTGGTGTATCCTAAAATTCTTTTTTGGAATGAAAAAGTGGTTTTAAATCCACTTAAAACAGCATGAGAGAAACAACATCAGACAAATTTCTGACTGGAGAAAATAATAATGAAAGATCTGACTTAAATGACTGGTAAAACACCTAGATGATCTTTATGCTTTCCTTCTGTTCTTTTTCCTCCTCCTCCTCCTTTCTTTACCTTCAGTGTGTGGAAGGAGGAATAAAAATGCCAGGATCAGCTGGTTATAAAGTAGAGAGCTTTGGGTGCTCAGTTGAATCAGGAAATATGAGATTAAGGGAAGAGCGGAGATTTAGTTCACATCTGTGAGGGAAGCTTTGGGATTTCAATTTCTTTAATTAAAACAAACAGGGAGAGATGAAAAGAGAGCAGGGGCCAAGGAGAGAGAAAAAAACAACAGGGTGTTCTGTTGCCTTGAAACTGGCTGCCCTGGGCAACCTGCTAATGAGGCACTGCTCTATACCACTTGTCTTCAAATATTTGCCCTGTATTTGTTATAGAGAAGGGGCTGAATAGTGCCTGGGGGATGGCAGAGGAGGAGGGCTACTTCATGGCAGAGTTCACTCCCTTCTCTGTTGTTAGGGGTATTCACCTCTGGGCCCAAATTTGCTTATTCTTCTTCAACCAGACGAGATCCTTGCACCCCTCTTCAGTTCAGCTCAGTCACTCAGTCGTGTTCAACTCTTTGAGACCCCATAGACTGCAGCACACCAGACCTCCCTGTCCACCACCAACTCCCAGAGTCTACCCAAACTCTTGTCCATTGAGTTGGTGATGCCATCCAACCATCTCAGCCTCTGTCATCCCCTCCTGCTCCTGCCTTCAGTCTTTCCCAGCATCAAGGTCTTTTCCAGTGAGTCATCTCTTTGCATCAGTTGGCCAAAGTGTTGGAGTTTCAGCTTCAACATCAGTCCTTCCAATGAACACCCAGGACTGATTTCCTTTAGGATGGACTGGTTGGATCTCCTTGCAGTCCAAGTGACTCTCAAGAGTCTTCTCCAACGCCACAGTTTCAAAGCATCAATTCTTCTGCACTCAGCTTTCCTTATAGTCCAACTCTCACATCCATACATGACTACTGGAAAAACCATAGCCTTGACTAGATGGACCTTTGTTGGCAAAGTAATGTCTCTGCTTTTTAATAAGCTCTCTAGGTTGGTCATAACTTTTCGTCCAAGGAATAAGCATCTTTTAATTTCATGGCTGCAATCACCATCCTCAGTGACCTTGGAGCCCAGAAAAATAAAGTCAGCCACTGTTTCCCCATCTATTTCCCATCAAGTGATGGGACCAGATGCCATGATCTTCGTTTTCTGAATGTTGAGCTTTAAGCCAACTTTCTCACTCTCCTGTTTCACTTTCATCATTATGTTTTTAGTTCTTCTTCACTGTCTGCCATAAGGGTGGCGTCATCTGTGTATCTGAGTTGAACAAGCATTCAGAACTAAAACGTTTCCTGCCATATCAGTAAACAAAGGATGCAGCACTCGTCAAGCCATTACATTATAGCCACCTCGGTGGTGGTCCCTGAGGGAGCTCGAAATGGAGATAAACATGTTGCCTACTGCCCAGCCCACCTAGCCATTAGTGCCACTCTCAGCGGTGCACCCACAGGGGACTCAGGATGAGGAAACACAGAATATGGCCCCAGATAGGTGAGGTGCATGCATATCAAAGCCCAGATTCTTACATCTTCCCACACATACAAAAGTGCTCAATTTCTTAACTTGAGATGTCTGGTTTCCTTGTATTAACAGTAATCTTTTGACTACCTGATTTTGTTGCAAAGACTCCTGTATATCCTGACTTTTCCTGTTCCTTTTTGGACTAGTTTCTCAGTTATTTGAGATGCTGCCCCTAAGCTAGAAATCCTAAGAATTTCTGCCAAATAAAACATAACTCTCAACTTTTAGGCTGTGCATTTTTTTTTTTCAGACAGCCTTTATGTCCAATTCTAGGATTCACCTAGAATCTTCTTGGCCACAAAAAATGAAATTCTTCTAAACATATGTGGTCCTCTCCTTGGAAAATGCTACTTCCTCTATCTTCTAAAATTTCTAGTGGGAATTTAGTGTCTCAGGGATTTATAACATCTCCTATAGATTGGTACATGGCACGCTTGTTAATCTGAGTGTAGACTTTAAAAAATATTCACAGCCTAGAAGTTGAGAATTATGTATTGGCAGCAATTTTAGGATCTCAAATCCAGGAGGCATCATTTCAAGTCACCCTGAGAGAACTGCCCTGAGGAGGCTGGGAGTGGAGGTATAACTGTGCCAGTTTATGTGGTAGTTTTGCAGCAAAAGGGACAAGCCTGAATGTCAAAAGAGTGTTGTTAATCAGAGGAAAGCCAGCTATCTCAAGTTAAGGAGTTTAACACTTCTCTATGTATGGGAAAATTCAAGAGTCTGGCTCACTGAAGTCATGTTTTTGATATGCACTTCACGTGTCTGAGCCTAGTATCTTATGTTTTCGCATCCTGAGTGTCCTCAGGGATCACCATAGGGAGTGGCTGCAGTCCGACAGCTGCTAGGTAGCAGGTATCCTTTCATTCCTGAATTCTCTTAGGATTCACCAGCTCACCTTCCACGGTGGCTGAAATTGCTGATAACTGTGACATCATTTATCTACTGATATGGCTGGAAATATTCCATTTCTCATGAGTGAGGCAGAATGTGGTTGAGAGCCAGAGGAAAAGACTGTGTCCTCTACGAATGGAACTCAATGAAAGGAAGTTCCAAATGATTTAAACTTTATTTTAAAGCATGAAAGAGAACTAGAGAAACGTTTAAAAGCAATACTAATAAGAATGTTTATAATCTGAGCTTCTGCTTCCATCTTGAGAGTTTGCTCTTCAAGAGGAACTACTCTCTAGTGTTTGTACTCTGCTGTTTGAAAAACACTGTATATCTTGAAAAATGGATGTGAATCATTTTTTTGATTCAATATATAAACAATATTATATGGTATCAATGAACTTATCAACAAAACAGAAATAGAACCACAGACATAGAAAATAAATTTCTGGCTACCAAAGGGGAAAAGGGTGGGGAGATGAATGAATTTAAGATTAACATATATGCATTACTATATGTAAAGTAGATAACCAACAAACACCTACTATATAACACAGGAAACTATACTCAGTATTTTTTAATAACCTATAAGGGAGAAGAATCTGAACAAATGTATATAATATAAATAGTTTATCTATATAGCTTATATATGCATATTAAATAAATATAGTTTGCTGCTGCTGCTGCTGCTAAGTCACTTCAGTCGTGTCTGACTCTGTGTGACCCCGTAGATGGTAGTCCACCAGGCTTCCCCATCCCTGGGATTCTCCAGGCAAGAACACTGGAGTGGGTTGCCATTTCCTTTTCCAATGCATGAAAGTGAGAAGTGAAAGTGAAGTCCGACTCTTAGCGTCCCATGGACTGCAGCCTAGCAGGCCCCTCCATCCATGGGATTTTCCAGGCAAGAATACTATATATACAATATAACATATATTTAGTGTATATATATACATATACATATATGTATATATATACATATATGTATATGTATATATATACATATATGTATATATATATACAATATGTATGTATATATATATAATATATATGTATATAAGCTAAATCATTTTATTTTACACCCGAATCTAATAACAAGATTTTAATCAACTGTTCTTTACTTAGGGCTTTCCTGCCTGATAGCTCAGTTGGTAAAGTATCTGCTTGCAATGCAGGAGATGATTCCTGGTTCAGTTCCTGGGTTGATTCTTCAGTTAAAGAAAAGAAAAACAATGGATATGACTACTTATGTGATCAGTGGACCTAGACTTTTTATGGTCCACTCTAGAATGAATAGGGCTTCTGTGGTGGTTCAGACAGTAAATAATCCACCTGCAATGCAGGAGATCTGGATTTGATCCCTGGGTTGAGAAGATCCCCTGGGGGAGGGCATGGCAACCCACTCCAGTATTCTTGCCTGGAGAATCCTGATGGACAGAGGAGCCTGGTGGGCTACAGTCCATGGGGCTGCAAGGAGTTAGATATAACTGAGTGACTAAGAACAGCACAGCACATAGAATGAATAAGTCACAGACTTGCACAACTTTCTGCTTTCCAATGAAATGAGAGAAAAGACCATCTATTGGCTTAAAGATTTTACAAATTAAATGATAAATATCAGCTTTTGTTGTTGTTCACTTGCCCAGTCATATCTGACTCTTTGCAACCCCATGGACTGCAGTAATATCAGTACCAAGACCAAATTTATGTGTGACCTTAAAAACCATCATCTTCAGAGAGTGGAAGTAATTCAGAGGATTATGTGTATGATTGTGGAAACAGCCATCAAATGTAATTAAAGAAGCCAAGGGTCCTAGTGACTTTTGAGATTTATGAAGTCTGTTCTAAATGCTGTAACAAACGTAGCCTTTGGGAAATAGCATCACACATTCTGAGGCTTCTAAGGACATTGTAAATAGCAGGTAATTCACCTTCTACTCCCACGTACAGTCATTTAGGTGGTATTTATCATCACAGCCTTCTGGGTTGGGAAATAAATTTCATCTAATCTCAAAAATTATTAATTTCATGTAGAATGAATACAGAGTTGGTCTCTGTTTACTTCCAGGGCTGGGCATCTACAGGGGACTCTTTTTTGTCCAGTAGCTGGAGGAAGAGTTTGCCTGCAAAGGGAGGAAGAGTGCTATAATTAACCTGCAACCTTACAGTTATAATTAAGGCTCATTTTTGCCTTGAGTTTTCAGACAGGATCTATTTGGACCTTTACCCTTTCTTCCTCCAGTGCTCTATTACTCTCTGTCCGTTTGCTGATCTCATTTCTTTCCAAGATGTGATTAATAGTTGCCACATTCTTTTGGGCCCCTCCAAGGGCAAAGGTTTAGCACAGGAAAAAATATGAATCCCTGGTAAGACCCACAGGGATTATAATTCCCTCCATGAAGGTTCTACCTTGGCTCATATGATGCTGCTTCTCCCTCCTCTATAGCAAGGTGCTCCAACAAGCCCCCGAAAGTCCGTAGAGAATCAGACACAAACTGCAACAGGTTATGTCACTTTCTAACAGCATAGATATTCCATCATGCTTCTTGGACTTACTAGCTTAATATAAAGATCTCTGCCATATAATGTCAGTCTCCATGAACCTTGGTGATAAAACCTGTGTATATCTGAGAGGTTTTGCATTAGAAGTTTTACTGAATAAAGGGAAATCATATTCTTAAGACCTGAAGGTAGTAGACAGCAGCAAGAAAGGAAAATCCACTTGGGAGTTTTCAAAGGTATCCTACTTGGTGAAAGGGCTTAGTTTGCTGGGGGAATAAATGTTGCTTTAGGTTTTTGTTTTAACAAAATAATTTTTAAAAGTCACGTGGAACAGAGTCATTTGCATCAGACTCTTTGCACATTTAGATGGCAGTACTGTTTTTCAAGCCTATAAATTCTGTATTCAGTTTAAGAAAGTGTATTTTTGATTGAGGTTAACACAGTATTTAAGTTAATGGAAAACATGCTTCCATTGCAGAGTATTTCCACCAGAATTGCTGGATTCTGTACAACAATCTGTTTCTGTTTTGAAAAAAAAAAAAAAGTGGTTCTGTTGTATGACCTAAATATTCCTCTTTTACTCTTATTTCACTCTTCTCCACTCATGTGCTTTCTGCTTCGGGTATATTCTAATAAATGACATAGTAAGAATTCAGATGAGAAATGTTTCATATTCTATATATCCTTAATGTTTCAGAGAAAAAATATTTTTCTTACAGTCTGAGTTTCATTTCAATATAGGCAGCATATAGACTACTACAATCCAATTGAAAGTCCCTCAGTCATGTCCAACTCTTTGCAATCCCATGGAATAGTCCATGGAACTCTCCAGGCCAGAATACTGGAGTGAGTAGCTGTTTCTTTCTCCAGGGGATCTTCCCAACCCAAGGGTTGAACACAGGTCTCCTGCATTACAGGCAGATTTTTTTTTTTTTACCAGCTGAGCCACCAGGGAAGCCCCAAATGACGTTGGAATTGGGCAGAATACACAGTTTCAGGGGGCTTCCCAGGTGGGTCAGTGGTAAAGAATCCTCCTGCCAGTGCGGGAGACATGGGTTTGATCTTTGATCCAGGAAGATCCCACATGCCTCAGAGCAGCTAAGCCTGTGTGCCACAACTACTGAGTCCATGCCCTAGAGCCCAGGAGCTGCAACTACTGAAGCCCAAATGTCTAGAGCTTGTGTTCCACAACAAGAAGAGCCACTGCCTTGAGAAGCGCAGGCACCACAACTAGAATGTAGGCCGTGTTCTCCACAACTAGAGAAAAGCCTGCACACAACGAAGACCCAGCATAGCCAAAAAATAAAAAAAGAGGGAGACAGTTCTTCTCAGTCATGACTCGCTCTGATATCCATGTACACCCATCCCAGTGATTCTCAAACTTTGGTTTATGATGTGATTGCTGGTGAGATTGGTAACAATGCAGATCTTGATCCCTGTTTTCAAATGTATTAAATCAGAATCACTGTGGAAGGGCTGAGTTGTTTATATTTTTAACACATTATCCGTGATTTTGATGCACTCTGACTTTTGAAACTTACATCGTTAGAATAAGGTTAACTGAATTGGACAGCCTGGGTCTTGAAATTGATGGGACCTTAGCAGTTTGGCAAGGATGATGGATTTAATTCTTGTTTAGCAAATACTGGATTCACAAGACGGTGGAGTTAAACAAAGTGCGCTCATCTTCTGCAAAAACTGCAAAACTACAACTCACTGCTGAACAACTGTCAACAGGAGAATGTTGGCTCCAAGGAGAGGCCCCAGCAAGATGGTAGGAGGGGCGACATCACATTTAGAATCAGACCCCATACCCGCCAGAGAACTCGGAGGACTCAAACCTTGCTGTGCACCAGGACCAAGAGACACCAGAGAGTGAGCCAGAACTGTGTTTGAGTGTCTCCTGCAGACTACAGGTCAGCACTGGCCTGCCGCAGGGGCAGGGGCTCTGGGTGCAGCAGACCTAGGTATGGCATAAGCCCTCTTGGAGGAGGTTGCCATTAACCCCATCATAGAGCTGCCAGAACTTATGTAGAATTGGGGAAACAGACTCTTGGAGGGCACAAACAAAACCTTGTATGCACCAGGACCCAGGAGAAAGGAGCAGTGACCCCACAAGAGACTGACTCAGACTTGCTTGTGACTATCCAAGAATCTCCGACAGAGGCATGGGTTGGTGGTGGCCTGCTTCAGAGTTGGGGGCACTGAGTACAGCAGTGCATGAAACCCTTTGAAGGAGGTTGCCATTGTCTTCATTAACTCCAACCATATTTTGGCCTCAGGTCAAGCAACAGGGAGGGAACACAGCTTTACCCATCAACAGAAAATTGGATTAAAGATTTACTGAGAATGGGCAGGAATGGCCCTGCCCATCAAAACAAGACCCATTTCCCCCCCTCAGTCAGTCTCTCCCATCAGGAAGCTTCCATAAGCCTCTTATTCTTATCCATCAGAGGGCAGACAGAATGAAAGCTACAATCACAGAAAACTAACCAAACTGACCACATGGACTACAGCCGTGTCTAACTCCATGAAACTATGAGCCATGCCGTGTAGGACCACACAAGATGGTAATGGTGGAGAGTTCTGATGAAACATGGTCCACTGGAGAAGAGAATGGCAAACCATTTCAGTATTCTTGCCTTGAGAATCCCATGAACAGTATGGAAAGGCAAAAGGGTAGGACATTGAAAGATGAACTCCTTAGGTTGGTAGGTGCCCAATATGCTACTGGAGATCAGTGGGGAAATAACTCCAGAAAGAATGAAGGGATGGAGCCAAAGCAAAAACAACACCCAGTTGTGGATGTGATGGGTGTTAGAAGTAAACTCTGATGCTGTAAAGAGCAATATTGCATAGGAATGATAGGTCCATGAATGAAGGCAAATTGGAAGTGGTCAAACAGGAGATGATAAGAGTGAACATCAACATTTTAGGAATTAGCAAACTAAAATGGACTGGAATGGGTGAATTTAACTCAGATGACCATTATATCTATTACTGTGAGCAAGAATCCCTTAGAAGAAATGGAGTAGCCCAAATAGTCAACAAAAGAGTCCAAAATGCAAAACTTGGATGCAATCTCAAAAACGACAGAATGATCTCTGTTTGTTTCCAAGGCAACCCATTCAATATCACAGTAATATAAATCTATATGCTCTGACCAGTAATGCTGAAGAAGCTGAAGTTGAACGGTGCTATGAAGACTTACAAGACCTTCTAGAACTAATACCCCCAAAAGATGTCCTTTTCATTAGAGGGGAGTGGAATGCGGAAGTAGGAAGTCAAGAAATACCTGGAGAAATAGGCAAATTTGGCCTTGGAGTACAGAATGAAACAGGGCAAAGGCTAATAGAGTTTTGCCAAGAGAATGCACTGGTCATAGCAAACACCCTCTTCCAACAACGCAAGAGAAGACTCTACACATGGACGTCACCAGATGGTCAACACCGAAATCAGACTGATTATATATATTCTTTGCAGCCAAAGATGGAGAAGCTCTATACAGTCAGCAAAAAGAAGACCAGGAGCTGACTGTGGCTCAGATCATGAACTCCTTATTACCAAATTCCGACTGAAATTGAAGAAAGTAGGGAAAACCACTGGACCGTTCAGGTATGACCTAAATCAATTCCCTTACTATTATACACTGAAAGTGAAAAATAGATTCAAGGGATTAGATCTGATAGACAGAGTACCTGATGAACTATGGATGGAGGTTCATTACATTGCACAAGAGACAGGGATCAAAACTATTCCAAAGAAAAAGAAATGCAAAAAGGCAAAATGGTTGTCTGAGGAGGCCTTACAAATAGCAGAGAAAAGAGAGGCTAAAGGGAAAAGGAAATATATACCCATTTGAATACCGAGTTCCAAAGAATAACAAGGAGAGATAAGAAAGACTTCCTCAGTGATCAGTGCAAAAAAATAGAAGAAAACAATAGAATAGGAAAGACTGGAGATCTCTTCAAGAAAATTAGAAATAACAAGGGAGCATTTCATACAAAGATGGACACAATTAAGGACAGAAATTGTATGGACCTAACAGAAGCAGAAGATATTAAGAAGAGGTGGCAAGAATGTACAGAAGAACTATACAAAAAAGATCTTCAGGACCCAGATAACTATGATGGTATGATCACTCACCTAGAGCCAGACATCATGGAATGTAAAGTCAAGTGGGCCTTAGAAAGCATCACTACAAACAAAGCTAGTGGAGGTGATGGAATTCCAGTAGAGCTATTTCAAATCTTAAAAGATGATGCTGTTAATGCACTGCACTCAATATGCCAGCAAATTTGGAAAACTCAGCAGTGGCCACAGGACTGGAAAAGGTCAGTTTTCACTCCAATCCCAAAGAAGGGCTATGCCAATATATGTTGAAATACCACACAATTGCACTCATCTCACATGCTAGTGATGTTCAAAACTCTCCAAGCCAGGCTTCAACATTACATGAACAGTGAACTTCCAGATGTTCAAGCTGGTTTTAGAAAAGGCAGAGGAACAAAAGATCGAATTGTCAACATCTGTTGGATCATCAAAAAATCAAGAGAGTTCCAGAAAAACATCTACTTCTTCTTTACTGACTATGCCAAAGCCTTTGACTGTTTGTATCAAAACAAACTATGGCAAATTCTTCAAGAAATAGGAATACCAGACCACCTTACCTGCCTCCTGAGAAATCTGTATGCAGGTCAAGAAGCAATAGTTAGAACTGGACATGGAACAATAGACTGGTTCCAAATTGGGAAAGGAGTATGTTAAGGCTGTATATTGTCACCCTGCTTATTTAACTTATATGCAGAGTACATCATGCAAAATGCCTGACTGGATGAAGCACAAGCTGGAATCAAGATTGCTGGGAGAAATATCAATAATCTCAGATATGCAGATGACACCATGCTTGTTGCAGAAATTGAAGAACTAAAGAGCCTCCTAATGAAAGTGAAAGAGGAAAGGGAAAAAGGTGGCTTAAAACAACATTCAGAAAACTAAGATCATGGCATCTGGTCCCATCGATTAATGGCAAATAGATGAGGAAACAATGTAAACAGTGAGAAGACTATTTTTCTGGTCTCCAAAATCACTGCAGATGGTAACTGCAGCCATGAAATTAAAAGATGCTTGCTCCTTGGAAGAAAAGCTATGACCAACCTAGACAACATATTAAAAAGCAGATACAGTACTTTGCTGACAAAGGTTGTCTAGTCAAAGCTAAGGTTTTTCCAGTAGCCATATGTGACTATCAGATTTGGAGTATAAAGAGAGCTGAGCACTGACAAATTGATGCTTTTGAACTGTGGTGTTGGGGAAAACTCTTTAGAGTCCATTGGACAGCAAGGAGATCCAACCAGTGAATCCTAAAGGAAATCAGGCCTGAATATTCTTTGAAAGGACTGATGCTGAAGCTGAAGCTCCAATACTTTGGCCACCTGATGTGAAGAACTGACTCATTGGAAGAACTTTCTCCCTGATGGTGGGAAAGATTGAAGGTGAGAGGAGAAGAGGATGACAGAGGATGAGATGGTTGGATGGCATCACTGACTCGATGGACATGAGTTTGAGTGAGCTGCAGGAGTTGGTGATGGTCAGGGAAGCCTGGCATGCTGCAGTCCATGGAATTGCAAAGAGTTTGACACTTCTGAGCAACTGAACTGAACTGAATGAAATACCATGTCCTCTGCACAGGAAGGGGATTACTTCCTTGTTCTAAAGTTGTATGCAGTTATAATATTGATTTTGGCCAATGGGAAGTGAGCTGATATGATTTACTTCCTGTCATACTTCAAGTAAGACTTTAACTTTATGTTGTTAGAGAGCTTTTTGTATTTTGGGTTATCCCAGGGACTTCTGGGTACATCAAATGGAAGGATGTTGTACATCCTAGAATGAGGGCGAAAGATGCGCAGCATGAAATATAGTCACTGTAGCTGCCTCGTAGACTCATATGTAAAAAATAACTTTTAGTTGTAAACCAGTGAGATTTTGGGATTATCTCACACAGCATTATTGCAGTAAAAGCTGATTAACACAGCCATTAACTAAACAAGGCAAATGAGGCATATATTAAAATGGAATGAAAACAGGGCTTGAATTCCATTTCACATACTACTTTCAGGTTTCTAGATGCCCTTTATAGACTTATTTGAGGTTATCTTTAGTGTCTTTGGAGTTTGTTTTATTTTGACTTAACCTACATAAAAATGTTAGAGAAGGAGAAAATTGGTTTATCGATAGATTTAGTCGGCATCTAGAATACTCTCAGAATTGGTTTTGATTCTGAATTTTCTCCCTTAGTCCCTCTATGTGTTTTTCCTAGAGTAGGAGCTATTGCATTTTTGCTGCTTGTTTGAGCCACAATAATAACAAATAATAAAGGTTACTATACAGTCTATGGGATTCTTCAGGCCAGAATACTGGAGTGGGTAGCCTTTCCCTTCTCCTAGGCATCTTACCAATCCAGGGATCATACCCAGGTCTCCCACATTGCAGGCGGATTCTTTACCAGCTGAGCCACCAGGGAGGCCCTAGTATATGCTAAGAGTCATCCTAAGTGCTTTCCATGTATTAATTCATTGAATTCTCCAACAACTCTGTGAGATAGAGAATATTTAAAATTTAAAAAAAATTCTATTTATTTTTGGCTGATGCTGGGTATTTCTTGCTGCATGGGCTTTAGTTGTGGAGAGCAGGGGCTACTCTTGGGGCAGTGCATGGGCTTCTCATTGCAGTGGCTTCTCTTGTTGGGGAGCACAGGCTCGAGGGCAAGCGGGCTTCAGTAGTTTCAGCATGTGGGCTCAGTAGTTGCAGCTCCTGGGTTCTAGAGCACAGGCTCAATTGTTGTGACTCATGTGCTTTTGAACTGTGGGGTTGGAGAAGACTCTTAAGAGTCACTTGGACTGCAAGGAGATCTAACTAGTCCATCCTAAAGGAAGTCAGTCCTGAATATTCATTGGAAGGACTGATGTTGAAGCTGAAGCTCCAATACTTGGGCCACCTGATGCGAAGAACTGACTCATTTGAAAAGACCCTGATGCTGGGAAAAGTTGAAGGCAGGAGGAAAAGGGGATGACAGAGGACGAGATGGCTGGATGGCATCACTGACTCGATGGACATGCGCTTAAATAAAGTCCAGGAACTGGTGATGGACAGGGAAGGCTGGCGTGTTGCAGATCATGGGGTTGCAAAGAGTCGGACATGACTGAGTGACTGAAGTGAGTGAGTGAGGAGGCTTAGTTGCTCTGGAGCATTTGGAATCTTCCTGGATCTAGGATCAAACCCATGTCTCCTGCATTGGCAGGCGCATTCTTTACCACTGAGCTACCAGAAGAGAAGCCTGGTAGAGATTGTTAATATCTTCACTTCACGGATGAAGAGCTGAGCTCACACTGACCACACAGCTAGATGACAGCCATGGGAAGCCTGACTTGAGAAGCTGATCTCTTGACCACTCTGTCGTTGCCTCTGGAATAAGTTTTCAACGCGTTACCCTTCTTTATTTAAAACAGCATGAACGCTCCTCCTAGAAAAAGCAAGTTACCTAATTCTCATCTGGAACAGAAAGACTTCAGACCTCAGCAGTAAAATGTGGGTACAGCACATCCTTGAGAAAAGGACTGTCTGTTGCAATATTTGTTTTCTTATCCCTCTCCTCTTCTAGTTTTGGTCTAGAATATTTCTTTTTCCACTTTCTAATTCCCGCATCAGAGAAACAGAAATTATGGCTTTTCATTTCATTTTGACCCAGAAACCTGAAGGCAGATTATACAATTTCCAGCAAAGCACTTCATTAGAATAAAAATCCAACAAAACAACACATTTTTGTATATTCCCTGAGTTCATGGCAATGAGATGCAACTTGCACAGGGTAAAGTTACAATTTAAAAATTGTGCAAAATAATAGCGTCTATCCATTCAGGACCTACTCCCTACTCAGAGACATTTTCCAGTTATTAGCTTTCTTTCTAATAATAATCCTGCAGAGAAATTATGAAGCTCCTTTTGTGGGCAAGAAGGTTGAATATTAAAAAAATCACACCACTGTGTAACAGAACAACAATGGAGACAGATTTTTATGATTTCAAATTCTGTTGTCTGGCCTCCACACCTCATCACTTCTCTTACTTTGAAGAAATAGTTTTTAAAAACTCTTAAATGACAGCATAAAAAGTAATTTTCCCTATTCATTCTCATAATATTAAAATCTCTGAAGTGAATTTAGCTCTCAATTTCTTTTCTACACAGCAAGCTCAATTGATTGAATGAGTACTAATAAATATTGTCTCTCCTCAGTACACATTATTATCAGATGAATGGTAAATAGGATTTAAATACAGCAAGAGATCTCTCATTTCTATTAAAAAAAAAACTGCTCTGCTTTTTACTGTCCTTTTAATTTTTGTTCTAGCTTAGTCAAATTTATTCTGCATCTGGGGAACAAACTGTTCTCTGTTTCTCTTAATGATTAAGTGGAGGACAGATTCTTAACTATTTCCTCTAGTTAATCTTATGGTATAAAGTGGTAGTTTGATCTACAAAATTGTTCCCAAATCTATTTACCTGTCACACTAACTCACTGTAAAAAGACTGTTCCAAGAAGAGAATCCTTTTATGTTTGCATATCAGATTTTCCAAAGACATATATTAGCAACCTCAACTCTTCTTTTGGTATTAATAGTGCAATAAAAATTGAACAGTTACTTTAAAAAATCTTGATATACTCTGAAGGGAATAGAATAGAAAATGCATTCTTTAATTTTCTCACCAAAATCACATACTTCCCAAGATTAAAGAAAAGATAGATGGGAGGCAGAATAAGAAGAAATTGATTGCCAGTCTGTTTCCACTCAAAGCTCAGACAGATAGAAGCCATCTCAAAGATCCAGGTACACTGGGAAACATGGGTGTATCCATTCTCCAGAAAACCAGGACCACCAGGATGTGAATATATAAGGAGATTTATTAGAAGGAGTTGGATCGTGTTATTATGGAGGCAAGTCTAAACTCTGCAGGATGGGCTGACAGAATAGAGACCCAGTAGAGTTCCATTTAGAGTTCAAAGGCAGTATACAGTAGAATCAGGAAGAGCTGATGTTATAGACAAAGACCAAAGGTAGACTGATGGAGAAATTCTTTCTTGTTGGAGTGGGGGCGGGGCAGAATCAGTCTTTTGTTTTATTCAGGCTGCCAGTTGGTTGGATGAGGCTTGCCCACATTAAGGAGAGCAATTTGTTTTATTCAAAGTCCACTGACTTAATCTCCTCTAAAACATGCTCACAGAAACATCTAGAATAATGTTTGGCCAAATATCTCATCATCCTGTGCCTTAGTCAAGTAGCCTTATTAAGTTAACCATCTCAGTGGACATAAAGAGGATCTAGTCCTTTCTTACTGTCTCAGCTTAAGAAGACACCTAAATTATTACCGTAGGAGATAACTTCAGAATTGTTTGAGATGATTACTTACTCAGTGGGCAAGCATCTTTCAGTCTAAGGAAAATTTAGAATTAAGCATAGAAATATTTAATAGGACTAAACTTGCAGTAAGTATTTCACTTGAGAATACTCAGTTACATTGGTATTAAAATTATTTATAATAGTTAAGAGAATTTGGTCTATGTATCAGTAGGGATAGATGTGATTACCCTGTGAATGAATAACTCCCAAATCATGCAGACTTAGAAGTTTTCTCCTGCTCATGCTACATATTTCTCAAGGATAGGTAGGAAAATATGCTTTTTAAAAATTTTGGCACTTTTTTCATTTCACTGAGGTATAACTGACATATAACCTTGTGTAAATTTAAGGTGTACAATGTGAAGATTTGATACACATATATAGTGAAATTATTACAAGGTTAGTTAACACCTTCATCACCTCACAAAATTATCATTTTTTGTGTATGGTGAGAATATTTAAGATTTATTTTCTTAACAACTTTCGCGGAGAAGGCAATGGCACTCCACTCCAGTACTCTTGCCTGGAAAATCCCATGGATGGAGGAGCCTGGTAGGCTGCAGTCTATGGGTTTGCTACTAGTCGGACACGACTGAGAGACTTCACTTTCACTTTTCACTTTCATGCATTGGAGAAGGAAATGGCAACCCACTCCAGTGTTCTTGCCTGGAGAATCCCAGGGACGGGGGAGCCTGGTGGGCTCCCGAATTTGTCACACGAAGTCGGACACAACTGAAGCGACTTAGCAGCAGCAGTAGCAGCAATGACTTTCAAGTATATAAATCAGTATTACTAACTATAGCTATCATACACGTATATTAAATCCCCAGAAACAATCCTCTTTATAACTGGAAGTTTGTACCCTTTGACCAACATGGTCCCATTTCTCCCATCTGCCTGGCCCTTCATAACCACCATTCTACTCTATTTCTATGAACTTGGCTTTTAAAAAAGATTTGTTATATAAGAGTGAGCATGCTGTTTGTCTTTCTCTGATTAATTTCATTTAGAATAATGTTCTCAAGGTCTATCCATGTTTCTATCCATGATAGGAACGTATGCTCTTGAAGTTTTCCAGCTGGAAAGTGACACATTGCTTCTGTCCATAGTTTATTGGTCAAAACAAGTCACATGACCAGACCTAACTTCAATGGACTGGGAAGCACATTCTTTTTTTTGTTGTTGTTACAGCAAAGAAACAAATCTATAATGGCAAATATTAAGGCAACAAAATATGAATAAGAAAAGGTGATTTTTAAAGCCAGGATCATTACCAATGACTCAAAATCATACAATGCATAAACTATGCCTATAGTCTACCGAATAATAACATAATAATAATATCACTTATAAAGAAAACAAAGTATAAGCATTCCAAAAAATCAAAGCAAATAGGTATCATTTAAACATTTTTTTTTTTTTGATTACAGTTTCAATTTCCATGCTTGTAATGGGTCTGTTAAGATTTTCTATTTATTCCTGGTTCAGTTTTGGAAAGTTGTACTTGTCTAAGAATTTGTCCATTTCTTCCACATTGTCCAATTTATTGGCATATAATTGCTGATAGTAGTCTCTTATGATCCTTTGTATTTCTGTGTTGTCTTTTGATCTCTCCGTTTTCATTTCTAATTTTATTGATTCGATTTTTCTCTCTTTGTTTCTTGATGAGTCTGGCTAGTGGTTTGTCAATTTTATTTATCCTTTCAAAGAACCAGCTTTTGGCTTTGTTGATTTTTGCTATGGTCTCTTTTGTTTCTTTTGCATTTATTTCTGCCCTAATTTTTACGATTTCTTTCCTTCTACTTACTCTGGGGTTCTCCAATTCTTCCTTTTCTAGTTGCTTTAGGTGTAGAGTTAGGTTATTTATTTGACTTTTTTCTTGTTTCTTGAGGAATGCCTGTATTGCTATGAATTTTCCCCTTAGCACTGCTTTTATGGTGTCCCACAGGTTTTGGATTGTTGTGTTTTCATTTTCATTTGTTTCTATGCAAATTTTGATTTCTTTTTTGATTTCTTCTGTGATTTGTTGGTTATTCAGAAGCGTGTTGTTCAGCCTCCATATGTTGGAATTTTTGATAGTTTTTCTCCTGTAATTGAGATCTAATCTTAATGCATTATGGTCAGAAAAGTTGCTTGGAATGATTTCGATTTTTTTGAATTTATCAAGATGAGATTTATGGCCCAGGATGTGATCTATCCTGGAGAAGGTTCCGTGTGCACTTGAGAAAAAGGTGAAATTCATTGTTTTGGGGTGAAATGTTCTATAGATATCAATTAGGTCTAACTGGTCTATTGTGTCCTTTAAAGTTTGCGTTTCTTTGTTAATTTTCTGTTTAGTTGATCTGTCCATAGGTGTGAGTGGGGTATTAAAGTCTCCCACAATGATTGTGTTACTGTTGATTTCCCCTTTCATACTTGTTAGCATTTGTCTTACATATTGTGGTGCTCCTATGTTGGGTGCATATATATTTATAATTGTTATATCTTCTTCTTGGATTGATCCTTTGATCATTATGTAGTGGCCTTCTTTGTCTCTTTTCACAGCTTTTGTTTTAAAGTCTATTTTGTCGGATATGAGTATCGCTACTCCTGCTTTCTTTTGGTCTCTATTTGCATGGAATATCTTTTTCCAGCCCTTCACTTTCAGTCTGTATGTGTCTCTTGTTTTGAGGTGGGTCTCTTGTAGGCAGCATATATAGGGATCTTGTTTTTGTATCCATTCAGCCAGTCTTTGCCTTTTGGGTGGGGCATTCAATCCATTTACATTTAAGGTAATTACTGATAAGTATAATCCCATTGCCATTTACTTTACTGTTTTGGGTTTGGATTTATACTCCCTTTTTTGGTGTTTCCTGTCTGGAGAATATCCTTTAGCATTTGTTGGAGAGCTGGTTTTGTGGTGCTGAATTCTCTCAGCTTTTGCTTGTCTGTAAAGGTTTTGATTTCCCAAGCACATTCTTATTATGAATATGGAAGGAAGGAATGTGGATTATGGTTATTAACCTTAATGCCTATCATAGGCCCTTAAAATAGCATTAGATAAGGATTCTAGTTTTTCCTCCAGTTTTATTGAGAAATAACTGACATACATCACTGTATAAGTTTGGGGTGTACAGCGTGATCTTTTGACTTACATATATTGTGAAACAATGAGTTTAGTTACCATCCATTATCTCATATTGATACAATAAGAAGAAAAGAGAAAAAAATTGTCTTGTGAAGAGAACTCCCATAATCTACTCTGTTAACAGCCTTCCTATGTATCATCCAGCAGTGTTAACTATAATTAACATGCCATACACCACATTCCTAGTACTTATTTATCTTACTGACAACTTATATATTTTGACCAACTTCCTCCACGTTCCCATTCCTGCCCTTTCCCTCTGGCTCTGGTAACTAAAATCTGTTCTCTTCTTTGATGAGTTTGGTGGCTGTTTTTTTAAACTCCATAATAAGTGAGATCATACAGTATTTGTCTTTCTCTGTCTGACTTATCATAATGCCTTCAAGGTGATTCAGTATAACAAATTATAGAGTTTTCTAATTTTTAAGGCTGAATAGTATTCCATTGTGTATACATATACCACAAACTACTTTAAGGAATTCTAACTTAAAATGTTCAGTCTGCACAATCAATTTAAACTTGTGATTTTAAGGTCAAAGACCAAAGTTATGAGTAATATTGAAAAGTTTAAAAGAACTTGATATCTATCATATGTGTAAATTCTTCTACATGTATATTACATATAGAACTACTTAAACATTAGAAAGTCTTTTAGTTTTGTAAATTGGACAATTAAGTACGTAAGTATACAAACACAATTAAGAAATCTTTAAAGAAACCTAAATAAGTAAAATTTTGAAGGTGATTATAAATTAATTTTAGTCTCTGAAATTGACTGCTAATCTTTGTTTAGAGTTATACATGGAGTAATAAGCTTTGTATGTTTAATTTAAAAGTTTAAGAAGGAATAAGGTTTTTGAATTTATTTTACTCAAATAAATATTAATTTGTATTTTGTTGTTATTTTTAGCATTAATTTACTTTTTATTGAAGTGGAGTTGATTTACAATGTCATGGTAGTTTCTGGTGTACAGCAAAGTGACATATATATATATATATATGTATATATATATATACACACACACACATACACACACACTTTCTTTTTCTTATTTTTTCATTATGGTTTATTATGGAATATTGAATATATTTTCCTGTGCTTTACAATGGGATCATGTTGTTTAAGTGTACTGCAATTTAATTTTTAAGACAAAAGTAAGCTTTTGAAAAGAAACTACCTTTTGGGTGTATCAGAATCTCCCATTAAGTTTGTAAATGCTTATTAAAATCTAAAGGCCTACTCTATTTTCCTTTCTGAGCATTTATACCAGTGGAATAATTATTATTAGAGGCTTGAGCACGAAAGACCCACTTCAAATGTACAGTATAATAGAGGAAGATCCGAGATGCAGTGTGCTACGTTTCTGTGTGTGCTTAGACACTTCAGTTGTTTCTAACTCTTTGCAACGCCATGGACCAGAGTCTGCCAGGCTCCTCTATCGATGGAATTTTTCTGGCAAGAATACTGGAGTGGCTTGCCATTTTCTACTCCAAGGGATCTTCCTGACCCAGGGATTGAACCCGAGTCTCCTGTGCCTCCTGCGTGGCAGGAGGATTCTTTTCTGCTGAGCCACCAGGGAAGCCCTAACTTGCAGTCTGCTAGGCAAGAGTTACAATCTTCTCTTTTTAGCTTATGTAAATAAATTTTTTAAAAGCCAAATTTTAAAAGAAAACAATTATGTTTTCAATATGGCCTAGTGTTCCTCTTCTACGTGTACAAACTGCAGTGCAGATAAAGTTCATGGAGGTAAAGTACTTACTTGAATTGGTTGGAAGTAGAGAAGGAAGAGAAATCCTGTATTTGGTGAAACCCACTGTTTACAGTGCCTTCAAAATGTGGGTCTATGTGGTGATTTACTTCTGATGAGTAAGACCAAGTAAGATATTTGAAAACATATGACAATTTATACAACGTGTGTACATATATTTATTTATGGCTTCATCTGTACCACATGAGAAATTATAATGGCTTTGTAAAGACCACAAATCTTTTGCATACAAGTCAGAGTGTCTATTCTATGTGGCTTAGGAAAATGTGTAAAGCTTCCATATGGGAAAAAAGATTTTCTGGTACTGAAACAAATAACGAATCAACCATCAAAGAACCTACTGAAAAGTTTGATAAATATTGCAAAACTTTGAATTCTAGTTTTAATGACTCCACATTTTATTTTATAGTATACGTTGCCATTTTGTACCAGAGCTTCACAGACGTTGCCACCCAAGACTATGGGATTTAATATGTGATTATATTGTACGTGCAATGCATACATGTATATATGTTGTTTATTTCAATTTGCCTCCAGTTTACATAGCCTACTAAATGTCCCAATGATTGGCTACTGCTCTCACAGTGAAACTAAAGAGGCGCCAACTCTCTTGAAGTAAATTCCAAAACCTCAGAATAATGATTACATATTTGATTTATACAGGGTACTTCTCCCAAAGTGCTCATTTTAAATTAACTCCATATTGAAGGGAATGATCATCTTAGTGACCGGCAGTGCTAGGTTAGGCTGACTTGCCTTAACATCATCAATGACCATAACCAAAATAAGAAAGAAAGGCAAACAAAAGGAATAAGAAAATAAAACGTAACAAAGAAGCTAACATCGCATTAAAATTCGGGTTATCACATAACATTGAACTAGGCTGTTCCTTCCTATGGGCCATGTGATATGATACTTGAGGTCCCTATATCCCCCCCAGATCCCCTTTCATCTGTATGCTGCAGCGCAGTAGTCCCAAACCACAGCCACAGGCTAGATTTGGCCCGTCTCAGTGTTTCATTTGGCTTATACACTGTTTAAAACATTTTTGAGCCAACATTTTGAAATTGGAAGCTTTCACATAAAAATCCAGATTTCTGGCATCTCTCAGATGATTAGGAGATCTGGGAACTGGACTCGTATCACCACACTGTGGTCTCTGGCGGGTTGGACAGCTACTGCCCCCTTTAGGTGGGCACGTATTCTCCACGGTCCTCACCAGTTCCTACTGCTTCACGACGCTGATGATGTCAGTCCCCAGTTACTGTGCTCTGTTTCTTTCTACAGGTATATTCACAGAAAGTATGTACAAATATGGCAGTCTTTAACTCCGGTTGTTTTTTGTGGGTTCTTTTCTCGCGCATCCACTGAAGGCTAATTTCTATCCACTATCTCTCACTGTTAATTGGTTTTAGCCTGAATCGTTTTCCAAGGCATATTTGCTGGTTTGCTTTTTCTCCCTGGGGCCATATAAGATTGGGCCTGGGGACAGTAAGAGAAAAATGGAGAAGGGAGAAGCAGATAAGAATGTGTGTCAGTTTTAGCTTAGTCGCCTTTGGTGATGCTGGCTGGGACCTGGACTCTGCTAGCCGCTTTTTGCTTGTGCTGTGAGGTTCTGCCAGCCGAGAGGCCAAGAGGGGGCTCAAGAGGGACCACAAGGGTGGAGGAGGCTGAAGGGATTTGCTTCTTTTTGGTTCCCACCGGCTTCTTGTTTCTTGCGCCCATCCCCAAGCAACACTTCTTCACCCCAGCAGCAGCAGCTTCTTTGTGACATGGCAGCAGAAGGTGGTTTGCCATTTTCCCCATGCTTGCCAAACCACCTCAACAGATACACACTACTATATATAAAAGAGATAAACAACACGGATATATTTTATAGCACAGGGAACTATATTCAGTATCTTGTGATGACCTATAATGGAAAAGAATCTTATGTCCATTCCTGTTTCTTCTTCAGAGGTCTAAGGTCTCAGCTCACGGGTGCCTTGCCTCCATATTTCTACATTCATATATCCTGAAGTCTTTTATTGGTGTTTCCTCAGTTCTAGGGAATGGAAGCTGGAGTTGATACTTGGGTGATGCATTGGAGTTCTTTTTTTTTAAATACTCAACAAATTTAAATTTAGTTAACTATTTACACAAAAATTCCTTCCTGACTAACAGGAAAAGTTGATTAAGGGTGTGCGACCTAATTTGGTAACTATTATTCACCTTAATTATTTAAATGTAAATTTAATTATTTTAAAATAAAAAACTCAGCTTCCCAGTTATGTTAAGCACATTTCAAGTGCTCATTAGCCATGAGGCTACTGGTTGCTGTACTGGACGGTGCAGATAATAGAACATTTCTATCATCACAGGAAATTCTCCAGGGCAGTGCTGGGCTAGAGAAATGAAGGGGTCTTCAAAGGAGGGGGGTGGGACATGAAAGGGAGTTCTTCCTTCGAACCTGGAAATGAGGTGGAAGATACTTAGCTCTTGTCAAGAAAGGTCGAAAAACAGAGATTCTCTGATTGCCATCAGTATCTTTGAACGTCAGTGAATTGCTGATTATGTACAGCAAGTGTTTGAAACTTTGCCTCCTCATTATTGTGGATGGGTTTAGGAAATATGGAGTTAACGTGGACTTTGGAGGTTTAGCTAATTTATTGGATGGCAGAATCAAGAGCCCAAATCTAGTTAAAATAGAAAACCAGGTTTAACAAGATGAAATCTAGTAGGATTAATGTAAAATGTTACAATGGAGGCTTCTCTGGTGGCTCAGTGGTGAAGAATGTGTGCAAATGCATGAGACACAGGTTGGATTCCATGTCTGGGAGGACCCCACACACTGTGTGCCACACTAGACTGTGTTCTAGAGCCCAAGAGCCACACCTGTGGAGCCCACATGCTGCAACTACTAAAGTCTGTCCTCCGTAGAGCCTGTGCTCTGCAACAAGAGAAGCTGCTGCAATGAGAAGCCCTCGCTCCACAACTAGAGAGTGGCCCCTGCTCCCTGCAACTAGAGAAAGCCCTCACAGCAGTGAAGACCCAGCATAGCCAAAAATAATAAATAAATAAAATTATTTAAAAAATGTTGTAATGATTTCAGAATCAACTGAGCAAATGTAGAGTAGCCAAGATTAACATTAATTTCTATGAAAAGGACTGAAGGTCTTTTGTCAGTCCTGAACTCATGACATGTAGATAATATAATAGGTCTGCCTAAAATCTAATTCAACCTTAGGTTGCATACATAACCACAGTGACAAGGAGGTGACAGATTAATAATAGTCCACTAACCACATCTTACCTCATTTGTCACATTTCGTTTGGGTGCCACACTTGGAAGGTGATACTGATAAACTAAAAGCTTTTCAAGGAAAAGCACACAGAACAAAGAAGGGATTTGACCTAAATAATATTAAGAAAAGTTGTATACATTTAGAGTACAGGAAGGAAGGCATGGTGTCATTTTGGGAGTTCTTATTAAATAGAAACGTATTATTTTACAGTTTTCTAGAAGGAAAAGTTAGACACAGTGAGAAGAAGATATATATATCTTCTTTATGGATGAAAAAGTTTGCAACCATTAGAAATGTCCAAAAGTGAAAGGGTTCCTATAGGAGAGACTGTTTTCAGAATGTTTGGTTTTTGAGTAATATGACTCTAATTAATTTTTTCCCATAATTCTTGTTATTTTAGAGTTATAGTCAAATTCTACACTGTGATTAGATGAAATTTGTCTATATAACCTATATCTTTGGAACCTTGAGTTTTTGGAATCAAAAACATAATTTTAAGCATCCTAAGGTCAGTTTTGGAGAAGGCAATGGCACCCCACGCCAGTACTCTTGCCTGGAAAATCCCATGGATGGAGGAGCCTGGANCTCTTTCAGAATTTTCCACAGTTTATTGTGATCCACACAGTCAAATTAGTGGAGTCTATAAGTAAGTAAAGTCATTACTATAAGTTAATAAACTTGTTTTTGCCAAATCAAAAAATGTGGATACTTACTTGCCTTTGTGTCAGAGGACATTTTAACTGGGTATATAGTTTTAGGTTGGCATTTGTTTTATTTTTCTTACTATCCTGATGATAGAATAGCACACTCCTTGTCTCAGTTCAAAAATGTATCTTAAGAAATAATCTAACTGTTGTTCCTTTGAAAGGAATCTGTTATTTCTGTTTTAAAGAATTTTTTTACGGTTCTCTATAATTTTAATTTGATTGCAAATGTGAATTTCTTTAATACTGCTCAAAATTTGATAGGTTGCTTTAATCTCTTCATTGATGTCTGTCATTGATTCAAGTACATTCTCAATCATTGCCTTCTAAAGGATTATCTCTGCCTCACTGTTATTACTGGATTAGTTTACATTGTTAGACTTTCTTATTGGATCCTCTGTGTCTCTTACTTTCTGTCTTATATCCTGTCTATTTGTCTCTGCTGCATTCTGGATAACTTCTCTTAACCTACCTTTTGGTTCAGTTATTCTCTCTTAAACTATGTTTAATGTTAAACATACCCATTGAGTTTTTAATTTAGTTTTTTCTCTTCTAGACTTTTGTTCTTTTAATCTGCTACAGAGTTTCAAGGTTACTTTATATGTCTTGTAACACAGTAAGCATGCTATTTTTAAAGTCTTAAATAATTCCAAAACTTGAGGTTTTTGAGTGTTTGTTATGTATTGTTTGCTGTTTTCTTGTTCATGGTGTCTTATTTACTTTTATATCTGTTTACCTTTGATTTTGTCCTTGTGTTTATATTTGAGAAAGTACATATATGGTTGATGTGAAGCCTGAGTGATGGCCTTTTCAGAAATAACTTTTGATTTGTTTCTTCTAAACATCTGGAGAGGCTCTCAGTCTAGATCAGTATAATCCGAATTTAAGGTTTGAGGTTTCCTGGACCATGTTTGTGCCATGAAGCTGGGCTGCAGGTTCGTAACTGAGTTTGAGTAACTCTTTGCAGTACATCCTTTAAATTGTTCGTGCTTTTGTAGCAAAAGCAACTGAATCCTGGGCATACCATTTTAGGTTCTTTATTTAGATTTCTACCTCATTATTTTGTTACCTTTTCATACTTTGAAGACATTTTCTTTTTTTTTTTTAAGAACCCCATGGACTGCAGCCTACCAGACTCTTCTGTCTATGGGTTTTTCCAGGCAAGAGTACTGGAGTGGGTTGCCATTTCCTTCTCCAGGGAACTTCCTGACCCAGGGATCGAACCCAGGTCTCCCACATTGTAGACAGACGCTTTACTGTTTTGAGCCACCAGGGAAGTCCTAAGACATTTTCTATATTTCATTATTCCTTAATATTTTTCATTCCAGGGTTTAGTTACCTAGTCTGCCATTAACAAGAGTCAGAAATCTTTCCCTTTCATTTACTTTAGAATTTTTCTTGATGTTTGTTTGCTTTTTGTAGGTTCTACATGAAACATTTCCTCAACACACATTCCTCATGAATGGTCTCATTCAGGGTGTAAAGGTAAGAACAATTTTTGTTTGGTCCACAACAAACCAAAGCCAGGAATCCTTGATAGCTTAACTCTGGAAGTTTAAATAGGACTCTGAAAAACTATTACCATTTGTAAATTTTGTAAATCAAATTTTTAGTTGAATTATCAAAGTCAAAATAAAATACAACCCAAATCCATAAGGCACTGCTTTATTTTATTAACATATACAGAGCAGAATATGAAGAGTATAATTGTGTGAACTTTTAATTCCTCTATTAACAGAATAAAATCAGTCTTAAAAATCAGTCAAGTATTAAAGTCTTCTTTTAAGATAGACTCTGAGATTGAAGAAGGAGTCATTAAGATTTAGTTGGATGTAAAGTCTTATGGCAAGGCTGGTGTCCTAGACACAATTTTCTGAGCTCTCAACCACTCGACATAATTAGCCTTAATTCATTGTTTAAATTTTAATGTGATATTTGTCAGAAAAGCTTATAAATAAGGGGTTAGAATATAATGCTGTGTTCCAGTCCCAATTTGTAGTAAAGTATATGTGTTCTGCATCTAATTTGTTCTTTTCAACTTAGGTAATATCAGTCTACATATTTTTATGTTGTTTTGAAAAGCACACTTAAACTATTTTATACCATAGTACTTTGCTAAATTCAGTCAGAGGAATGCTTTGAGCAACATTAATTGTAATGAATACTATTTATTCTTTGCCTATTTTCAAAAAGAATTTGAGAATGCTTACAATAATAACATAAGTAAAACAGGACAATTTAAATAAAGTAAAATAAGACATTTTTAATACTCATTGAGAGGAGGAATATTATCAAGAATCTGGTGTATTTTTATTTAAGCACTAATTTGTGAGCAGTTCTATCTACATGATCAAAAGAAAAACTAAATGAGAGAGGGCATTGATTACAGATGCTACATAAGTTTATCATTACAGTGGATTCTTTGAAAGTCACTCTGTAGATCTTTTTATCATGTGGAGCGAATAAAATCTATGTTAGTCTGGTTCTGCAGAATAAATCCAACTTGGTCTGTGTCTGAAAGCCAAGTGGCGAGCTTATCATACTTTGACTTAGAGATACCCACAATATTATTGTAAAAAAACATAGAACATAAAGTATTTAAGTTGATTCAAGGGTGTGGACCAGGACTTATTTAACTTCAGCAACTACTGAACTTCAATTTATTGAACTTAAGGAGTTACATGTTTTAGGAACTGGTCGTTGTTTCTCAGATGAGGATATGAGAGAACCCTACAGCCAAGCATAGCTCTATTAAAATGTCTTAAGTGGAACAAATATGGCTTTTATATTGCTTTAGCTTTAAATTTCTGTTCTGCATCTTATTAATGGTTACCTTAGTGATATAATGTAATCTTCCCTTCATTGGAAAGCTATGAGAAAGATAAAAGATCTCTTGTAGGGTGATTATGAGGATTCAGTGAGCTAGTATATGTAAAACTATTAGCACTCTACATTCATGCGTTAAATACTTAGTAAATGTTGCCAAGAAAAATAACAGAAACTGTTAGAAGGAAAGTCTGATGATCACTTCTCTCACCAGTCTGGGGAAAGATTTTCTTTTTTAGAATAAGAATTATACATAAAAGATTGAATCATTTATATCAATCTTTAAATTTTGGTAAGTCAAAGCCACCATCATCAAACTTAAAATACAAATGACAAAATGTTATTTATGATAGAAGGAGGAATACATAAAAGCATTCTCAAAGTAAAACTGTAGGAAAATGACTAATATCCCAGAAAGGCAAAGAAGGATGTTAAGCTGGCAGTTTATAAAAGATCTCAATGTGAAAATAAGTTTATCACTTTTAAGAAATGAGTCCCAAATTAAATAAGATAATGTTTTTTCATGCACATTGGTAAAAAATTTTAAACTGACAAGAACTAGTTCAATTTGTGGTAAATTGTGTCCCCTTGCACTGTTGATGAGAGGATAAATTGGTATAGCTTTTTTGGAAGGCAGTATTTTTAGAGTTAAAGAAAATTCACATATTTTAAAAAGTAATTGCATTTCTAGAAATTTGTTCTTCTCAAATTGAGTTATTCAGAGATTTGGCTAAAGGACTGTTTGTAATAGTAAATGTGTAGAAACTTTTTAAATTCCTTAAAATTAGAAGAATAGATATGTGTGATATAGCCATATAATATAATAAATATAATATGGTTTCAGTTTTATTTTGACCAAAATAAATGTAAGTAAGCAGGGGGGGAAATGATTAAAAAGGAATCACCTGAAGTTTGAAAGGATGTGGATTTATGGATGATTTTTAATTTTCTTCCTTATATATTTTGTTCATCTTTGTAGATTTTCTACAGTTAACTTTCACTTTGTGAGTTTACTATCATAATAGATTTGGGGTGAGCATCAATAAAGTATACAAGAGTAACCAATTCTGTTTTGTGAATTCTCCAGTTGGGCAGGGGGTTGTTTGTTTGTGTTTTTGGTTATTGCAGCAGCTTTATTGAGATATCATTCACCTGCCATGCAAGTCATCCATTTAAAGTGTATTTATGGTTTTTTCATTATACCCAGGGTTATGCAGCCATCAACACAGTCAATTTTATCACATTTTCATTGCTCCAAAAATAAATCCTGTACCCCTCATTCCTCCCTACTCTCAAGTACAAATCTGCTTTCTGTCTCTATTTGTTTGTCTATTCTGGACATGTCACATAAATGGAATATACAGTATGGTCTTTTATGACTGACTTCTTTTCTTATGATGTTTTCAAATTTCACCTGTAGTACTTATTAGTACTTTACTCTTTTTATGGCCAAACAGTATTTCACTCTGTATCCATACCACAGTTTATCCCTTTATCAGTTGATAGACATTTGAGGTTGTTTCTGGTTTTTTATATTATTGTGAATAATGCTGCTGTGAACATTTGTATACAAGTTTTGATATGGACATTGTTTTCACTTTATCATGGGTACATTGCTAGGAGTAGAATTTCTGGGTCATACAGTAATTTGAGTTTCTAAAAATTGTGTTTTCAAATTAATTTATTTCTTAACCCTGTTTCTGACAAGTAATTTATGTTGCTCATCTCCTAGACTTCTGACAGATAAGGGACTCAAGCCAGGGACAATTTCTTTTTTCTTTCTATACTTAATTCCCTTAAAGATATCATCAGACTTAAGACTTTAAACTCTCAAATGAGTATCTTCCTAGACCTTGGGCTGGAAATTTAGACTTTGTATATTCAGTTGCCTAATTGACATCTCTACTTCTTTGCACAATAAGTTTTTGAAAGTTAACAGCTCCAAAACTAAGTTCCTGGTCTTCCCCTACTGCCTCACCAACTCACAAGTCTTCCTCATATTAGTTACTTGTCATGCCATTCTTGCTTATGCCCAAACTCCTAGAATCAGTCTTTCTCTTCCGTACATATCCCAAACCCAATCCATCAGCAAATTCTGTTATTCTACTTCTGAATAGAACCATCATCAAAGCTCTCCTTGTTCCCCTTTCAGTGCTGTGTGTACTGTGCTTAGTGGCTCAGTCACATCTGACTCTCTGCAGCCTGATGGACTATTATTGCCCACCAGTCTCCTCTGTCCATGGGATTCTCCAGACAAGAATACTGGTTTAGGTAGCCATGCCCTCCTCCAGAGGATATTCCTGATGCAGGGATCAAACCCAGGTCTCCTGCATTGCAGGTGGACTCTACCATCTGAGCCACAGGGGAAGTCCAAGAACACTGGAGTGGGTAGCCCGTCTCTTCTCCAGGGGAACTTCCCAACCCAGAAATCGAACCAGGGTCTCCTGCATTGTAGGGGTATTCTTCACCAACTTAGCTACCAGGGAAGCCCTTTGGTAGAGATCATGATAAAATATAAACCAGTTTATGGCATTCTTCTTCCTCTCATATATATATATGTGATGTGGGTTTGATCCCTGGGTCTGTAAGATCCCCTGAAGAAGGAAATGGCAACACACTCCAATATTCTTGCCTGGAGAATCCCATGGGCAGAGGAACATGGCGGGCCACAATCCATGGGATCACCAAAGAGTTGGGCACAACTTAGCGTCTGAACAACAACAAATATTGTTGAATTAAAAGTTCTTCCAGTGTTTTTTATAGTCCTTTGGATAAAGTCAAGATCCAGCTTACTTAGAGACTGAATCTATGTTTGTTTTTCCCTTATATCAGCATTTGCTAATTATACCTTACTAATTTCCCCATGACATTAAAACTACTTGAAGTACAAGCAGCCCTCTCTTTGCATGTTGTAGTACACACAAATTTCAGTTGCCACAGTTCAGTTAAATAGCATGAGTCTCCCAACACACAATTCAGATTTCCACTACCATGTGTGTTAACTGTGACTAGTTGCATAAAATATAAATACCTGCTAACTCCTCAGTCCAGAAAACACTGTGTCAATAACAGATGCATGTCATAACCCGTTGTGACATTTCAGAGTGTTGGTGACCTGGTCACTGCGCATCTCTTAGTTCATGCATATAAAGCAAAACTGTATTGCGTTGCCTCTTTGATCCAGTGATATGTTGGAATCTGATCCAAACCTAGAAAGGCATATGACAGTTTTCTAGTTCATAGAAGATATGTGCATCATGTAAGACTTCCAAAGAAGACAAGCGCTAGTCTTATGACAATCTTTTTTTTTTACAAAAAACATTTTAATTATTAATGCTTTAAATTAGAGTGTACTAAATAAATACTAGTTTTTCTATTTCTTTCATTTCACTAGACATGTATAAGTGATAGTAAAAGAGTTTTCGTTCTGACAAAAATTTCTGAAAGTCAAAGAATAAATCATTTTTTCTTATTGATTAAAATAACTACATGATTTCAGCTTGCAGTCATTTCTTTCAGTTCCATACTACCATGCAAAGTAAAAACTATGTGTATTGTCTGCAATGGTTATATGATACTCCATTGTATGAATATTCCATAATTTATTTATCCATTACCCCGTTTAAGTGGTTTCTAATTGCAAGCTATTGAAGATAATTCTGAGTAAATTTTTAAAATAAATCTTTATATATTTTTATTGTTTCCTTAGAAATAGAGTTGTAAAATTATAACTAGTGAGTAGAAAAATGTGGGCACTTTAAGAAATGTTGACTATATAGTACCACATTATCTCCTAGAGCAATTGTGCCATTTCACACACCCATCAGCAGTATGTATATCTGTTTCACCATCCTCTAATACAGGTATTACTTTTCAGATCTTTACCAATTTGATAGTTTGAGAATGATGTCTCACTGTAATTTTATTTGTATTTTTTTGATTACAAGTGAGGTTAGGTATTTTTACATCATTTGCTGGCTACTTTTATGAAGTGCCTTCAAGTTCTTTATTTTTCTAATAAAGATTGCTCAATTCTTAATTTTTCAACAGTGAAATTTATTTTATGTTAATTCTGTCATTTTAATGATTATTAATTTAGTACCTGTTCATCTTAACAGTTATAAAGGGAAAAACTCATACTTAATCATACTTCTCAAGTTTTCAAAGTCCTACTCAAAAATTTTTTCACTGGCAATTTTTATCTTTATGAAATTGAAATATATGGCAGACATTGTGTTGTGTTAGAGTTCTCCAGAGAAATAAGACCAGTGGAATATTTGTATAAAGAGGCTTACTTTAAGGAATCGGCTCACATGATTGTGGGGCTAGCAAGTCTGAAATAGTAGGACAGGCTGGAAATTTGGCCAGAGTTGATGCTACAATCCTAAGGCAGAATTTTTTCCTCTGGAAACCTCAGATTTTCCTCGTAAGGGCTTCAACTGACTTAAATGAGACTCCCATATTATTAAGGGTACTACCCTTTATTTTGGCTTCCCTGGTGGCTGGCTTGTTGGTAAAAAATTTGCCTGCCAATGCAGGAGACATGGGTTCAATCCCTGGCTTGGGAAGAGCCCCTGGAGAAGGAAATGGCAACCCATTCCAGTATTCTTACCTGGGAAGTCCCATGGATAGAGGAACCTGGTGGGTTATAGCCCGTGGGGTCACAAAGATTTGGAAATGACCGAGCAACTAAACAACAAAAATACCCTTTAAAGCCATTTAATTGTAGATGTTAGACCACATCTACAAATTAGCTTCATGGCAACACCCATGCTAGTGTTTGACTAAATAACTGGGTACTATAGCCTAGCCAAACTGACACATAAAACTAACCACTAAAGTAGTTTTGGCTACACTTCATTGAAGTATAACCAGGCTAAGATGCTGTGGTTTGACTTAGTAGATGAAGTCAAGTTATTACTGCTGGATTTAACATGACCAGATGGAGTGACTAATAATATTCTTCATGATGAGAGTTGGTCTGATTGCCCAGTGTCCACCTTGAAACTTCTTGTAGCTTTCTTCTTTAGCTTATTTTATACTTATTTAAAGGGCTTCCCTGGTGGCTTAGAGGGTAAAGCGTCTGCCTGCAATACAGGAGACCTGGGTTCGATCCCTGGGTCAGGAAGATCCCCTGGAGAAGGAAATGGCAACCCACTCCATTACTCTTGCCTGGAAAGTCCCATGGATGGAGGACCCTCGTAGGCTACAGTCCATGGGGTCACAAAGAGTCGGACACGACTGAGCGACGACACACATACTTATTTAAAAACTAGATATCTTCATCAGTGTCCCAAACTAACTAAAACTAAGTGGGCTGGATGTCCAGGTTTGGTGTATAGCTGGGTCAATCAGTATGAACAAAGTGCCTCTAAAGCATGCTGCTTTATTCTTGTCTAGCTTTAACATCACAGCAAGAGGCTGAAAGAGGGGCAAAGTGGAAGACCCAGCAATCCATCCCAGGGCTTGACCATAGAGATACACATGGAATGCTTCTTCTCAGTCTAGACTGGATGGTTAAGTCTGATCAAGGACCTGGTCATGTAGATCCTCTGCCTGAACACTCATACAGGGACATTTAATATGTCAAGAGTTTATCTGAGCCTAGGAATTACTGCTGAACTGCCTCATCCAGCTGTTTAATGACTTAAATCATCAACCAGTATATAGCACAAACACACAGAGAAATTGTTGACTGATGTCTCTAAGAATTAAAAAATAGAAAACAAGATACCTTTAAAATCCCCTTTTAGCTACTCTTCAGTATTACTGAGTACAGAAGTGTTTTCCATACACACACATGCACAATAATCTTGCTTGCTTAATTTGGACAGGAAGTTGGATAAAAACTATCCTTTTAATTATCTGTAAACAAAATTGTAAAGCAACCTACTTGAGAGAGATGACTTCATAAATTTTAAATATTGTTTTATAACAGACTGGTAACTTATACATTTATTGAAATGTGCTTAAGAGTATTCACAAGTAGGTAAAGTCTAGTACTTTGTATGATTCAGGACAGAGACACTAAAATGTTAGTAAGAAAAATAGTGTGATAATTGATTTGAATTATGGGCCAGGTTAATCTTAGGTCTTAGAGCCACCTCAGCCTGAGCTGAATCCTGGTTCTACTGCTTATGAGCCCTGAGCCTTAGGCTAGCTACTTACCCTAGTAGTACCCTTCTCATAGGGTAAGACATTAGTGTGAAAGCCATAGAACAGATTGGCATATAGATGTGCTGTTATTTTTTCTTGGAATCAATTTGAAGTTAACGGCCCTATTACTTCTAAGATTAAGGGAAAACCTGTGAAAACAATCTGTTTCTTTATATTTTAATTAAAATTTTGTTTCAGTGAATCTTCCCTATATCCATCTCCTTTTCTCCCTCAGTCAAAAGAAAGCTTTTCAGCCCTATTGCCCATATTGGTCTCTCCCAAAATTTCAGTAGTACTAGCTGTTCTTAGACCTTCCTCATGCTTTTCAAATCAACTTTCCTGGACTTTAGTATGTCATATTTGTCATTTGTCCTATAAAACTGATTGTCATGTGTCCTGGAAAGAAAAGCTGTGTACTATGTAGGGTATAATGTATCCTAGGTCTGAAAGGTGATTCTTGTTTTAGTACTATTTTTTATGTGAAAAATTTGCATTTGTCAGTTATATAAATAAAAATCCCATCAGTGTGAAAATTTCTCTTTGATCTCCTTTTAAAAAATGAAAGAGATGAAAGTCATTATTAGTAAAATACCATATGAAAAATCAAAGTGAATGAACATAATTTGGAGGTAATCTATGTCTATATGTTCTGTGTCCTTGTGACTTATAAAGGATGTCATAAGATGTGAACTTTTTCATTGAAAAATTAAAAGTTTTCAAAAGCAGTTAAATGACAATATCTTATTTTTCATGGGTACCATTTTTCTCATACTGAGTTGCAGAGTTAATTAAAATATTTGAAGGAAACAAAACAAAAAAATTTTTTAGTTTTAAAACTTTTTAATGGTATTGACACATTTATTTAGTCAAATATTTGTCAGCTGCTTATGTTAAGGATGCCTTATGCTTAATACATTTATGATAGCTGTATAAAGTATAAAGTTCATGTATTTTTGCTTCAAGTGAGTTGTAATTGCCATTCTTTATATGCTTTAAAAAGTTTATTAGATAATTGTATTTAATTCAACAATAAGATTTAACTGATATTTTGTCAAATTAGAGCCTATAAGGCTATTTCTGCTTTCTTGACTATGCCAAAGCCTTTGACTGTGTGGATCACAATAAACCGTGGAAAATTCTCAGAGAGATGGGAATACCAGACCACCTGACCTGCCTCTTGAGAAATCTGTATGCAGGTCAGGAAGCAACAGTTAGAACTGGACATGAAACAACGGACTAGTTCCAGATAGGAAAAGGAGTACGTCAAGGCTGTATNATGACTGAGCGAGTGAACTGAACTGAACTGGATTTTCCAGGATTTTTTTTTTTTTAACATAGCACACACAGCAAGAAATGGCTTGTTTAACTCAAAGAACTGTTGTTCAAAAAAAAAAGTGCATATTCCCATTTATTCAAAATCTGAGGTATTGGAAGAGTTAACTTAATCCACTTACATTTTGTATTTACTTTCTCCATGCCCCTCAGTATGCCTGTTACACAGTCAATAGCCCTAGGGTAAAGGACTGCTTCTATCCAAGTCTATCTAGGAAGTTTGGCCTCAGATAATGTCATTTATGGTTAAGAAGGATCATTGTTGTGTTAAGTAATTTTTCGTGGTTGGCAGCCTTAAAAGTTGGGATTGCTGGCTGCTTTTTGGATATTATATCATAAGTATGGATGAGTTGCAGTACAAACATTGAAAAACCTTCAGTATGCTTTGCCCAAATAAAAGAATAACCATCCAAGTTATGAAGAGATACATCTTAACTATTCTGACTTCCACAGTTTTTTTTTTTTTGTCTTTTTCTCTAGTTATAATTTTTCATAATGCTATAGCCTGCCAGTGTCAACAAATGGGTGTTTTCTCGTAGGGTAATTGAGTTGAGATTTTTCTCCTCTGACATGAAGTCAGAGCATTAAGGTACAAACCTATGGGTTACTTCTTTGTAGTAGAGAAAGTTGACTCCTCCCTGAAGTCACCTCTGGTAGAATTTAGGCACAACAGGACTGCTGCTATCTTGAGTAAACAGCTAACTTCTTATTATTCAGGAGCTGATCTTGTAATTTGTATATTATTCAAGTCTTTAGTTTAGTCACTCAGTCGTGTCCGACTCTTTGTGACCTCATGAATCGCAGCACGCCAGGCCTCCCTGTCCATCACCAACTCCCAGAGTTCACCCAAACTCATGTCCATTGAGTTGGTGATGCCATCCAGCCACCTCATCCTCCGTTGTCCCCTTCTCCTCCTGCCCCCAATCCCTCCCAGCATCAGAGTCTTCTCCAATGAGTCAACTCTTCACATGAGGTGACCAAAGTACTGGAATTTCAGCTTCAGCATCAGTCCTTCCAAAGAACACCAGGACTGATCTCCTTTAGAATGGACTGGTTGAATCTCCTTGCAGTCCAAAGGACTCTCAAGAGTCTTCTCCAACACCACAGTTCAAAAGGATTAATTCTTTGGCACTGAGCTTTCTTCACAGTCCAACTCTCACATCCATACATGACCACTGGAAAAACCATAGCCTTGACTAGATGAATCTTTGTTGGCAAAGTAATGTCTCTGCTTTTGAATATGCTATCTAGGTTGCTCATAACTTTCCTTCCAAGGAGTAAGTGTCTTTTAATTTCATGGCTGTAGTCACCATCTGCAGTGATTTTGAAGCCCCCCAAAAAATTAAGTCTGCCAACCTGACTTGCAGAATTTTGAGCATTACTTTCCTAGTGTGTGAGATGAGTGAATTGTGTGGTAGTTTGATTCAAGTCTTTAGTCTTGTCTTTTCTTGGATTTTGGTACCAACTCTCAACTTTCATCATATTCTTCTATATCTTTTAGGTGGTACTACTGGTAAAGAATTTATCTGGTAATGCAGAAGACATCAGAGACTTGGGTTTGATCCCTGGGTCAAGAAGATCCCCTGGAGAACTGCATGGCAACTCATTCCAGTGTTCTTGCTTGGAGAATCTCATGGATAGAGGAGGCTGGCCAGCTACAGTCTATGGGGTTGCAAAGAATTCAACACGACTAAAACAACTTAGCACAGCACTCAAGCAGGAACAAGAAATTGATCATTTAATTTGGGAAATTTCATCAACTGCTTCTTTTAGAATGTTTATCTAATATGCCACCATATACATATTTGAGTATGAAAACAATGTAATATACTGTTGAACATCTGGTAAGGACATCAGAAAGAAATGCTTACTTACCCATGTCACTTAAAATAAATATGGATCAAAGCTGTATTGCTGAGTACTTACTATGAGCTAGAGATTTCATGTTGCTAATACAGCAGTCTTAGAAGATAGGTTTTCTAAATTTTCCAAGTTTTNAACAATGTAATATACTATTGAACATCTGGTAAGGACATCAGAAAGAAATGCTTACTTACCCATGTCACTTAAAATAAATATGGATCAAAGCTGTATTGCTGAGTACTTACTATGAGCTAGAGATTTCATGTTGCTAATACAGCAGTCTTAGAAGATAGGTTTTCTAAATTTTCCAAGTTTTGAGGGGTACAAAATTTATTGGAGGCCACACAATAATCAAATAAGAGAGCCAGATTTTTTTTTTTTTAAATTTTTGACTGTGCTGGGTCTTTCTTGCTGCATACAGGCTTTCTCTAGTTGTTCCAAGTGGGGGCTACTCTGTGTTGTGGTGCACGAACTTATTGTGGTGGCTTCCCTTGTTTTGAAGCCCAGGGCTCTAGAACACAGGTTCAGTAGCTGAGGGCTCAGTTGCCCTGCATTATGTGGAATTTTCCCAGATTAGGGATCTAAACTATGTTCCCTGTATCGGCAGGTGGCTTCTCATCCACTGTACCACCAGGGAAGTTGGGGAGAGCCAGGATTTGAACTTAAGGTTTTCCGACATTGAAGTGCTTGTTTTGCATTGCTTCTGTTTGTATTTTAAAGAATTGACAGTGGCGTGGATCTTTTGTTTGTCTCCTCTTCCACTGACTGATTAGAACATCATTGGCTGTATGAAGGATAGTTGCTTACATGTAGGGGGAAGCATAATGTCATTGTCTTCATTTGGAAGTTTATGATGGTTTTAGGAATAGGACGGATGCTGAGTTAATGAGTTAACAAGATATAGTGTGGACTGTGCTGGATTGCTTGTCTGAACTTGGCACCATCACCAGCAGCCCCTTCCAAGGCAGTGGAATACATTTCCCTGAACTCCCTTCTTGTGTGGTGCTTGGTTGGAATTTGCTAGTAAGAGGAACTTAAGTGAGATTCAGAAGGTGGAAGTGAACTAAAACTTTTATCCTGGGAAGGTCCTGATGGTTAGATGCAGCTGGTGTCTACAGCTTTCACTTAATGGTTCTGGCACATTTTTGGACTTGCCCAAACTGTGATTTCCCTAGGTAATAAGTAGTTTCCAGACCTCTTTACAAGGTCCCTCTTCATAGCTGTGGCCACTTCTCAAACTTCCTAGGGATGGATGCTTTTTTCACTCTATTCTAAAACTTTCAATGCTTCATCCTCTAATATTTGTGTAGCCTTAATTTCTATATTAATCTATTTCACTGTAATGTTGACTTTTTTCTAAAATAAATCCAAATTGGTAGATCAAATGTGACTTTTTCTATGTTTAAATAGATTGTAATGATGCAGTAACTTTCCATCTTGATTTAGGAGTGAGAAGGAAAATAGGAAAAGTACAAAGGAGAAACTAGAAGGGATCTAAAGTTTGGAAGATGCTAAAGCTGAAAAAAGTCCTACTAATGGTAACGATTCCTTATGTAATAGTGCATGTTTCATAATATGGATAGAGTTTTCAATTTTATTTTGTTCAGAAAACACCCATTGAGTATCCACTTTGTAAAACCCTGAGTTGGGTATGCTGGGACATCCATAGAGATTAACCACTTCTTGAGAATTTACCAGGCATCAGATGCTTAGATTTTCAGTTCACACCACAACTTCATCAACTAGATAATATTTATCCAGATCATACAGATGAGAACTTCAGTCCCAGAGAGAATAAGTAACCTGGCAGAGGATACAAGGTAGTTTAAATACCTGGACTACTATTTTGATCTATTTGTTTTCAAATCTCCACTCTTCCATCCACTAGTCTGAGATGCTTGCTCTCCCCCAAGAATTTTTAATTCACTTAAGATAGATTTGGAAAAGAAAACATATTCCCTACGCTCCCTGATGAACTCAAATGGATTATTTTAAAAACAACTTAGGGAAACTTCTCTGGTGGTCCAGTGGTTAAGAATCTGCCTACCAATGAGGGGAGTCAGACTCAATCTCTGGTGGGGGACTAAGATATCACATGTTGAGGGGCAACTAAGCCCATGGACCACAGCTACTGAGCCCATGCTCTGTAATGAGAAGCTCATGTCCCACAGCTAGAGAAAACCTGCAAGCAGCAATGAAGAGTTTGAGCACCATGTCAAAGACCCAGTGCAGCTAAAAGTAAAATAAACCAGAAAAAAAAACCCAAAAATGTACTAGGGTCAGATTCATTTTTTTTTCCTGTTTACAGAGAATTTTTATGCATTTTAGGTCCTATCATGATTCAAAATAATTGCACCTAGATGAATATTGTTTTGGGCTTCCCAGGTGATGCTAGTGGCAAAGAACCACCTGCCAGCGCAGGAGACCTAAGAGATATGGGTTCGATCCCTGGGTTAGGAGGATCATCTGGAGGAGGGCACAGCAACCCACTCCAGTATTCTTGCCTGGAGAATCCCATGGACAGAAGAGCCTGGCAGGCTACAGTCCATGGGGTCACAAAGAATTAGACGTGACTGAAGTGATTTAACACGCACACACATACACACAGTTTTTATTTATTCATTTTCCTCCTTGTACTGGCTTGTCAAAAGCAAATTCCAAGTGGAGAACTTCTTGTACTCACTGAAATTAGTGAAAAATAGAGGAGAAAAATGCAGGAAGGCAAGGAGCCTGGGTATTTCCTAATGTAGAACATTTTTCATTCAATATTTCAATAGAAAAAAAGATATTCTGAGGTTTCTTGGGTCTGAAATATGACTTCGGAGCACTTGTAATTTTTCTGTAGAATCTATCTACTGATTGAAAGTCTTTGGTAAGTGTTTGAGTTAAAAGTGAATTAGCTTCCAGGTGAGTTTAGTAAATTCTGTGCTGTGCTGTGCTTAGTCACTCAATTGTGTCCAGTGCTTTGGGACCCCATGGACTGTAGCCCACCAGGCTCCTCTGCCCATGGGGATTCTCCAGGCCACAATACTGGAGTGGGTAGCCTATCCCTTTTCCAGGGGATCTTCCCTACCCAAGAATTGAACCAAGGTCTCCTGCATTGCAGGCAGATTCTCTACCAGCTGAGCTATGAGGGAAGCAGCATTTCATATTCTTTACCAGCTAAGCTACCAGGGACAGGAATAACATTTCATATCTTTGGCATAAGGAATTCCAGGTTGGCAAACTTGTGTTTTCAGAAACCTACATAATTCTGTTGCGCAGAACATGTAACTTAACATGTTAGCCTATTCTGCAGAACTACTTTTCTAAAATTAGGCACTTAAAAACTATGAACTGCAAGCAAATTTTATTTAATTGTTTCAGATTTTAGTTTGAGTAACCCAGGGTTTCTAAGAAAATTTCTAAGGAGGGTTAAGATAGGTATGGTAAAAGATGTATATTATATTCCTTCTAAATAGATGGAAGGTGATCCTCACAAGTTCTACCTGAGAGAATATCTGTTCAGGAACACTTTTTATGCTTTTCTTGACTTGAGGATGAAAACAGTAGTTTCAAGGATCTCTAACTTTTGCGTGTATTCCACTATTAAAAACATACTCATTTGTCTGAGGCTAACATTACTTTGCCAACAAAGGTCTGTCTAGTCAAGGCTATGGTTTTTCCAGTGGTCATGTATAGATGTGAGAGTTGGACTGTGAAGAAAGCTGAGCGCTGAAGAATTGATGCTTTTGAACTGTGGTGTTGGAGAAGACTCTTGAGAGTCCCTTGGACTGCAAGGAGATCCAACCCGTCATTCGGGAGGAGATCAGCCCTGGGATTTCTTTGGAGGGAATGATGCTGAAGCTGAAACTCCAGTACTTTGGCCACTGCATGAGAAGTGTTGACTCATTGGAAAAGATTCTGGTGCTGGGAGGGATTGGGGGCAGGAGGAGAAGGGAATAACAGAGGATGAGATGGTTGGATGGCATTGCCGACTCAATGGGCACAAGTTTGAGCAAACTCTGAGGGTTGGTGAAGAACAGGGAAGCCTGGTGTGCTGCAGTCTATGGGGTCGTGAAGAGTTACACACTACTTAAGCACCTGAACAAATACTTTTCAGAGTGTGTGCAGGGCAGAGATGATTCCTACTTGCACAAAATGTTTGGCTCTTTTTAAAATCTCTAAATTGATGACTTATAAAGATGAATGATCATGATAGACAACTAACTCAGTCCTCATTCATCATAAGAACTTGTTCTGATTGCCTTAAAGTATGGCAGTGAGACCACTGCAATCTTCTGTGACTTAAACCCACATGTTTTCACAGAGTTTCATTTGATCTTCCTCTTCATGTTGTACTTTCTGCTCATTCCATAATTATGACATCGTGTTTGTTAATGGCTTTCAAATGCCATTTATTGGTCAACAACAACTCCAGTTGATGAACATAGTTTCAAAGTAGGTCAATGTCTGGACTTGTCCTGTCTCATTGGTCTTTCTGAGTAGAAGCTATTGGCTCCAAAGGACAAGCTAGTTTGGACTTTTTTTTTTTTTTTGTGAATCATGGAACCAAAAATTCTAATGATGTTTTACTGTTAGTACATGCATCAGACTAAATTCAATGACATTAGAAATTTCAAAAGTCATCATATGCCTGCACTAAACACAAAGAAGTACATTTATCAAGGGTCTGAGACATCTACTGAATCAGGGATGCTTTCATTTATTCATTCATTTGGTCAAATGAAACAATAGATAAACAAGAACATTGTCAAATGGTAAGAAAGTTTATGCAGAAATGACAAACAACTGACCATTGTAGCTTGGGTGATTGAGGAAAATTCCTGTGAGGATGTTCCATTAAAAACAAAACAAAACAAAAGATCAGAATTTAAAAAAGACATTGAAAGTGAAAGTTGTTTAGTCCTGTCTGACTCTTTGTGACCCCATGGACTGTAGCCTGCCAGGCTCCTCTGTCCATGGGATTATATAAGGCAGAATACTGGAGTGGGTAGCTGTTCCCTTCTCCAGGGGATCTTGCCAACCCAGGGATCAAACCCAGGTCTCCCACATTGCAGGCAGATTCTTTACCACCTGAGCCACCAGGGAAGCCCCCCCAAAGAAGACATTAGTCGTGGAAAAATTAGGTGTTGAACTTCCCAGCAGTGATGAATATCTAGCGCAAAGATCACCTCAGTTCAGTTCAGTTCTTTTGCTTAGTCGTGTCTGACTCTTTGCAACTCCACGAATCGCAGCACACCAGGCCTCCCTGTCCATCACCAACTCCTGGAGTTCACTCAGACTCACGCCCATCGAGTCAGTGATGCCATCCAGTCATCTCATCCTCTGTCGTCCCCTTCTCCTCCTGCCCCCAATCCCTCCCAGCATCAGAGTCTTTTCCAGTGAGTCAACTCTTCACGTGAGGTCGCCAAAGTACTGGTTTCAGCTTTAGCATCAGTCCTTCCAATGAACACTCAGGACTGAGCTCCTTTAGGATGGATTGGTTGGATCTCCTTGCAGTCCAAGGGACTCTCAAGAGTCTTCTCCAACACCACAGTTTAAAAGCATCAATTCTTTGGCACTCAGCTTTCTTCACAGTCCAACTCTCACATCCATACATGACTACTGGAAAAACCATAGCCTTGACTAGACAGACCTTTGTTGGCAAAGTAAATATCTCTGCTTTTGAATATGCTATCTAGGTTGGTCATAACTTTCCTTCCAAGGAGTACGTGTCTTTTAATTTCATGGATGCAATCACCCAGTGCTTTATAAACCAGGGTAAGGGGACTGGATTTTACTCTGAGTGTGGTGGAAGACATTGGAAGATGTTGAATAAGTGAAATGATCTCATTTATGTTTTATGTAGGTCACTCTGGATGCTGTGGGAAGTATCAGTTTTAGAGACAGAGACAGTAAAAGCAGCTAGGAAATAATTATATGGATTCAGGTAAGGATAATTATGGTGACTTGGATTAAGATGATACTAGAGAAATGTTGCAAAATAGAGGAATTTGGGATGCTTGTGAACATTAAATACATTGATTGTGAGACTGAAAATATGTAGCAAGTGCCATAAAGAAATGGCATAGCTTAAGGGAGTATGGGTTATTGGCATGTTAGACCCGGAAACTTCTATTCATAACTTGGTTAGATTGTATTTGGTATGTAATTTGGCTTAGCATGCCTCTATGTCCTCAAATACATTATAAATATGTCACTTACAGTTGTGAGGGAAGAATAAGATGAATATACTGTGCCGTTTCAAGAGTTTAGATAAACTATGAAATTACTTGAGATGCTTTTGCTATATATAACAGAAAACCTCAATTCAAATGTACTTAAACAAAAAGGACACTTATTTTCTTCTATTTTCGGTAATCCATGGGGAAAGCAGGTATGATAAACAGCAGTTAAATGGAGTCTTTGAAAATTCAGGGTTTTTTTTCCCCTGTGACCCGACTCTGCCATTCTTGATCCTAAGAATGGTTCTTAGGGGATCAGCATAGCTCTCCATGACCACTGGACTTTATGTTCCTTGCTGGTGTCTATCAGGAGAAAGATGGAGAGTATTAGCCTTTTTTTCCAGTTTGATTGGGCCAACTTAGGTCAGAGGCTCATCCTGGAACCAAAATCGGGTCTCCCTGGTAGCTTAGTGGTAAAGAATCCACCTACCAAGCAGAAGATGTGGGTTCGATCCCTGGGGCAAGGATATTTCCTGGAGAAGGAAATGGCAAGACACTCCAGTATTCTTCCCTGGGAAATACCATGGTGGGCTACAGTCCATGGGGTTGAAAAAGAGTAGGACATGACTGAGGAAATACACACACACACACACATACACACACACACAGCCTCAGCTAATTAGGACTTTTCCAGGGAGGGGGAGAATGTGAATGCTTGAATAAAATCATGGTTCTGATAAGAAAGAAGGAAGAGTTGTTGGGTAGGTAATCAACAGTACCTATAACAGTTATCTAGAATTCAATTTAATGCCTTAATAAAAATTAATAAGCATTTTTACATTTTAAGATCTTAGAGAATTCAAAATGTGCTGTGAATAATTCTTGAAATAACAAAAATTATTAACAAAAGATGTAGTGAAGTATGTCATGAAGCAACCTCAGAAACACAGTTATTCAAGTCAGTTTCAAAGATCTTAAATCACAGAAATGTGGTAACTTAATTTTCTATCCCAAGCTAAAGGAAAATTTATGAGACAGGTATAATGTGCTGTGTTGTGGACTGTTGGAATCTGAACAAGTTGTCTTACTTGATTTTCACAGTTTGATATGTTTTTCTTCCCTTTCCCATCACCCCTTTTCTTTAAATTCCTATTTAATTTTTTTTCTTTTGAAAAATAATGGTACATTAGTAACGTGGCAGCTCTCATTTTCTATTTCTCTGTAATGGCATTAACAGAGGTCCTCTGAGGTGACTGACGTTAAGGTAGAATCCAGGAAAATGATGCATTTGAAAGACCATGGTCTGACCTTCATGATAATGCTCCATGTAAGATATGGCATCAATTTGGTAATTATACTGTACAGACAAAAATGAAATCTATTGTTTTGATAGGTAGTAATTTTCATTGAGCTCAGATTGCAACTTGCAATTAAAAATTCATAGATCATCAGCATACATTCAAGTGACAATGGTTAGAAGCTAAATAACGCTATTTTGTATCAATTGTATACGTAAGACATGCATGCCACTTTCTATTTTCTTCAAAGTACCCTATTTTTAGTAAATTCCTCTTTTATTTATCTTCCTAAAAGCCTTAATTTGACAACATAAGCAGAATATTTTTATAGTGTTTCTTTTAAACCATTCTTCTGGTGGATTCTTATTATAGCAATGTTCAGAAGTACGGTGGCTTATTAAATTGCTGCATTATTTATTCATCCTTTTTATGAAATTGGGAAAGGGGAGGGGAAAAAGAATACCTCTAACTGTAAATTTGGTCCTTATTTAAATGTAAAAGTGCTCATATTTGACAGTGGGCAAAGTTTTCACTGAAGCAGAAAACTATGCACTTGCCACAGTTTATTTTCAGAGTGGTAGTGTATCTCTAACTATCCTTCTAAATAGAATTTGGTCGATCTGCAGAAACAGTGATTATACAACTCTCTTTTTGATGGTGTGTTTAGCATTCTTGAGTCCCTTCTTCTTTTCGCATCCAATCACTTCTGACATATTACTCTCTTCTGATCTCTCTCCCATCCCTCTACACCAGTAGGCTTCACGGGCTCTTTTTGATCTTAATGAAATGATTTCCTAAGGTTCTCTTCTACTCATCTTCCCTGCCCTCTTATCTTCAACCTTCCTTTTCTTGAACCCCCTTGCTCTTCTGAGTAACCTCATCCAGTTCTCATTTATATGCCTACAGCTTTCATATCTTCATCTTTACCCCTTCTTTCTTAAAACCAGACCTCATCTCTCCACAGCTGGCCAGGCAGCTCTCCTTGGCTATTCTACAAATGCTTCACCTTCCAGATTGAACTTGTCTTACAGAATTAACATACATAGGAATGTTAGCAACTGGTTCCCTCTCTGCCATTGCCCAGTTTGGAAACCATAACATTTTATGACTCCTCTCATCTCTCAACCCTTATATCTAAGGGATCAATACATATTACAGTTCCATCCCTGAAATGTCCCTGAATTCTTTCTCCCCCTTTCCAAGACAAGTGCCACTCTGCTACTTCTTCCTCCCAGTACTAACTGGACCATGACAATCAAGATCTTTATTCTGGACTTTTTGAATGTAGTCCTTTTATGCTTCTATCTAGTCTCTGTTTTCATCCATTTCAATACATCCCTTTATTTGTCATCATCTGAAGAATAACGTCTAGACTCTCAAATGCCCTTCCTTTCATCTCAGCCTTGCTCTCAGTCTCATTTTCATCTGTATCCTATTTCAACCACACCAAAATTACTTGTTTCTAAACATGTCATGTTTTTTTCATATTAAAATTATCATTACTATTATTGTATTGTTTTTCCTCAAACTGTTTCCTCTGCCTCCGTTTCCCTCTTTACCTTTTTCAAAATCATACTGCCTCTACGTCTTTGCATTTGGTCTTCCTTTGGCCTGAAACAAGATTTCTTTCGTACTTAGCATGTCAAGCTCCTTCTTATGGTTTAGATCCCAGATGAAATGTCCCCTCATCGTAGGTCATCCCTGGCCATCCACTCCAAAGGATGCGCTCACCCAGCAGTTCTCCCATAACCCAGCATTGGATTTCTATACTTCAGATTGCTCCTAACTCTCAGAAATTCTTCTGGTTGCATAGTTATTTCTTCCTTCCCAGCTAGAGTGTATTACACTTCAAGAAAAGCCTTTATCTTATTTGCTGCTGTTCCTCAGTGTCTAAAAGAGTCTTTCCCATAGTAGATGCTCAATAAATACTGCTGAATGAATAAGTGAATTTAGATTTTTTTCAATGAGGTGAAATAATTTGTTTCTTTGATATAGATGTTGTTGCTGTTTAGTTCCTAAGTCATGGCCAAATCTTTGTGACTCCATGGGCTGCAGCATTCCAGGCTCCTCTGTCCTCCACTATTTCCCAGAGTTTACTCAAAGTCATGTCCAATGAGTCCGTGAGGCCATCCAATCATCTCATTCTCTGTCGTCCCCTTCTCCTCCTGCCTTCAATCTTTCCCAGCAGCAGGGTCTTTTCAAATGAGTCAGTTCTTCGTATCAGGTGGCCAAAGTATTTGGAGCTTCAGCTTTAGTAACAGTCCTCCCATTGAATATTCAAGGTTGATTTCCTATAGGATTAACTGGTTTGATCTTGTAGTCCAGGGGACTCTCAAGAGACTTCTCCAGCACCTCAAATAAAAGCATCAATTCTTCCACATTCAGTCTTCCTTATGGTCCAACTTTCATATTCATACATGACTACTGGAAAGACCACAGCTTTGATTATATCATGTATGTACTACTAAATGGCAGACAGAAGCCCCTTCCTGTCCTTATTCTTTCCTTCCGGATGGGTTCAGGGTTTGTGGAAATTATGTTGTACTTATGAACTTTTTCTTTTAATTAAACTATATGACTTTGAAGTGAGAGGGGGAATGTAAGGAAATATTGTTATTAGCTTGGAGACACAGGAAGATTGAACCTATCTGATTAATACCCAGTTTGCCTGGCTCACCACAGTGTGGACAAGGACAGGTACTTGGCTGGGAAATCATTTCACATTTTTTTTTTTTTTTGGCTATATAATGTCCTCTGACACAATAATTAGGTCTAACTTTCAGAATATTCTTATTGAAGAGTGAGTTGGATTTTTATCTCAAAGAAGTATTGACATGTAGAAAATTTGCTTGAGCACATTTTTATAGCACTCAAACATGGAATGGATTTATAAAGCTGTGATGATCATTTTTTCAAGCTCATAATTCCTTACCCCTGCTGTTAGGGGGTAGGTGGGGGAGGAGGTACATAGAAGAAGAGAAATCATAAAACATCATTATGATATCCATGCTGATACATTCAGCCTTGAACAGTGACTTGTATTCTAATCTAGTTGCTAAGCTCTCAGTCTCATGGAAGTGCACAGTCATTCATATTCAAGAATCACTGTCTTCAGTAACTTTGTCTGCCCAGCTTCAAAGAGCTTAGTAGAGAAGAAGGAAAGACCACTATTTTCAGTTATTCCCTTTTATTCTTGCCAGCCTGCATAAGTGTATTCTGAATACTGCCTCTACATCCCATGCCTGAGGGGAAAAGATTGACTGAGAGCATTTTTGTTGGAGTTTGCCATCAGCATGGGGTGTGTGTGCACATAGCTGGGGTGTCTATTCACTCCACGTGGGATCTGTGCAGTGTGGGCTTCTGCACCCCTAATCCTCATCCTGGGGCTATTTTTTTAGGTAATGAGTACTCCTCTCCTTTGTCCCCTCTTCTGTAATGCCAAGGCACAGTGAACCACAAGGAGTTGGGGCTGGCCGGCCTTTTAGAATTTACCCAATACTGGAAGAAGCACAAGCTGGAATCAAGATTGCGGGGAGAAATATCAATAACTTCAGTTATGCTGATGACACCTCCCTTATGGCAGAAAGCGAAGAGGAACTAAGAAGCCTCTTGATGAAAGTGAAAGTGGAGAGTGAAAAAGTTGGCTTAAAGCTCAACATTCAGAAAACTAAGATCATGGCATCTGATCCCATCACTTCATGGCAAATAGATGGGGAAACAGTGTCAGNGGGTCGCAAAGAGTCGGACATGACTGAGCAACTGAACTGAACTGAACCTTCTGTACTACCTTCTGATCCTGTCTTATCCCATCTCCACAATCTTAGGTACCTTCTTCATTCTCTTACACATTCCCTTGTTGGGAAAATAGAAGCAAGCTCTGTACCATATATTGGAGCCACTCTCTATGAAAAACTGCATTTTCCCAAAGATGGCTGCTAAAGTATCTCTCACTCCTCATGTTCTTCTTTAATGTTACCCCAATTGCTCAGCGTGTAAAGAATTTCCCGGTGATAAGGAGACACAGGAGATGCAAGTTCGATCCTTGAATGAGAAAGACTCCCTGGAAGAGGAAATGGCAACCTGCTCCAGTATTCTTGCCTGGAATAGCCCATGGACAGACGAGCCTGGTGGGCTACAGTCCATAGGGTTGCAAAGAGTCAGACATGACTGAGCACACACATCATCACACCATCACCTCTCACCCACCCCACCCCATCATGGAAAGGAGACTATTTCCCATTTTCTTGGATCCAGGCTGGTCTAAGTGACTTGATCGAACAACAGAATAAATTAGAAAGGATGTTCTGGGACTTCTGAGGCTAGTTCATAGAAGTCTTACAGCTTTTGCCTGGAATGCTTGCTCTGGTATGATCAGTCCTTCCCAGGTCCCCCAAACCTTCCCAATGCTATAAGAAGCCTAATTCTAATTCACAGGGAGAGGCTTCATGTAGGTGCTCTAGTTGATGGCCTCACTGAGACTCAAGCTGACACTCAACATCAATCCTATCCATGTGAGTGAGTTATTTTGCACACCTGACCTGTGAACCTTCAGAAATCTCCAGATCCAGTTGCTTCCTGACAGATCCTGCATGAGAAATGCAAAGCAAAACTCTCCATCTGAACCTATTCTGCAGATAGAACCACAGAGAAACATATTGTTAAGCCACTAAATTTTGGGCTAATTTGTTACGTAGTCATAGATAACTGAAGCACATTAAACCTTATGAGAAAGTCTATTGGGTCAAGCTTTTGGAGGAGGAAGGACAAATCCAAGTTTCCCTTTCCTCCTCGACCCCCACAATCCAGAGGGATTAAGAAAGAGGCAATAGCTTCCTCTTATCTTCCTCTCCCTCTAGTCTTCTGTGAAGAAAGTGGGGTGGAGAGGTCATTGTGTCCTTCAGGATATGCTTGTGTAAATCACTCAGCTCATTGATTATGGGGTATCTATCAGGATATCAGGCTTTTTCTCAGCTGAGGGTTAGATATGGGTTTATTGTTCAGCTGCTGAGTCATGTCTGACTCTTTGTGAACCCATGGACTGCAGCATGCTAGGCTTCCTTGTCCTTTGTTATCTCCTGAAGTTTACTCATATTCATGTCCATTGACTCAATGATGCCATCCAACCATCTGATCCTGTCACTGTCTTCTCCTCTTGCCCTCAGTCTTTCCCAGCATCATTTTAGTGACAAAGTCCATGTAGTCAAAGGTATAGATGTGAGAGTTGGACCATAAAGAAGGCTGAGCACTGAAGAATTGATGCTTTTGAACTGTGGTGCTGGGTAAGACTCTTGAGAGTCCCTTGGACTGCAAGGAGATCAAACTAGTCAATCTTAAAGGAAATCAACTCTGAATATTTATTGGAAAGACTGATGCTGAAGCTGAAGTTCCAATACTTTGGCCACCTGGTGTGAAGAGCCAACTCATTGATGTCAGGGGGGGAACACTTATTTTTCTACACAGTCATTCTTTTGCTATCCATATTTTAATAGTATAGACAGATAGCAAAAAATATATTTTATCAAGAGACCCAGTTATCTTTTAGTTTATTAGATCTCAGCTTTAATGTGAATTAGAAACACCTTGGAGATCAGTTTAAAAATTCTGAATCCTGGCTTTATCCCTTGGAATGTCTGAATTTGAAGGTCTATAGTGGGGCCAAGGGATCTGCATTGTAAAAAAGGTAGCTGATTTTATGTAGACATTTAGGGGACTACATCATGCAACCCTTTTTGATTCTTTCTCCTTTTAAATTTGTGTCAATTTTTATGAATCCCTAAACTTTAAAAAATATCTCTGGAATTTTAATTTTTACCTCATATAAGGCAACCTCTAACTGAATGAGGATCTTGGACAAGAAGCGACTGTGAGATAAATGGAAAGAATTGAAATACATTTAGAGAAGGAATTCATTGGAAGTTGGAGGCTGAGTGAAGATAGACTGAAATCATAAAATATTAAAAAGGAGAAATTTTATGGGAGACCCTCCCTGAACTAATTTCCCAGTGTAGCCCTGCAGGTGAATGTAGTCACAGGACAGAGGAGTGTGGCATATTGGACAGGGCATGTGGCAGGAGAGCTTGTCCTGTCTCTAGCTCTCCCAAGGGGAGTACAAGCAGATCACCTGTGTGGCCTCTGAGACTTACTTCTCAGGCTCCCACAGAAGAAGGGGACACACTAGCCTCCTTGCTGAGGACACTCCCACCCCAAGGCTATGTACCATCAATTCCATTCCCACAACTCACCAAGGAGCTTTCAGATCTGTGGTTTGGCTTCCTGAAGCCGAGTCTCCAGGGCCATAGCAGTGACCTCAGCCTGGAGAGGCTTTTGAGTGCAAGTGCCAATCTCTCATCACATTAGTAAAATTATGGAACAAGGCAAGGTCTGTCCCTTTCTGAGGAACTAAATATTAGATTTCCTGTATTTTACATTGCATGTTCATCATTTCTACCAGAATAAATTAGGGGTTCACTATGAAATACTTATTAAAATAAGGAATTGAGCCACTTAAATATTTTTAGAATTTAACTTTCTTGCAAAAAATTAAGATTTTTATAAATTGATGAGGCCATTGGAAAGTAGTCACAAGTTAACACTTTCTTCTGTGATCTCTTCGGTCATTAGCTTCTCCAACTCAGGGAAAGGGAGCAACAACATAAGCAGGGAAATAGAGCTACGATTTCTGTGGCTTAGACTTGAGACTGGCTAGATCGTTACTGAATTAATTTCCACTGATTCCTAGGCATGCATTTCTCAACTTTCTTTTCAGTGAGCACAAAGAATGTGGGAGCCATGACTCTGAATTTGTAGTGGTGGAATTTGAAGGTGAGTGCTACAGCTGCAAGGTTTGGCCCATAGAATATTTGCACATGCTCTCATCACGTTGGTTTTCACCCTATCACTGGCTTGATGCAGAGAAGGATGAAGTCTGGGAGGATGGTGCTACCACAAGACGTCAGAGGACGGCATCCTTGAACAACTACATGGAGAAGAAACTCCTGCTGACTCCGCTTGATTGTGATGTGAGCAAGTAATAACCTCTTAATGTGTTTATCCACTCTGATTTTGGGCTTGTTTTAGCATTTGGCAAATTCTAGTACAGCTCATAAAGATGACCCATTTGCTAACATGACCTATTCACTAATATTTGTCAACTTCATATTTCCTTTGAGCACCAGCATAAGAGCTTGAGTCCCAAGTGTCCTTACCTCTGGAATTTGAAACTCCCTGAACACATTTGGCTAAAATGTGGCAGATGCATTAGAGGTCCAGTTTCAGGAGACACTGTTGAATGTTCAGGGAGAGAATTTATCCTTGGGGACAGAGATCCAGGAAGATAAGCTTGGAATGAGAACAAAGCAGTGGTTGTGTTGAGGGAAGTAGTTCTTCTGAATATGGCTTACTGTTTGGTTTTGAATTCATCCTTGGTCCAGTGCCAGCTACCTGGGTCTTAGGGAAAGAAAGAGAGGTTTGTTAATAAAAACTGAAGAAGTTGTGTAATTTGTGTTTTATTCACTTATGTGTGAAATCCACTGCATTTACTTTTCTAAAGTTAAATAATTCAGTCTCAGTTTCTAACCATATGAGTTTGTAGGATTTTCAAACTTGGTCATGTTTTGAGGATTTTCCACCAGCAACCCTAACCCTAACCAAGAGGCGTTCCCAACTTAGAAGCTTAGGGTGAAAATCCTTTAGTCCTTCATTATATTATCTGAGATGCTCATGTTCAAAAAGTGGATGGCTCTGTGCTCTAGTTAGGAAGACTTCTAAATGACCAGTTCTCTGTCTCCCTGCTTATGTAACTTATATGCAGATACATCATGAGAAATACTGGGCTGGAAGAAGCACAAACTGGAATCAAGATTGCTGGGAGAAATATCAATAACCTCAGATATGCAGATGACACCACTCTTATGGCAGAAAGTGAAGAACTAAAGAGACTCTTGATGAAAGTGAAAGAGGAAAGTGAAAAAATTGGTTTAAAGCATTCAGAAAACTAAGATCGTGGCATCCAGTCTCATCACTTCTTGGCAAATAGATGGGGAAACAGAGGAAACAGTGGCTGACTTTATTTTTTGGGACTCCATCACTACAGATGTTGATTGCATCCAGGAAATTAAAAGATGCTTGCTCCTTGGAAGGAAAGTTATGACCAACTTAGACAGGATATTAAAAAGCAGAGACATTACTTTACCAACAAAAGTCTGTCTAGTCAAGGCTATGGTTTTTCCAATAGTTATGTATGGGTGTGAGAGTTGGACTATAAAGAAAGCTAAGTGCTGAAGAATTGATGCTTTTGAACTGTGGTGTTGGAGAAGACTCTTGAGAGTCCCTTGGACTGCAAGGAGATCCAACAGGTCCATCCTAAAGGAGATCAGTCCTGGGTGTTCTTTGGAAGGAGTGATGTTGAAGCTGAAACTCCAATCCTTTGGCCAACTGATGCAAAGAGATGACTCATTGGAAAAGACCCTGATGCTGGGAAAGATTGGGGGCAGGAGGAGAAGGGGACGACAGAGGATGAGATAGTTTGATGGCATCACTGACTCAATGGACATGGGTTTGAGTAAACTCCAGGAGTTGGTGATGGACAGGGAGGTATGGTGTGCTGCGATTCATGGGGTTGCAAAGAGTCAGACATGACTGAGTGACTGAACTGAACTGAACAAGTCTTTATCCGGCCCTTTCCCAGAGGCTGTGCTTCCCTTGAGTATGGGTGGAAGGGGTGGGGCACAGTTCCATTCTTTGAAAAAAGTCATCATTGACTTCCTGTTAATTCAGGGAAGCCACTAGAGATTGGGTAACTCCTTCTCTTTAGTTCAAAACACCACCTTATGTCCCTCTTCCTGACTTGCCTTTGTGGATCTGAAATATATAAGTTGTGTATTGTCCCCCAAATTGTGGGAAAAGGAGAGGTTATACTTTTAGAAACAAAAACACTGGTATCTTCTTCCTGGGGTGAAGGTAGGGACGGTTTTAGTCATTTGTAAGTCTACATCTGTACAAACAAAAGACACAAGAATGCTAAAAGCAAGAACAAACAGGAAGCAAATAAAACAATAAAAACTAGTACGAGCAAGTCAAGTTTTTCTTAAGAGAACATTCTGTTACAAATATTTTACTAAAATGTGTCATACTTGTAAGTAGGGTATAAATCCTTTAGTACCCACCTGAGCATATCAAATAAATGGAGATATATTCTCCCCAACTCTGTGTCAGAATATATTTGGCAGTGTGTCCCTGACAGTAGCTACATTCTTAAGCAGAGATGATGAGGTGTTTCCAGCAGAAGCTGAAATGCTAATCAGAAATGGAGATACCCAGAACAAAAAGCAGAAATGTTAGAAAATAGCATGTTACTTAAAACAGAGGCAGCTGGAGCCATTGAGAAAGAAATATTTGACGGATGCCATGTGAGCCCTAGCTGACTGGTTTTATTTTTAGACTCACGTGGGATACCTACTAGGGACTGCTAAGAATACTAGGTAGTGATGGTGTTGGGAGAAGACATTCTAGGTAGCTAGCTTTCTGCAGAATCATGGATTATGAGATACATGAATTTAGAGTGAAAATGTTTCCATTGGATGGTGACATCCCTTGATTCCACTTTAGCTCCATTCCAATGGTTTCCAGGGTCTATGTTTGTGCCTGTGTGCTAAGTTGCTTCAATTGTGTCCATCTCTTTGTGACCCTATGGACTGTAGCCCATCAGGCTCCTGTCAATGGGATTTTCTAGGCAAGAATACTGGAAGGGGTTGACATGCTCTCTTCCAGGGGATCTTCTCCACCCAGGAATCCAACCTGCATCTCTTTCGTCTCTTGTATTGGCAGGTGGGTTCTTTACCACTAGCACCACTGGGAAGCCCTCCAGGGTCTACATGTTGATTCAACTCTTTCTCAAGCCCATGAGTCATTTCATTATGCATTCCCTTTATGGATACCTGAGAAACTTAGAAACAGTCATATCATTTTCCACATTGTGAACTTCAGACTCAAATGGCCTGGTAGCTTTTGCTCTTGGTGTCCTGGGAACCCTGAGACCAGTTTGTGAGTGGGCCCAAACTAGCCTGCTGGTGGATGTGAATCCATATGGAGGAAAACCAAGGAACTCTGCAGCAGCCTCCATCCATCATGTGAATGAGGCCATCCTAGACCATCCAGCTGCCAGCCAACATGCCAGCTGACCCAGAGACAAGGGAGAGTCAAGTAAAATCAGATGAGCTGGCTTAGCCAGAAAAGCTGCCCTCAGGATCATGACTCAAATAGTCATTCTCTTAAACCTCTAAGTTTGGGGTGGTTTGTTGTGTATCACAAACTAATTGATACACTATTAAGTGAAAGTGAAGTCTCTCAGTCATGTCTGACTCTTTGTGACCCCATGAACTGTAACCTACTAGGGTCCTCTGCCCATGGGGTTTTCCAGGCAAGAATACTGGAGTGGGTTGCCATTCTATCTCTAGGCGATCTTCCCAACACAGGGATCAAAACCGGGTCTCCCACATTGCAGGCTGATGCTTTACCATCTGAGCCACCAGGGAATCCCATCATAAAGAAATAGAAACTCTGTACAGATCTAAAACTACTTAGGAGGCAAAATCAGTAACCAAACAGCTCCCAACAAAGAAAAGCTCAGGCCTGGATGATCTCACTGGTAAATTCTACCAAATATTTAAAAAAGACTGATGCAGGTCAGGAAGCAACAGTTAGAACTGGACATGGAACAATAGACTGGTTCCAAATAGGAAAAGGAGTACGTCAAGGCTGTGTATTGTCACTCTGCTTATTTGACTTATATGCAGAGTATATCATGAGAAACACTGGGCTGGAGGAAGCACAAGCTGGAATGAAGACTGCCGGGAGAAATATCAATAACCTCAGATATGCAGATGACACCACCCTTATGGCAGAAAGTGAATAGGAACTAAAGAGCCTCTTGATGAAAGTGAAAGTGGAGAGTGAAAAAGTTGGCTTAAAGCTCAACATTCAGAAAACGAAGATCATGGCATCTGGTCCCATCACTCCATGGGAAATAGATGAGGAAACAGTGGAAACAGTGTCAGACTTTATTTTTCTGGGCTCCAAAATCACTGCAGATGGTGGGTGCAGCCGTGAAATCAAAGGATGCTTACTCCTTGGAAGAAAAGTTATGACCAACCTAGATAGCATATTCAAAAGCAGAGGCATTACTTTGCCAACAAACATCTGTCTAGTCAAGGCTATGGTTTTTCCAATGGTCATGTATGGATGTGAGAGTTGGACTGTGACGAAGGCTGAGTGCCGAAGAATTGATGCTTTTAAACTGTGATGTTGGAGAAGACTCTTCAGAGTCCTTTGGACGGCAAGGAGATCCATGCAGTCCGTTCTGAAGGAGATCAGCCCTGGGTGTTCTTTGGAAGGAATGATGCTAAAGTTGAAACTCCAGTACTTTGGCCACCTCATGCAAAGAGTTGACTCATTGGAAAAGACTCTGATGCTGGGAGGGATTGGGGGTAGGAGGAGAAGGGGACGACAGAGGATGAGATGGCTGGATGGCATCACCGACTCGATGGACATGAGTTTGAGTTAACTCTGGGAGTTGGTGATGGACAGGGAGGCCTGGTGTGCTGCAATTCATGGGGTCCCAAAGAGTTGGACACAACTGAGCGACTGAACTGAACTGAACTGAGCTGATAGCTGTCTTTCCAGCAATGTGCAAATGCTTTAATTCTCCTTGATTATCATACTCATCCCTCATGTCCCTTTGCCTTCCCTCCACCTCTTGTCCACATTGTTGCCTTCTATGTAGTCTTTCAATCATAGATCAGATTCCTCCTCCTCCAGGAAGCCTGATGGGTTAGATATTTTCCTGTGCTCTCTGATTCATATCCCTACATTGCACTTAAGACTTAAAAAAAAAAAATTTATGTCCACACCCCACAAGTAGACTGTGGGTTTCTTGAGGGCAAAGTTTGTATCTTATTTTTCTTATATTCCCACTACCTAGCAGGTGGCCTGCCTGTTGAATGAACACATGTTCTAGTGAATTCCCAAATTGTGATTTTAGTCCTCTCCTGGTACTTACATGGCAGGAAAAAGCATCTGATGATACATCTATCTTTTCTTTCTTAACAATTGATAGTGCTCTCTTTTAGGACAAGACTATGTTTGTTCTGTCACCTGGGTTTGTTTCACAGATTAACTAGTTAATGTATGAATAAAATCTTGAACTGTACCTGTACAAAGTAAATGTTCAATAAATGATTAAAAAAATCACAAAAATAAATGAATAAATAAATAAAACATGGGAAAATATCACTCAAAGATTGTGGCTACTTTTTAACATGGACTTTTAACAAAATCCATGGCTGTTAATCAGTTTATTTCTGTCTTTGAATTCTATTTTTCTCCTACCCAAGGAGCTACTTTCTAATGGAAATTGCTGGTATTAATATATACCAAATTACATCAAGAGNACATGGGAAAATATCACTCAAAGATTGTGGCTACTTTTTAACATGGACTTTTAACAAAATCCATGGCTGTTAATCAGTTTATTTCTGTCTTTGAATTCTATTTTTCTCCTACCCAAGGAGCTACTTTCTAATGGAAATTGCTGGTATTAATATATACCAAATTACATCAAGAGTACAGAAGATTATTTTTCCCCAATCACAGTACAGATAATAATGCTAACATTGAAATGCTGCACACTAAAAGACTTCAGGGTAAAACTGGTATATCTTTTTCATAATTTTGAACTCATATTTGATGAGTTCATCTAGTTTAGCTTCCGAGATAAATTCTACAATGTTTTAAAGTTCACACCTGCCCATGAACATAAACTCACACAGAGGGAAGGCTTATCAGCTTTCAAAATTTATGAGTTACAAATGCAAGTTTCCACTGAAAGTCTTTGCTAAGCTCAGGCAGAGGATTGAAGCAAGTCCTTCGTGTTGTGAGAGGAGCTTGGGGCAGTCAGCTGACAAGCACTCCCCTGATGATGGGCTTCTCAGATCTCTTGTGAGCACCACCCGAGCTTCATTTTTTTGGATTTTAAAAATTTTATTTGTGACATCCCTGGCATCCTGTCCCATCACTTCATGGGAAATAGATGGGGAAACAGTGGAAACAGTGTCAGACTTTGTTTTTTTTGGTTCCAAAATGACTGCAGATGGTGACTGCAGCCATGAAATCAAAAGACGCTTACTCCTTGGAAGAAAAGTTATGACCAATCTAGAGAGCATATTCAAAAGCAGAGACATTACTTTGCCGACTAAGGTCAGTTTAGTCAAGGCTATGGTTTTTCCAGTGGTCATGTATGGATGTGAGAGTTGGACTGTGAAGAAGGCTAAGGGCCAAAGAATTGATGCTTTTGAACTGTGGTGTTGGAGAAGACTCTTGAGAGTCCCTTGGACTGCAAGGAGATCCAACCAGTCCATTCTGAAGGAAATCGGCCCTGGGATTTCTTTAGAAGGAATTATGCTGAAGCTGAAACTCCAATATTTTGGCCACCT
>SJYA01000280.1:555821-575551 GCA_006410615.1 Neotragus moschatus
GTGGTCATGTATGGATGTGAGAGTTGGACTGTGAAGAAGGCTAAGGGCCAAAGAATTGATGCTTTTGAACTGTGGTGTTGGAGAAGACTCTTGAGAGTCCCTTGGACTGCAAGGAGATCCAACCAGTCCATTCTGAAGGAAATCGGCCCTGGGATTTCTTTAGAAGGAATTATGCTGAAGCTGAAACTCCAATATTTTGGCCACCTCATGTGAAGAGTTGACTCATTGGAAAAGACTCTGATGTTGTGAGGGATTGGGGGCAGGAGGAGAAGCGGACAACAGAGGATGAGATGGCTGGATGGCATCACTGACTCGATCTGAGTGAACTCCAGGAGTTGGTGATGGACAGGGAGGCCTGGAGTGCTGTGATTCATGGAGTCGCAAAGAGTCGGACATGACTGAATGACTGAACTGAACTGAGCTGGCTGTCCAGTGGTTAAGAATCTACCTTCCAAGGACATGGGTTCAGTTCCTTGTTGGGGAACAAATGTACAGATTTTACATGCTGTATGGCATGGTCAAAAAAAAAAAAAAAAAAAGACTGTTCAGCTTTAAAATATCACCCAAATAAAAATACCCTGTGTTCCTAAGCATATTCATGTATTAACTTTTTTAAAAAAGATAAACTTTAATTTTATTTTTCTTTCTGGTAAATGCTAGCACAAGTGGCCTCTACTGTATCAATGAAAAACTGTTTATCAAAATGATCTGTTAATCCCTTTGATTCATTGTGTCTCAAAAATCACGCAAATGATAACCTATGAACACATACACAGGAATGAAGGTGGGAGAGAAGAGTCAAGCCAGAGCAAACAAGAGAAATGAAAAGCTCTCAAAATCACCACCCTAATATCATTAAAAAATGTGCAAGATAAACCCACAGCCCATACCCACTTTGCCCACAGAACTGTGGCAAAGCTGAGTCAGTGTGTATACAGAACAAGATATAAATATTCTGCTTGGAAATCTGATCTGAAAACAAAGAGAGGAAATGACTTAGCAGGAGTTTTGCTCATGAGCTTCTCTGCGGACTCTGAGCCCAGCGATGCAGGCTGAACTACCTGGAGAAGCCATGGACTTCCGTTTGAGAAATCACTGGATAACCTTATGTCACATTTCAAAAGTTTGTTTAGGATTTCAAGTTTGTGGGGCTNACAAAGAGAGGAAATGACTTAGCAGGAGTTTTGCTCATGAGCTTCTCTGCGGACTCTGAGCCCAGCGATGCAGGCTGAACTACCTGGAGAAGCCATGGACTTCCGTTTGAGAAATCACTGGATAACCTTATGTCACATTTCAAAAGTTTGTTTAGGATTTCAAGTTTGTGGGGCTTCTGTCATGTGCAATCCCAGTAGTGATTTTGGAAATGCAGTTTTGAAAATGCTAATTACAAGTGATGCTATGAAAAGGATTTGGGTAAAAGACAGGCATGGCAACCCACTCCAGTATTCTTTCCTGCAAAATCCTATGGACAGAGGAGCCTGGTGGGCTATGGGCCATAGAGCTGCAAAGAGTCAGACACAACTGAAGCGACTTAGCACACATACACGACAGAGTCCTACTTACAAATGGGACAGTGCTTGTTTGGATAGAGCACAGATAATTGAATAAAACAATGAAGGCAACGTAAGACTGGCAACAAGGTGCATAGATTATCATTCATGTGAAACTGTCTTCTCCATTGCAATATAGTTTTAATGCAGGAGAAAATGTATTCCTTCTTTAGATTTTTTTTTTTATGAGTCTTTCTGAACTAGGACAGGTCACACTTGCTAAATGACAGCAGTGAGGAGGAGGTACAGGTCGAGGAGGTAAGGACTGATCATTTGCCATCAGACGGGCATGCTCTGGGGAGCTAATTTTATGAAACAGAAGCAGAAGCAAGAGTAGGATTTGGAGAATTAAAATAAAGTCACAGTTTCTGATGTTACACAGTCTTGATGTCTGTTTCTGTTCATCTGCGCTCCATTTTCAGTTCAGACACCAATCCGGAAGTTGCTAGTTCTGCAAAAGAGAGACAAATAGAAGTCCTGCCCTATTTAGAGAAACAGGGGATGGGAATGTGCAGAAAACTGCCCTCGCAACAGCTGATGATTTATATCTGGCATTGAGCAAGCACAATACGAAGTCCTTCTCAACATAAGTGGTAAAAGTTAAACAATGAGCCATTATCACTGGGTGTTTTGGAAGCAGTGTCTCCATTCACTGAGGATAATTAGTGTTATCAGAAAAGTCCATTTCTTTAAGAGAAAACATATAATAAAGCTTCTGACTGAAGGAACTGCAACCACTGTAGACAAGTATAGAACAGACAGTGGATAGGGGTCTCCACTAACTTCTTTAGTGGAACTAACCCTTTAGATCAGCACTTGGAATCTGGAAACTGCAGAGCTGATTTTCCATACCCTGGGGGATGTCTCTGACCCCTGGGTATGCATGGCAGTGCTGGCTTCCCAGGCCACCCTGCTGACTGTGTCCCTGGGTGGCATGATGAGTCTGCGGAGCTCAGCCATGGGAATACTGCACAGGAGGCAACGTTTGTCCAGCATCAAAGAAGATACACTTGCCTGTGGGGTCCCACTCCAGAAACAAGGAATGACGGTTACTGGGTCCAGCACAGGCTCCATCTCTTCAGTTTCCTCCGAAGGAGACAGCCTGCTGGAAAAGCTTCTGGAAGCTGTGGGGTTCCTGGTGGTCTCTGAAGATGAGTCTCTTCTCGCTGCAGGTTTTGGAAGGTCCGTGAGGATATTTTTGGCAGATGCACAGGGATTTCATCTATTCATGGCCACTGACCTTGAACGTGAAGATGTGGTAGAGACAGCCATTTTTGGTCCTGAAAACAATCTGATTGTCACCGGGTCCCAAGATGCACTGATTCAGGTGTGGAGTCTGTCATCGCAGGGGACTCTGCTGGATGTCCTGGACAGTGTCGGGGCCCTGGTGAGCCTGCTGGCCCGGCGCAGGGCCTTGGTGGCATCTGCTTCCCGTCACTCCTCATCTTTTAAAGTCTGGGATCTCACCTGAGCTCAGAAGCCAAGGGCCTCTAACCCATTCCTGGATCGCACAGGCTTCTCGACAGTGTCACACAACAGCAGCTACGTCTACTTCCCTAAAACTGGGGCCAAAAACAAAGTCAGCATTTGGGACTTGGCGGAAGGTTTGTAAGACTTAAGCACAGCCATTAGAACTGAAGCCCCTGTCTTGGTCTGTTTGGGTTGTCATAACAAAACACCATAGACAGGAAGAGGAGAAGATTAAAGAACAGACACTTATTTCTCATGGATCTGGAGGCTAGAAAGTCTGAGATCAAGGCCCTGGCAGATCAATGTCTGTCGAGAGCCCACTTCCTGGTTTGCAGATGACCACCTTCTCAGTGTGTCCTCCAATAGCAGAGAGCAGAGAAAGAAGCAAGCTCCAGAGTCTCTTCTTCTAAGGGCACTAAATCCATTAATGAGGACTCCATCCTCATGATCTATCACCTTCCAAAGTTCCCACCTCCTAACACTATCACTGGAGAAGGCGATGACACCCCAATACAGTACTCTTCCCTGGAAAATCCCACAGATGGAGGAGCCTGGTGGGCTGCAGTCCATGGGGTCGCTAAGAGTTGGACACGACTGAGCAACTTCACTTTGACTTTTCACATTCATGCGTTGGAAAAGGAAATGGCAACCCACTCCAGTGTTCTTGCCTGGAGAATCCCAAGGATGAGGGAGCCTGGTGGGCTGCCGTCTATGGGGTCGCACAGAGTCGGACACGACTGAAGCGACTTAGCAGCAACTGTTTAGCAAAGTGATGCAACATGCGGTCTGGGCTCTGCCGCCCAATATGGTAACCACAAGTCATAGGTGGCTATTTAATATTATTTTGAATTAATATACATTGCATGAAATAAAAATTATCTTCCTCAGGCACATTCACCACATCAAGGCCTCCACTGCCACACGGTCTTGGTGGGACCAGGATCAGACAGCATAGAAAGACCAGTTCCACTGTTGTAGAAGGTTCTGTTGGACAACTCTGGAAAAGCATTGTCACGAGAGCCTGGGGTTGGATTTTAGTCTGCAACTTTGTAATGGCATGTTTCCTGATTCTTAAAACAGGGCGAAGGAATAGTCCTTGCCTCCTGGAGTTATTAGGAAGACTGGATAAATGAGTTCTTTTAAAATATAGTGTGAAAAACCATACTGGGTACAGAGTAAGTGTAATATCAGTTCATTTGTTTAAAAATGAATGTGTGTCTACTGCTTACTGCCTATATTCAATAGTTTGTATATATTTGTGTTTATGTTGGGCTCCCCTGGTGGCTCAGATGGTAAAGAATCTGACTGCAATGTGGGAGACCTGGGTTCGATCCCTAGGTTGGGAAGATCCCCTGGAGAAGAGAATGGCAAGCCACTCCAGTGTTCTTGTCTGGAGAATCCCATGGACAGAGGAGCCTGGTGGGCTACATTCCATGGGTTGTGAAGAGTAGACACAACTGAGGCATTTTCATTTCACTTCAACATCCTAGCAGGAAAAATTTGTTACTATTACTTAAGAGTTGTGGACCCTGAGCTTGAAGTCACTCAGTTAAGACGTGATTTTTACTTGGCTGACTTTTACATAACTGCTATGGGATTTCCAGTATGATGAGCTACTGGACTCCATTGTCTATGCTTTATTGTCTTTTGTTCTGTAAATTAAAGCCAACACATGTTTCTTCTGGCTTGCTGCTACTGATAAGTCACTTCAGTCGTGTCTGACTCTGTGTGCCCCATAGACGGCAGCCCACCAGGCTCCCCCTTCCTTGGGATTCTCCAGGCAAGAACACTGGAGTGGGTTGCCATTTCCTGGAAAAGTGAAAAGTGAGAGGGAAGTCGTTCAGTCGTGTCTGACTCTTCGCAATCCCGTGGACTGCAGTCTACCTGGCTCCTCTATCCATGGGATTTTTCANGCAGCCCACCAGGCTCCCCCTTCCTTGGGATTCTCCAGGCAAGAACACTGGAGTGGGTTGCCATTTCCTGGAAAAGTGAAAAGTGAGAGGGAAGTCGTTCAGTCGTGTCTGACTCTTCGCAATCCCGTGGACTGCAGTCTACCTGGCTCCTCTATCCATGGGATTTTTCAGGCAAGAGTACTGGAGTGGGATGCCATTACCTTCTCCATTCTTCTGGCTTACATCTGAATTAAGAAAATCTTCAGGGATAACTTTTGTAAAAATAACAGGTAAGCATCACATAATACTTAATATAGTGACAGACTGATCTAGGAACTTTATTTGTACTATATTAATTCATTTAATCCTCACAATAATTTTGTGATAAGTATCGTTATTACCTCGTTTTGTCACTGGGCAAATTGAGACTCAGAAAGTTTCAGTATGTTTCCTAAGTTCACACAGCTAGCTAGTCACACAACTAGCCTATTGGGACTCAGATCTTATTTTTAGTGTCTTTTTTCATAATCACTATGCTAACTGCCTAGGGTTTCAGTACATAGTCCAAGAATATGAAGATTGTTGGCTTAGGGGGACACTGCCTGACCAGTGCAGAATAGATTTGGGGGCTGGAAATGGCCAAAGTCAAGTAGCTTCACTGAATAGTTGCAAACTACTTTAAACAAAGCTATTTCAGTCGTGCGTGCTATGCGTGCATATCCTGACTCGCCCTTTCCTTGGGGAAAATAGGGAGAAAAGTGCATACATGGAAATGTACTATTAGCTGCTACACCAAATTTGGCAAGGATGGCGGATCACAGTCTCCCTCCCAGCAGAGGTGTGCCCTGCTGCTGGCAAAGGCTCAGGGTTCCAAGCTCCAACCCACAGGTCTCAATCCCTTCTCAGTCTCTCTCCGTCATCTCTTGTGACAAAGGACAAAGCGGTGTCTTTTGGAAATCAGACCTAAGCAAAGACCAATTCTCTGCTTGCAATTCTTAAAATAATTTTCAATGAAACGAAGGCTTCTGAGTCAGAGGATGTGACATCCTCATTTGCATGATTCAGAAAGGCAGTGACGCCACAGGCAGTGATTGAGGAGGAGTTCCCGAACGTGGAAACGCTGAACAATTAAACGGTACTGTCGCTGGCACCAGACAACCTGTCTCAGATAACTGAAGCCAGGCCCACTGGCCCCGGCACAGGAAGCCAGTGGCTATCAGAACTTCACAGTAGGTGGCTCCTGTCACCTCCCCACCGTTTTCCTGGAGTGGGGGGCTGACAGCTGACCGTTTTAATTTTTTTTCTTTTGAGTAGATAGAAGTTGCTGGACTTCTTACAGAGCTTACAGTGCTTATATATGCATCACTTTCTTTGGAAAGGCTCAGAGAATATGCATATTATGTCAAGATGGGAGTTACTGACTCAATAGCCACCTAGAGGAAAAAATCTTGAGGGCCTTTTATGAACTCCTGGAAGTTGTACGCAGACGGTTATTTTTGCGTCCTTGGAAAATGGCCCACAGATGTCACCACAGTCTCAAGAGGGTGCCTGACCTCTGAAAGATTATTAGGACCATGTTCTGATAATTACACAGTTGAGAAGTCACAAAGAAACCTTCATTACCAACTATAGTTAAGTACAATTTTAAAAGCTGAACTGCTGATGAAGTGTTAATAGTAGAATCCCCTGAAAGTAAGCAGCATCTTCATCTCTCAATATAAAAAATCCTCAAAGTCTCAAGTAGGAATAGTTTTAAAACCCACGAGAATGTGGGCATGATTGCCATGCTGCATCTAGCCAATAACAGCGCATGTAGTCTTCCTATTCAACTACTTTGCTGTTTGTTGCTCAGTTGTGACTGACTCTTTGCAACCCGATGGACTTTTCCCAGGCAAGAATACTGCAGTGGGTTGCCATTTCCTTCTCCAGTTACATGTCTTCTATTTCCTAAAAAATTTGCCAGTGTTTTAAAGAGAATTTCTCTTTACTTTTAGAGTAGCACTTTCCATCTAAGTAGGAGTTTAAAGTCTCGGATGTGGATTTTCAACAGTAAATGTGCTGTGCAAAGTTGTGTCCAACTCTTTGCAACGCCATGGACTGCAGTCTGTCAGGCTCCTTGGTCCATGAGATTCTCCAGGCCAGAACACTGCAGTGGGTTGCCATTTCCTATTCAACAGTAAATGATGTCCTTTAAAGGTGAGGCATTGAGCATCCTGACTCACAATGAGAGCCCAAGTATGGTCACCTGGTCTGCAAGGTTACACACTGCTGCTGCTAAGTCACTTCAGTTGTGTCCGACTCTGTGTGATCCCACAGATGGCAGCCCACCAGGCTCCCCCATCCCTGGGATTCTCCAGGCAAGAAGACTGGAGTGGGCTGCCATTTTCTTTTCCAATGCGTGAAAGTGAAAAGTGAAAAGTGAAACTGAAGTCGCTCAGTCGTGTTCGACTCTTAGTGATCCCTTGGACTGCAGCCTACCAGGCTCCTCCATCCATGGGATTTTCCAGGCAAGAGTACTGGAGTGGGGTGCCATTGCCTTCTCTGAGGTTACATACAGGGGCTGCCAAAAGGTTTACAGATAGTGAAGAGCTGCATTCCTAACCTATAGGGACCAACCTCTCCCTCCCTGTGTGCGGGTTCAGGCTTGCATCATTCAGGCCACGTGGACCAAATGCTCCTTCCTTGTGGATACCAGTTCTCATTATCCTGCCCAAGTGTGCCTGCAAGCATGCTCAGCCTCTGACCCGTGTCTGACTCTTTGAGACCCCATGGACTGAAGCCCACCAGGCTCCTCTGTCCATGGGATTTTCCAGGCAAGAATACTGGAGTGCAGTTGCCATTTCTGACTCCAGGCCCAAGGTGTGAGCATATCACGATTAGAATTTGCTGATGATGCTGATGTTGGAGTCATGCAGCGGATTGCCAAATAATATATCCAATCAAGTGTCAACTGTGGTAGTAGCCATGCAAAGGGAGTAAATGGGATTCTGACTAAAAATTTCTTTTATGAGACATTGACAATTGAAATAAACCACCTGCAGCAAGAGCAGACCTGCTTCTACCGGTTTTCCTCATCCTACTGTTAAACTTCACTGCTTTCTTTCCTACGGTGATTCATTAAGGAGACACTGACTGCCAAGAAATCACTGATTTTGGCTTTGTGTTAGCTACCATCACTGGCTAAACTAAACTGTGCAGCATTGGAAGAGTTAGATGAAGGTATCCTGATGAAATTTTATATAAATAGAATTTCCTTCCCTGTTAAGCCAAAACTTACAAGAACAAAGAGTTCAATTTCTATTTTCCAGGGGGAGGAGAGGGGACAGAAAAAAAGAATTGCTAATGTGGACATCAACAGAAAATGAAAATGCTTTTGCTGCTGCTCCCTAAAATTTCTTTCCACTAAACAGAAACTTTAGTCTCCACAATAATCAGGGGAAAAAAACCCAGAAGCTTTTACAATGTTACTGAGAATGATTGGTTCCTAAGCTCCTCTATTTAAAAGAAGTTATTTAATATTCTAAACAAGATTTAAAAAATTAGAGTGTAAGAATATCCACTTTCAACTACAATTTTGCTGCCACACTGAATCTCTGTCTTTTTGCTGTTTATCAAGAGCTTTATGTGACATAATAAAAATTTCATTTAGAGCCTCTCTCCTCAGATTGCTCACAAACTGGGAGCCTGTTGGAAATTCACATTCTTGGACTCCAGTTCAGACATACAGAACCAGAATCTGCATTTTAGCAAGACTCTCAGGAGGTTTGGATGCACCTTCAGGTCTGAGAAGCCCTGGTTTAGGGTGAGATTTCCTAATCTTAGATAATTGTCCTAATCACCTGTGTGTAGAACTTTTAAATGTGTGTGCATGTGTGGTCACTCAGGCATGTCCGACTCTTTGTGACCTTAAGAACTGTAGCCCACCAGGCTCCTCTATCCCTGGGATCCTGCAGGCAAGAGTACTAGAGTGGATTGCCATGCCCTCCTCCAGGGGATCTTCAGTCCAGGGACAAACCTGTGTAACTTGCAGCTCCTGGATTGCAAGTGGATTCTTTACTCACTGAGCCACCAGGGCTTCCCTTTTAAATACTACAGTGATTATGTTATCAAGTTTTTATTCACCTCATTCTCTGGCCTAAAAAACTTCCCCTTTCACTTCAGTAGGACATCCTGACTAGTGAACACAGAAAGCTGACTGCTCTCAGGTTGTAGCCCATTTTAGAACATTCCAGCGTTTTTCTACAGCTATCATTTGATGGACACGCTTACCAGAGCCTGTTCTATAAGTTCCTAATCCTACTCATGACACAGTGCGAATAATATAGACTGGGCAAATGCGACTGAGGAGGGTGATGATGTTTATTGTTGGATAAGTATACAAGGAAATTTGATCCCCCAAATTCTAACAACCTAAGGGCTTATGTTCAGACTTCTTTCTAAATGTCTTTAAGCCCTTATTCTATTTCAAAGAAAGTAAAACTAGGAATTGTACACCTTGTCTTGTGGTGTGAAATGGGCAAGAAAGATGATTTTACTCCTCAATCAGGAGACCTATATGAGAAAAAAGTCTTTACTTCCCAAGTGTAGCAAACTGACGTGCTTATTTATTTTAGTTTTATTATAAACTGTTGTACCTTAAAGCTGTCCACATGTCATACTTTTTCTGATTCTTTGGTTTCTGCAAATATTGTGTTGAATAAACTGAATGCCAGTTATAATTTTGTCAGGTAAGAGGACTTTTATTACACATATTTCTGGATCTCATCCCAGACCACTGAAGGAGGGTGGGGTTTGGAATATGTATTTTTTTTAAAAGATCTGGCAATCAGTTAGGCTTGGAAATTATTGAATTAGAGAACTCTGACTGAAGACCAACCATCACAGAAGTAGGAAAAATTCAACAGGTTGAAGATATTTTAAAAATGTCACTGACATATTGACTAAAGAATTTCCAGAACTTTTATAACAAAAAAAGCCTCAGCTGATCCCACAGATAGTGTTTTGAGCGTTGTCTACGTTTCCTGGTGTGATGTCTTTGAAGTTTTCCTGGAACTGGACCAGCTGGCCCTCTGAAACAGTCCGTTTGTAAACCAGGAAGAGGGGGAGTCTGGACTGTGGTCAAATTTGTCCTATGTCAGTTTTGGAGAATTTAAATCTCCTTCTGCACTCTGACCCCATATGACATTGCTCAGAGTGGCTCATATATTTTCTTTTCTTTGGGTCATATATTTCTCTGAGAGGGACTCAGTACTTTCTAGTGACTTCCTGTGTTGTTATTCACTGCTAAACCGACAGAGAAAACTGATTACAGGTGATTTTGGGGAGACTAAGCTATATTGGGGCTTTCCCAGTGGCTCAGTGGTGAAGAATCTGCCTGCAATTCAGGAGTCACAGGAGATGTGGGTTTGATCCCTGGGTCAGGAAGATTCCCCGATGGAGGACATGGCAATCGACTTCAGAATTCTTGCCTGGAGAATCCCATGGACAGAGAAGCCTGGTGGGCTACAATCCATAAGGTTACAAACAGTTGGACACAACTGAAGAGACTTAGCATGCATGCATGCAAGCTGTATGGAGCCTCACAAGACTAGTGGACTAAGTTTCTCCTTTGATTTCCCTCATTTGGCTTATCTGCCTACTAATATGCTTCCAGAATCCAGAGGAAACTTGGATATTAGTAGATAATTGATTTATGGAAAGATAAACAGCCTTCAAATGACAGAAGGACTGAAAAAATGAGATTATTGCCTGCCTCTTAAGTTAAAGATCATAACTACCACTATTAGATTTGAGTCTTGTCTTTAAGTCTTTAAGCATGTTTTAAATTAACTGTTTTCTGGGCCTGTCACCCAGCCTTCAGCTGACTCTCACAGCTGCTCTGCAGAGCTTTAGCATTTGGCCATCAGATACACACCCAATGTCCACCAGCACATTTATTTACATTAAGACCCTTGCTTTGGAAATTCATATTCTGGACATTTTTAGTGAGAAAGGTCACAATTGATTTTGATTGTCAGGGCCCAGGTTGAAATATCTGCTCAATGTGGAGGTGATTAGTTGATAAAAATGGACTCAGGTACACTTATTTATAAAACAATGCAACACCTCGGTGATTTCACCCTTGGCCCTAGTATCCGGCTGTCTGGTTATAATTTACCACTTGTCTCATCCTCTCCAAATAAGTGAAACTTGAGAGAAATGGATAATCCAAGTAGGAGCACACTAAATGTATCAGATATTCTGAGAAGTGATCTGCTGAGACTCAGGCAAATTCAGTGGTTTCTCATGATAAACCACTGTTTCCCAGACTTGTCTGATCTACATTCATTATGTGTGTGGGGTGGGGTGAGGGAAGGTTGTGCTTAAATATATAGATTCCAGGACTTCTTTCCAGAAATTTCTACCCACTGGTCTGTTGTGGGAGGGGGCAAGTGATTCTTATAAACAAGCAAGTTCAGGCATCACTGATTGAATGTTCTCGGATTTATTTCATTCTGGTGTTTTAGGAATCATGCACATTCAGCAGAAGAGCGATGGTGGTGAAGACACATAACGTTGAAGTGCCACCGTGAAGTGTCCTAAATGCTTCTTAAGATTCTGAAAAGTCAGTGACAGCATATATGCTTGCTTACTGTGAGCAGCAGAAGTCTGCAAGAAGATTGCTCTAGCCAAGACATGGAAAGAACCCAAATGGCCATTGACAGATGAATGGATAAAACAATTGTGGTACCTATATACAATGGAATATCACTCATAAAAAAGAATGAAGTAATACCATGTGCAGCAACATGGATGGCCCCAGAGATTATCCTACTAAGTGGAGTAAGCCAGAAAGAGAAAGACGAACACCATATCACTTATTTGTGTAATCTAAACTATGACACAATTTCAAACTCCCATGGGATTGACCTGTACTCACTNATGTGGTACATATATACAATGGAATATCACTCATAAAAAAGAATGAAGTAATACCATGTGCAGCAACATGGATGGCCCCAGAGATTATCCTACTAAGTGGAGTAAGCCAGAAAGAGAAAGACGAACACCATATCACTTATTTGTGTAATCTAAACTATGACACAATTTCAAACTCCCATGGGATTGACCTGTACTCACTTAAAGTGGATAACAACAAGAACAGGGAATGCTGCTCAGTGTTATGCAATAATCTAAATGTGAAAAGAATTTCCAAAAGACTAGATCATGGCATCCAGTCCTGTCCCTTTATGGCAAATAGATGGGGAAACAATGGAAATAGTGACGGACTTAAGTTTTTGGGGCTGCAAATTCACTGCAGATGGTGACTGCAGCTGTGAAATTAAAGGACACTTGCTCCTTGGAAGAAAAGCTATGACAAATCTAGACAGCATATTAAAAATCAGAGACATTACTTTGCCCACAAAGTTCTGTCTAGTCAAAGTTATCGCTTTTCCAGTAGTCATGTATGGATGTGGGAGTTGAGCCACAAACAAGGTTGAACACCAAAGAATCAATGCTTTTGAATCATGGTGTTGGAGAAGACTTTTGAGAGTCCCTTGGACTGTAAGGAGATCAAACTAGTCAATCTTAAAGGAAATCAATCCTGAATATGCATTAGAAGGACTGATGATGAAGCTCCAATACTTTGGCCACCTGATTCGAACAGCTGACTCATTAGAAAAGATCCTGATGCTGGGAAAGATTGAAGGCAGGAGGCGAGGGGGATGATAGAGGACAAGATGGTTGGATGGCATCACCGACTCAATGGAAATGAGTTTGAGCAAGCTCCAGGAGGTGGTGAAGGACAGGGAAGCCTCGCGAGCTGCAATCCATGGGATCGCAAAGAGTCAGACATGACTAAGTGACTGAACAACAATAAGATACATGTATAAGTATAACTGAATTACTTTGCTGTATACCTGAAGTTAACACAACATGGTTAATCAACTATACTCCAATATAAAATGAAAAGCTAAAAAATGATGCAAATGAGCTTATCTATGAAACAGAAACAGATTCACAGACAAAGAGCATTGTGGTTGCCAAGGGGGAAGAAGATGGTGGAGGGATGGGTTGGGAGTTTGGGACTGGTGGATGCAAACTATTACGTAGATAATGGATAAACAACAAGGTCCCACTGTATAGCACAGAGAATTATAATCAATATCATGTGATAAACCATGATGTGAAATAATATGGGAAAGAATATATATATATATNGGGAGTTGGTGATGGACAGGGAGGCCTGGCGTGCTGTGATTCATGGGGTCGCAGAGTCGGACATGACTGAGTGACTGAACTGAACTGATGCAATATTTTCAGTCTTCTAAAAATTTAATAATCCTGATATATTTATTTGCCCAATAAAGTAATATAAAGAATATCTTTGAATTTGTTTTCTTATAAGCAAAATGAATAGATTGCACTGGAATATATTTAGGGTTCCTACATATTATAATATTAAAAAAAATCTTTCAAAAGTATGCTTTCGTTGCTGGGTTTGTTTTAATATGTGTTCCACAAGTATCTGTTAACCACTCTCTTTTGGAATAGACAAATTTTTTCTTTATAAAAGATTCTGGAATAATCCTTTTCCTTATATAAATGTTATTCTTGAAATAACATAGTTGCAAAAAAAAAAACAAACCCAAAAAACCAGCTTACCTTTTTGCTTTTCAGTATAATTTTATTATTTCTTTAATGGATGCATGGCCAAATCTCAGTGGTGATGTCATCCTTCCTCATTTGATTTTAGTAAGTTGGGTGTATGTTTTAGTAAGTGCCTTTCTAAATGGCTAAGACCCATTTTAATAATGAACCCCAATATGGTAAATACAAATCTATCTACTTAGCAGATGAAAAGGTTAGGCCCTGTCTTTCTTCCTGGTTTCTGCTGACCCCTAGCATCTATGGGTTTATAGTGCTTAGTACAGGAGAGTCCCACACTTTCCCCATGGGCCATATGGACCACACATGCATGGTCCATAGCTAGCCTCTCTGTACCTGGTGTAGTCACTCTGGGTCATGGGCCAGTATAAGTGCCCCATTCACTCTCTTGTTGATTCAGTTGGTATATCTGACTGAGCTTTGTTTTCCTTGTTGGTGTTCCTAGTCCTTATGACTACTTAGAGGCCCTGTTCCAGACTCTAACACATTAAATTAGGAAGCTGACAGTGGGACTCCCTGGTGGTCCAGTGGTTACAACTCTGTGCTTCCAATGCAAGGGGCACAGATTTGATCCCTGTTCAGGGAACTAAGATCCCATATGTTGTGCTGTGCAGACAAGAAAATTAGAAAAATGAGAAGAAAAAAAAAAAGAAATTGATTCTATTGGGCTTCCCTGGTGGCTCAGACAGTAAAATGTCTGCCTGCAATGCAGGAGACCTGGGTCTGATCCCTGGGTCGGGAAGATCCCCTGGAGAAGGAAATGGCAACCTACTATAGTACTCTTGCCTGGAAAATTCTATGGACTGAGAAGCCTGGTAGGCTATAGTCTACGGGGTCAAGAGTTGGACACGACTGAGCGACTTCACTTTCACTTTCTAGCTCTTTCTAGAGTCCTTCTTGAAGTCTCTAGATTCCAAGTAACCACAGTCATTTGTTAGGAGCTTGATACAAAATAGACGACTGTCTTGGAATATGTTGACATCAGATACATGATGGTTGCCTAGAAATGACCAGATTGGTATTCCCAATATGGGGCTTCCCAGGTGGCCCAGTGGTAAAGAATCTGCCTGCCAATGTGGGTGACACGAGTTTGATTCCTGGGTGGGGACGATTCTCTGGAGAAGTAAATGGCTAACCACTCCATCATTCTTGCCTCGGAAATTCCATGGACAGAGGAGCCTGGCTGGCTACAGTCCATAGGTTCGAAAGAGTTGGACGCAACTTAGCAACTAAACAACAGCATTCCCAGTACGTCTTTTTGGATGTCAGCAGCAAATAGACCCTGCATCTTTGTTTTTTATCTGTACTTTCTTATCCGTTATTTTAGGTAGGAGTAGAAGAATTCGACTTATGATTTATAGAGAGAAGTGATTTAGAACTGGGTCAAATAGCAAGTTTTATGGGTAAGAGTATGGGATAAATATTTTAATGGACAGAAAAGGCTATTTCACTGGAGCATTCAGAATTCTTGTAGCTTACTTTAACATACTTTCTTCAAAATCCTGGAGAAAATTCTGTTACTTTTCCTCTGTACTTTGGTTTTAGAAAGACTAAAAATGAATATCTGTTGTTGCTTCCTTCCTTTTGGAAGAAGGATCATATGTTTTAGTTCATACAGCTCTTTTAATTTAATATAAATTTAAAAAGTTTGCTGATAAGACAATAACTTTTCTGAATTATTGAAAGACAAACATTTTCTGAGTTTTACAGACTTCTAGTTTTTCCCTGCTCATGTATCTGAAACTGCTGGTATTTGCTTGGCACTGCAAGTTGGCATTAGAATTTTAAGAGACATTTCCTTAGAGTTACTGAGTCATATGGTGTTTATCTCAGATTATGGTTTGTGGGAATCGTAGTTCCTTAATGTTCTATTGATTTGCGTGTTATCTTTAGCTCTTAGCAACCAAACCAGAATTAAAACCATCCATATTACTTTAATAGAAAACATTAATTATTGTTGACAATGGAGAGGAAAGGCAAGCACCATAGTCGTTCACAATAGTCGTTCTCTTCTCCCCTTTTGCAGAGAAGATGGTCTGTCTACAAGTGTGTTCAAGGACTCTGAAACAAAGTGTAATAAAAAAGAGTAGGGATAAAATGAACATTTAAATATTTTTATTTATTGTTTTTGATTGCACTGGATCTTTGTTGCTGCACACGGCCTTTCTCTAGCTGTGGTGAGTGGGGACTTCTCTCCATTGTGGTGCACGGGCTCTAGGCACTCAGGCTTCACTAGCTGTGACTCGTGGGCTCTAGAGCACAGACTCAGTAGTTGTGTTGCATGGGCTTATTTGCCTCACAGCATGTGTGATCTTCCTGGACGAGGGATTAAACCCATGTCTCCTGCATTGGCAGGCTGATTCTTACCTTCTGTGCCACCATGGAAGTCCCAAAATGAAAATTTTAAGGATGGCCAATGGATAGGAAGGGGCTTTCCTGGTGGCTCAGTGGTAAAGAGTCTGCCTGCCAATGAAGGAGACTTGGGTTTGATTTCTGGAGAAGGAAATGGCAACCCACTCTGGTATTCTTGCCTGGAAAATCCCCTGGACAGTGGAGCCTGGTGGGTTATAGTTCATGAGAGTCACAAAGAGTGATTTAGTGCCTAAAACAACAATGGGTAGGAAAGAGCAAGGACTCTTTATTAGTTTATGTTGCTGTTGCCGCAAGAAATGCTAGAGGGTAGTAAAAGGAATGTTTCACAAAATTTATCTGTTATAGTATCATGTGATTTGGTGAAAGTGAAGTCAATTTACAAAATGGTAGATTTACTTTGGTTACAGTTTTATCACCATTTCTTTATGGTGTTTACTCGTTGTGTTTTTAAAGACATGCATTCAGTCCCTGGGTTGGGAAGACCCCCTGGAGGAGACGATGGCAACCCACTCTAGTATTCTTGCTGGAAAATCCCATGAACAGAGGAACCTGGAAGGCTACAGTCCATGGGGTTGCAAAAGGGTTGGACATGACTGAGCTACTAAGCCCACGTGCATGTACACACACAGAACCAGAAAATGACTTCTCATAAGACATAAACTTCTATGAGCTATCTCTAGTCTTCTTCACAAGCTGTTATCTGAAACCAGTGTGTTGGTAACTAGGAGTGCCATAAGAAGGGATAGCAGACTGGGTGGCTTAAATAACAGAAGGACGTTTTTCTCACAGTACTGGAGGCTAGGAGTCTGAGGTCAAGGTGTTGACAAGGTTGGTTCTTTGTGAGGGCTGTGAGGGAAAGGTCTGCTCCAGAACTCGCTTTCTTGGCTTAAAGATGGCTGTCCTCACATCGTCTTCCCTCTGTGTGTGTCTATGTCCAAATTTCCTCTTATGAAGATATCAGTCATNGTCTGAGGTCAAGGTGTTGACAAGGTTGGTTCTTTGTGAGGGCTGTGAGGGAAAAGTCTGCTCCAGAACTCGCTTTCTTGGCTTAAAGATGGCTGTCCTCACATCGTCTTCCCTCTGCGTGTGTCTATGTCCAAATTTCCTCTTATGAAGATATCAGTCATATTGGACTAAGGCCCACATTAATGACTTCATATTAATGTAATTCCATATGCAAAGTCATTATATTTAAATACAGTCATATTTGGAGGTACTGGGGGCCAGGATTTTCCATAAATATTTTTGGGGAAATACAGCTTATAAGAACCAGTGTACATGAAATATCCTACCAGAAAGATAGCTTATTATGATTATATATAAGCTGAAGATCAGAAATTTTAAGTAATGAAATCTAATTTTCCACTGTTCTACTTATATGTTAAAAATGATCACCAGTCTTGAGTGAAATGTGTGCCAACATATGGTCAAAAAGTAAAAGTACCCACATGAAGGTGAGCATTCTCTTGCTGAGTTACAGGACCGTGTTTATAGAATCATTGACAGATTAAAAACTAATATTTCCAACCATATCAGTTCACAGAGTAATTTTAGGAAAAAAAGATCATTCCAAAACATACAGTTAAGGGAGTTTCACTAGTGAGTCACCAGTATTTAACCAGTGAACCTAGCTTTTCCAATAATCAATTCAAAATAAGCTCCTAGATTGAGTTCTAGCACAATTCTGTTATTTATAGGACAGAATGATTTAGAATTATAAAACAAACTGTGAATTATGGATCAACATATAAGCCATTAATCAAGGGACAAGTACACTGTCATTATAGGAAAACAGACTAGCAAATTTCTCTTGCAAAAAACTTAAGCAAAAAAAAAATTTGTTTTTGTGGATATAGGGTTGCAAATCAAGAACACCTGAACATTTTATTTTTTGAAGAGAGGTGACTGAAAGAGAGAAATTTACAAGGGATTTTAAATTATTGAGTGATCTTTCAAGCAAAATTTTAATATGCTAGTTGCACCATTCATACTATAAAATTTAAATTCCTATTCTAATTTTGATGTCAATTGATTTTATTCTTCCTTTTATTCTTTTTATATTTAGGACACTCAATAATTCCAAATAACAGAATATTAGACATTGGTTAAGCTTTTTTATTTTGCCATTTCCAAGAATAGCTTACACTTTTAACTGAAGACCAGACCTTTAGAAATATTATTTTGTCCATTAATTGAATCAGAGGGTGCCATGTAATAGCTAGGGCGTCAAGAATCAACAGGTTCTTTGGATCGTGAGCAATGACTTTTGCGCCTCGATATGAAACTGAAAATGAAAATTGCTCATTCATGTCTGACTCTTTGCGACCCTATGGACTATACAGTCCATGGAATTCTCCAGGCTAGAATACTGGAGTGGGCAGCCTTTCTCTTCTCCAGGGGATCTTCCCAACCCAGGAATCGAATCCATGTCTCCCGCATTGCAGGCGGATTCTTTACTAGCTGAGCCACAAGGGAAGCCTCCATAAAACAATGGTCAAACGTTTTGTAGATCAGACAGAAATATTGTAACTAGAAGTGACACAACCTAGAATTTAAGGTTAATGATTGGCTGCTTAGGAGCCCAGCAGTAATAGTCTTAGAATGCAAAATGGAGGCAGTAAGAGATTTGGTAATTATTTAGGACCTCCCTGGTGGCACAGAGGGTAAAGCATCTGCCTACAATGTGGGAGACCCGGGTTTGATCCCTGGGTTGGGAAGATCCCCTGGAGAAGGAAATGGCAACCCACTCCAGTACTCTTGCCTGAAAAATCCCATGGACAGAGGAGCCTGGTAGGCTAAAGTCCATGGGGCTGCAAAGCAGCTAACAGTTATAGAATGCAAAATGGAGGCCATGAGAGATTTGTTGATTATTTGGCACCTTTCAAAGGTCATCAGTATAGATCAGCCTAAAATTGCATATTCGTAGCATGGCATACAAGGGTCTTCCTTATTTGGTTGCTGTTTGTTTCTCCAGCCTCATTTTGTGCTCTTCTCCAGTCTTCCTTCTGATTCAGCCCTGCCTGCNGAGAGATTTGGTGATTATTTGGCACCTTTCAAAGGTCATCAGTATAGATCAGCCTAAAATTGCATATTCGTAGCATGGCATACAAGGGTCTTCCTTATTTGGTTGCTGTTTGTTTCTCCAGCCTCATTTTGTGCTCTTCTCCAGTCTTCCTTCTGATTCAGCCCTGCCTGCCTTATTCCCGTTCCTCACTGCTAAATTATTCCCAACATCAGGGCCTTTGAACAAGCTGTGCCTCTACCTGGAAGTTCTTTTTCCAGATCTTAACATAAATGTAACTTTCCCAAGAGAGTCTTTTCTGGAACTAGTTCAAATTAGCTGCTAATTCACTCTCCGTGTTACCTTCTTGCTGTACTTCTCTCCCTGGCCCTTCTGTCCATGTCATATGTTTCCTTATTTTTGCACTAGCCAATCGTCACCTGGCTGGAGTCTAAACTCTATGAGAGCAGGGGTTTATCTATCTTGTTATCACTGTACCCCAGAGGCTTTAAAAGTGCTAGGCACATAGCAGTATCTTATTTAGTGTTTGTGAAATAAGTGAGAAAGGAAGATAATTATTTACTCCCTAACAAATTGCTTAGAGACCATTCTGAAGGATGTTCTCAGTTCCACATCATTTTTTTTTTTTTTTTTTGCAAACATGTATTATAATGAGCAGAGTTTTAGAGCGCAGTCCACGCTTGTTTTCCTGTTGACGTTTTGGGGCTGATGCTGGAGTTCTCATGGTCCCCAGCACTATGGCTCAACATTTCCCTTAACTCTTTCTGCATCCTA
>SJYA01000280.1:575566-831928 GCA_006410615.1 Neotragus moschatus
ACACACACACACACACACACACACACACACACACACACACACTTTAGCAACAGGATCTTGACATGAACAGTTTTGACTAAGTGCTAAGAAGAACCTGATTGGAATGGTTTAGGAACAAATGGGAGAAAGAAGTTGGTGGATAGTAAGCTTGGAAAGCTTTTCTGTAAAGGGTGACAGGAAAATGGTACAGGAGCTGGAAGAGAGTAGATCAAGATAGAATGAACCTAATTTTTTAAATGTGGGAGAAATGATAACATATTTGTGTGCCAATAGAAATGGTCAGAAGAAGGAAATGCATTGTTGGTGCAGGACAGAAGGAAGAATTCTTAAAGCAGTGTCCTCCAGTTCATGTGAGAGGATGGGACTTAATGAATAATACATGTGGAGAGTTTACTGCCACTGCTGCTAAGTCACTTCAGTCGTGTCCGACTCTGTGTGACCCCATAGACGGCAAGCCACCAGGCTCCTGTCCCTGGGATGCTCCAGGCAAGAACACTGGAGTGGTTGCCATTTCCTTCTCCAGTGCATGAAAATGAAAAGTGAAAGTGAAGTCACTCAGTCGTGTCTGACTCTTTGCCACCCCATGGACAGCAGCCCACCAGGCTCCTCCATCCATGGGATTCTCCAGGCAAGAGTACTGGAGTGTGGTGCCATTGCCTTCTCCGGTGGAGAGTTTAGGTCTCTACAGTTTCTCACTGAGGTCAGACTCCNGACCCCATGGACTGCAGCCCACCAGGCTCCTCCATCCATGGGATTCTCCAGGCAAGAGTACTGGAGTGTGGTGCCATTGCCTTCTCCGGTGGAGAGTTTAGGTCTCTACAGTTTCTCACTGAGGTCAGACTCCATCCACTCTCCTGAACCCCTAGATGTAGTGGTAGTATATCAAATTTCCAAGTAACTCTGCAAGCCTCCCCTTTTGTGGTAGAATATCATATCTGATGATGTGTTGTGATGCTGCAATCACACATTCTACCACACAAGAAATTTTGAGTTTTTTTTTTTTACATACTGCAGTAGCCACTTGCATTTTTTTTTTAAGTGAGAGGAGTTGCTTTGTTATAAGACCAAATCACTTTCTAAGTCTAGAATATAATGATCATAAAAACTAACATGGAATCCCTTCCGCACATGATATTTCACTTTGAAATTTATTCTTCTTGTTCTATTGTTTGGTGGCAATGATAACCTACTTGGTAGGCTCAGAAGAAATGACACAGAGAACACTCACCCCCTATCAAGGACATTGATACTTCTTTTTTCCTTGTGATGACAATTCTTTGAATTTACTCTCTTAACAACTTTCATATATATTGAGTTGGCCAAAAAATTTTGATTTTTCCGTAAGCTGTTATGAAAAAGTCCAAATGACTTTTTGTTTGTTTTGGCAAACCCAATAACTTACAGCCTTGGTAATTATATTAATCACATCTCTGGAGTGGAGCCTGGGAGTCTTGGAGCTGGTGCCAGCCTCCTGGTGAGTGAGAGTGGATCCTGAGGGGAGTGATGGCCCACTGGTGGGAGGAAGTGGGTTCCAGAGCCTCTGGCTTTGGGGCCCAGAAGTCCTGGGAATTGATGTCAGCCTGCTGGTCAGCAAGGCTGGGTCCTGGGGCAGCTGGTGGCCCAGAGAGGCCTATGGCAGCTGGCCTGCTGGTGGGTAGGGCTTTGTCCCTGCCCAATGTGCTGCTCGACTGCCTTTACCAGCACCAGCGTCCTCATGGTAAAATATTAATGTTAGTTGTGTCCAACTCTTTGTGACTCCATGGACTGCAGCCTGCCAGGCTCCTCTGTCCTTGGGATTTCCCAGGCAAGAATACTGGAGTGGGTTGCTGTTCCTTTCTCCAGGAGATCTTCCCAACCTAGGGATTAAACTGGCATCTCCCAAACTACAGGCTAATGTTTTACTGTCTGAGCCACCAGGGAAGCCCCTTTAAATGGGCTCCTCAAATAACTGTTTTCATGTCTATGTTCCCAGCATGAGTTACAGGTGCCTCTTGCCTCTCTTTTCAAAGGGCTGTTTCTGTCCTAGGTCTTAGAGGGTATAAGCTTTAGCAAGCACCCTCTAAGAGTAGAGTCTCTGTTTCCTTCAGTTTTCTGCTCTCCCAAAAGCAAACCCTGGTGGCCTTCAAGGTCAAATGTTCTGAGGGCTCTTCTCCCAGTGCAGGACCCCTATGCAGGAGAGCCTGATGGGGCTTGGAGTCTTTGCTCCCTAGGGAGAACACCTCTGCAATGGTGATTATCTTCCCATTTTTGGTTGGCCCACTCAGAGCATTCCAGTCGTCATGTATGGATGTGAGAGCTGGACTATGAAGAAAGTTGAGTGCCTAAGAATTGATGCTTTTGAACTGTGGTGTTGGAGAAGACTCTTGACAGTCCTTTGGACTGCAAGGAGATCCAACCAGTCCATCCAAAAGGAAATCAGTCCTGAATATTCATTGGAAGGACTGATGCTGAAGCTGAAACTTCCAATAGTTTAGCCACCTGATGTGAAGAACTGACTCAATGGAAAAGACATTGATGCTGGGAAAGACTGAAGGCGAGAGGAGAAGGGGATGACAGAGGATGAGATGGTTGGATGTCATTATCAACTCAATGGACATGAGTTAGAGTAAACTCTGGGAGTTGGTGATGAACAGGGAGACCTGGTGTGCGGCAGTCCATAGGGTCTCAAAGAGTCAGATACGACGAAGTGACTGAACTGACACCCAGAGGTACAGATCTTGACTCTACCACATCTCCGTCCCTCCTACCTGACTCCTTGTGGTTCATTCTTTATACCTTTAGTTGTAGAAGATATGTTCTGCTAGTCTTCAGGTCATTCTCAATGATAGTTACTCTGTAAATAGTTGTAACTTTGGTGTGCCCATGGGAGGAGGTGGGAGCAGGGTCTTCCTACTTGATCATTTTGGCAACTTCCCAAGACTGTCTGGTCTTGCATCCCTGGATAGTTATTAGCTATGTGCCCTTGGCCAAATGACATAGCCTGACTAGGCTTCATATTTAAATGGAGATACTGATAGTATTGTTTTTCTAGATGATGTTAGAAGGTGGTGATTAATGCCATGTGAATAGAACTTGGCACATAACTAAGTGCTCAGTAAACTTTATCTCCCATCAGACTCAGAGATAATCCCATTAAATGAAAGCTGATAATGAGCAGAAGTTAACTGAAATTTACTATTCATTTAAAACATTTCCAAATTCACCCCATTATTTAATAAAAGTCTGCTCTTTACATTTTTAGAATATTTCCCTCAAATTTTGCTACATATGTTATACCTTATTTTCCTCCAGTAGGACTATTATGTCTTCATATATAAAACTGACCTTTATTTTCCATTTCTGTACTTCTATTCATGCCACCTTTTGAAGGTCTTTTCTTTCAAAATTTAAGCCAGCATCTACTAAACCCAAATAACATGCCACTGCATCCAAAGAAACTTTCCTAGACCCTCTGGCTAGAAGAGGCCTCTTCTTGTTTGAAATATAAAGTTTTAAACATCTATCGCTCATTTATGGTTTATATAATATCTGCTTCCAAAAATATGAGACTATAGGTAACCGTGACCCCCAAATTATACACATATGGCAAAGTAGTCAAGTATCCACATGCCAGTGCTGGAGATGTAAGAGACACTGGTTCAATCCCTGGGTTGGGAAGATTCTGTGGAGTAGGGAATGGCAGCCCACTGCAGTATTCTTGCCTAGAAAATTCCATGGATGGAGGAACCTGGCGGGCTACAGTTCGTGGAGTTGCAAAGAGCAGGACACAACTGAGTACATTCACACGCATCAGAAAGTCTACATCCTCCAAAGTATTTGATTAACAGGCCACAATTGTTGAAATTCCTCATTGGGAATCTTATTCACAGCTGATATCATGCAATTTTAAATATCCTCCACAGTGGCTAGTATCAATCCTTAATAAGTTTTCCTTCATTCTCCATCTTCTTTCTTTTCACTCTTCTTGTTAGTCTAACCTTCCATAATCCTTCATCATGTAATTCTACACAGAAATGTACATGGAAACATCTCCATTACGTGTATGAGTTTTGTTGGTTGTTTTACAAGGAATCTTACAATTGCTCTTCTCATTCAAAAATGTAGTGCTGAAATCACTAAGTCAAATCACTAAACTGACTAAATCTAAGTCAATAGGCATAGTGCGAAGTCATTACACTAATGAGTTTTTGCCACTATAAACCCATGACCTTACATCCTGTGTGTTTGGACAGATGTAAAAGTGATGTGTACCCATCATTATAAAATCATGCAGAGTATTTTCAGTGCCCTAAAAATCCTCCATACTCTACTTCTCTGTGTCTGACCCCCAGCTCCCCTGGCAACCACTGATCTTTTCGCTGTCTCCATATTTTTTGCCTTTCCCAGAATGTTCTGTAGTTGGAATCATACAACTATACAACTATCATACAACTATGTAGCCGTTTCATATTGGCTTTAATCACTTAGTAATGTTCATTTAGTTCCCTCTCCAGTTTTACGGCTTGAGAGCTTATGTTTTTTCAGTGCTAAGTAACAGTCTATTGTCTGGAGGTACCACAGTTTATTTACATTCACCTATCAAAGGACAGCTTGGCTTCTTCTGAGTCTTGGGAATTATGAATAAAGCTGCTATAAACTTCTGTTCACAGATTTTTGGGTGGACACAAGTTTTCATCTAATTTGGATAAATACCAAGGATGGCAATTGGTGCACTTCTTGATAAGACCAGGTCTCCCGCATTGCAGGCAGACGATTCCCTATCTGAGCCACCAGGGAACCCCCTTAATTTTGCAAGAAACTGCTGAAGTGGCTGCCCCATTTTGCATTCCCACCAGCCATGACTGAGAGCTCTTGTTGCTCCATGTTGCTGTCAGCACTTGGTGCTGTCAGTGCCTGAATTTTGGCCTGACATAGGTGTGTAGTGATGGCTCACTGTAGTTTTACATTTTTTTCTATGCTTTATTTATTTACTTATTTGTTTTTGGCTGTGCTGGGTCTTCGTTGCTGCACAGGCTTTTCTCCAGTTGTGGTGAGTGGGGGCTACTCCCCAGTTGTGCTGCACAGGCTTCTCATTGTGGTGGCTTCTCTTGTTAAAGAGCACAGGCTCTGGGGACTGTGGGCTTCAGCAGTTGCAGCACAGGGGCTAAGTAGCTAGGGCTACCTGGCCCCAGAGCACAGGCTCAATAGTTGTGGCACGTGGGTTTAGTTGCTCCATGGCCTGTGGGATCCTCCAGGATCAGGGATCAAACCCATGTCTCCTGCATTGGCAGGCGGATTCTTGATCACTGAGCCATCAGGGATGCCTTAATGTATTTTTAGTGCTATGGACTGCTTCTTATTTGCTTGTATCCCCCCACTGGGCTTTGATAAATATTTGTTTAATTGATGGCTTTATCAAATAGTATAATATGAATGAGTTATCTCCAGGGATGAATATTTGAATTGCTGCTTTTACTAAATGATTTAATATATACTCCTAAAGTACTTATTAAGTGCAATGCACTCGCTATATGTAGAGGTAGCATAAAAGACACAGGCTTGTGGGAAAATATACTATACAGTGACAAGTCATGTGATGAGGGTCATGGGGGAGTTTTTGCTTTCTGCACTTTTGAAATGGTTATGTTGGTCTCTACATGCAGAAACTGACCAGCGGTGGTTGCTATGGTCATGGCTTTCAAAAGACTAGGTTTTGGTGGTTAAAGACAATATTTCTAATTATATAAATATGAATTAAGTGGTTTTTCATGCCTGAGAAATGATAGTCCAGTCAAGATAATGTAGTCATTGATTATGTCTTTTGAAATCATTTTAAGAAAATTATCTAATGCAATTTATTCTATAATTTTTTAACTATTCTGCTTAATTATGGTCAAAAATATCACATTCAATTCAGATGAGGGGTGAAACATTATTATCACCAGTATATATTTACTTCAGTTTAAATCAAATGCTAATTAGATATCTTTGAAAGGAACTCATTTTTATATTCAGGAAGCACTACAAATTTTTCCATAGGAATATATGTTATGAGGGGATCATATCTGAGCCTTTAGCTCTTTGAGCAAATGACTTATTATGAGCTTTAGAAATTTAATATTAAAAGTTAAGTCAAACTGTTTTAGCATCTCACCTCTCAGTAACTGGACAGTGTATGTTCATACACATAGGCTTTTTAGACCAGGTCAGCCCCTAGGGTAGTTCCTCTTTGTAATCTCTGAGAAATACTGTGGATCAAAAAGAAAATATGAGCTTAAGATTTGGACATAATTCTGTGACCTAAACAATTCCTTCATTTCCATATTCCCCTACTTGTTTTTTTACAAAATGAATAAAATATCAGTTATGTTACCTGAAAGGATTACATGAAGTGCTGTGAGGAAACCCCTCAGCATTTATCAGTTGCTCCAAAGATGGTAGTTATTATAATTGGTGCCTCCAACTGGCTAGCAAAGAAATCTGAAGTGATATTATAGAATTAGTGATATTGTTTTAAAATTTAAGCAAAAATAAGGAGAAGTTATGATATTTGTCTAAGGCCAACTTCAAGGTGATCACAGGTCATCTTCTTATGCTAGAAAATAGGAAAAGTATTGGAGGTGAGTGGGATTGCTTCAAAAGGGAGCATCTTAGAAAGGATCTCACTGGCCAATTTTGGGAAAATTAAAAGCCCCTAAAAGAGTACTGACAGTGTATTGATGATAATACACTGAAATTTTAAAAGATCCATGACTACTTAGGCATAATTAGAAAGAGAGAGGAGGAGAAGGGAGCAATAAAAGCATTTAATTAAGCATTCTTAACTTTAATTAAGAAAAAACCTTTCTGGCCGTGCCAGGGGTCATGTAAGATCTTAGTTCCATGACCAGGGATCAAACCTACACCCTCTGCATTGAAATGGTGGAATCTTAACCACTGGGCCCCCTGGGAAGTCCCTAAACATTTGATTTTTAATTAAGTTAATATTTTAATGAACAAATGTAGGGAGAAATTAGTGAAATAGTTGATTTGGTATCAACATAGATGTTACCATCATTGAGACATGAGGCACAGTATTAAACTATCACCCCACAATTGTGAAGAAAAATATGTGTCTTTGTAGTAGCATAAGAAGTTGATTTTTAGTCAAGTGATAGTGGTCAAACTTGATATCATTATTAGTGGGATAACTTGACATTATGTTTTTCCTGAAGTAATGGAACGTGACGTATACAATCCTACCTGTGAAATGTTGTTTCAAAAAAGATTTACCTGCATTTAATGAAGTCTTTAGACCTAACTTCCTGGTTACAAGAAACAGAGGAGCAAGCTAAATACTCCAAAACGACACAATAGGATACAAGTATATGCCCTAGTGTATGACTGGTCAAGCCTTTTTGGTTGACTGTCCCACATAAAGAGATATATATTGACCATATTCAGTACATGACTCTTAGTTGTAACCTGAATTTTAAAAAGGAACAAAAGAAAAGAATACTGCATGTGTTATATACAAAATATTACGTATATATGTAAAGTATTGCTTGTATTCTTAGGTGCAAGAATGGTATTGTGGATACTCTTATCTATATTGTCTCTTCTAGAACATCTATGAATATGAATATCTGCTGAAGTATTTACGGTGACGTGCTTCCTTGGTGGCTCAGTGATAAATAATCCTCCCGTCAATGCAGTAGATGCGAGTTTGATTCTTTCACCTGGAGAAGGAAATGGCAACCCACACCAGTATTCTTGCCTGGAAAATCCCATGGGCAGAGGATCCTGGTGGGCTACAGTCCATGGGATCTCAAAGGGTCAGGCACAACTTAGTGACTAAACAAATTTACAGTGAAATGTCATGTTATCTCAAGCTTACTTTCCAATATAGCAGAATTTTAACCATTGGTGACTCCAGGTGAGGAATGTAGGCTGTTCATTGTATAAGCCTTTTATCTTTTCCAAAAGTTTGGTGTTTTTCAAAATAAAAATTTGATTGAGGAAAAAACCCCAAACCAATCATTTAATTTATTTTTTTCAAGAATTAAAACCATAATTATTGAAAAAATTTCCTTCGTGAATCAGTTAAGGTAGACATAGATAATTGTGCTTATTTGTATCATCATAGAAGAAATTAGCTCTATAAACATATAAGGTAGACTGTGTCAATTTCTTTTAGTGATGAGCATTTTTAAAGAGTCACATGGAGATAAAGAAGACAGGAACCAGCTTCATGGCCAGGTTCAAGGGACCCTAGGAACAGCTGTAGGGCTCACCCTTGTGGCGACCCTTCTCTGGTTCAGGAAGCTGAGATGTCTAGTGTGGTGACTTTAATAGGCTCTGGTGTTACTGGCCACAGAAATTTGGTGCTCTTGTAAGATACTAGACTCTCTCAATCTCTCTTGTTGCCACCAAATTACATGTCTCTCTCAAGACTCCCATGCCTGTGGAAGATGCTAGTCTCTCTCAACCTCTCTGTCAGACCTCTCCACCAACTGGAGAAGGGAATGGCAAGCCACTTCAGTATTCTTGCCTTGAGAACCCCATGAACAGTATGAAAAGGCAAAATGATAGGATATCAAAAGAGTAACTCCCCAGGTCATTAGGTGCCCAATATGCTACTGGAGATCAGTGGAGAAATAATTCCAGAAAGAATGAAGNAGATTAGTTGTTTGTCAGTTGCTTCCTTTGCTATTATTTTCTCCCATTCCGAAGGCTGTCTTTTCACCTAAACCATATGAGGTAACTTTCTATACATAACAGAACAGATTTTGAGGTCAAGTCAATGTATTTACAGTTTAGGTATTAGCTTTTCTCCTCACTTTTTAAAAAAAATCATCTTTATTGAGACATACTTGACACTTAATATTGTAGTGTGCTGGCCCAAAAGTTTGTTTGGATTTTCCCATAAGATGGTACAGAAAAATGCAAATAAGCTTTTGGGCCAACCCAATATTAGCTTAAGGTGTACAACCTAATTATTTTTATCATGTCTATTTATTTTAACACATCTCTCCCTTTATATAACTACAATATTTTTTGAGAACTNAAAAAAATCATCTTTATTGAGACATACTTGACACTTAATATTGTAGTGTGCTGGCCCAAAAGTTTGTTTGGATTTTCCCATAAGATGGTACAGAAAAATGCAAATAAGCTTTTGGGCCAACCCAATGTTAGCTTAAGGTGTACAACCTAATTATTTTTATCATGTCTATTTATTTTAACACATCTCTCCCTTTATATAACTACAATATTTTTTGAGAACTTTAAAGATATCCTTTTTTAGCAACTTTCAAATATGCAATGCAGTATTGTTAACTATGATCACTCCATTGTAATTATATTCCTAGAACTTAGTCATCTTATAGCTGAAGCTTGTACCCTTTGAAAATTTCCCAGGTGGCACTAGTGGTAGAAAACCTGCCTACCAGTTCAGGAGATGAAAGAGGCTCAGGTTCCACCCCTGAGTGAGGAAGATCCCCTGGAGGAAGGCATGGCAACGCACTCCAGTATTCTTGCCTGGAGTATCCCCTGGACAGAGGAGCCTAGCATGCTACCATCTGCAGGGTCACACAGAGTTGGACACAACTGAAGTTGGACACACCATTTGAACCATCTTCATCCACCACCCTCTCTAATGGTCACATTGAAAATTATCTGGGAAGATTAAGCCTAAAAGAAAATTTATTTTACATATCCTCACTGCAAAAGGGATTTCTTTGTGTTCAATAATTAATGTTCCTACAGTAAGTCAATTGAGATTTATAGGTGAGGCCTGAAACATATTTTCAATTTGGCATTTGAAAATTAGAAGAAATACTCAGAGAATTAAAATGGCTTTTTAAAACCATTTGGAAAAAATCTTAGCTTCCATGGTCTGGTTCGTATCTTGGGAAAAATGTATTTAAGTAATAAAATATCGGGCTTCTCCAGTGGTTTAGATGGTAAAAAATCTTCCTGCAATGTGGGATCCGATCCCTGGGTAGGGAAGATCCCCTGGAGAAAGGCATGGTAACCCATGCCAGTATTCTTGCCTGGAGAATTCCATGGACAGAGGAGTCTGGCAGGCTCATGGGGTTGCAAAATTCTCAAGTACACTTAAAAACCAATCTTTCATAAGACATACTTGCTGCCCTCTTAAGTTGTGTCTGACTCCTTGTGACCCCATGGACTCCAGCATGCCAGACTGCCCTGTACTTTACTATCTCCCAGAGTTTACTTAATAGCTTCCCTGGTGGCTCAGATGATAAAGAGTCCACCTGCAATGTGGGAGACCTAGATTCCATCCCTGGGTTGGGAAGACGCCCTGGAAGAGGGCATGACAACCCACTCCAGTATTCTTGCCTGGAGAATCCCATGGACACAGGAGCCTAGTGGGCTACAGTCCGTGGGGTTGCAAACAACTGAGCGACTAAGCACAGCACAGAGTTTACTCAAATTCATGTCCATTCAGTCGGTCATGCTGTCTAACCATCTCATCCTCTTCTACTCCCTTCTCCTTTTGCCTTTAGTCTTTCCCAGTGTCATTGCCTTTTACAGTGAGTCTGTTCTTTACCTCAGGTGGCCAAACTATCAGAGCTTGTGGTGCGTCTTTAAAAAAGTATTTTCTTATTCATGCCTGTGGCTGCTATATTTATGCTATGGTAGATACTTTAACAATTATGATGAGAGACATACAGTTATAGAATGTTAGTATTAGAAGGGGCATTAAAGTTTATTATCATTATTTAAAAAACCATCTAAGTAATACTTACTAGGTGCCAGGCATAATTTTACATGTTTTACAAATGTTAACATATTTGAACCTCATAACACCTCCTGAGTGGTAAGCAGCATCATTTCCACTTTACAGACAGGAAAATTGACACTCACCCATAGAAAGGGTAAATGTAATGCAATTCTGACACAAACAACTCTGAGTTAGCGTAGACTTCATAAATTAAGGGCTTGCTTTTTAAACAGATCACCTTTACTTTATCAGCTGCAAGCTCATGCTCTTGACAAATGGCTAGAAATTTGGGGGTTCACAAGCCTCAGGAAAGCACTATGTTTATGGCTGCAACTTTATTAAAAAGATATAAATCAAGACCAGTGAAATGAAAAGATGCTGAGGCAAGGTCTGGAGGGTCTCAAATGTAAAGCTTCCATATCCTCAGGATATATCACCATCCTGGCACATAGGTCTCCAATCAGGAAGCTCAACCAAGCTTTTTTATTTAGGTTTTATTATGTGGTTGTGACTGATGAAATAATTAGCCACACAGTTAAACCCAATCTCTAGCTCCCTCACAACCCTCCAAGGCTGAAAGCCTCAACCTTCCAAAGGCAAGATTGGTCTTGCTGGCATAACATAGCCAGTCCCCATTCTAAAAGACTATTTTGGGACTCACCATGAGTCACCTTGTCAGCAAAGGCTCTTTGCCTCTAAGCAATGCTGCTCTGATGTCTGCCTCATTCAGTTCTCTCACTGAATGAATTTTATCTCATTTAATCATTATAATAATTCCTGAGGGAAATGTTGTTCCCATTTTATAGAGAAGATACAAAATGAGATTCAGATGTTATGCTTTCACATGTATCAGGAATCATAATCCAGGCTCAGAGCAAACCCAACAGCCATGCCCAGGGAAAGCATTTGTTTCTCTATCAGTTGGTAGCACAGGTCATTGAAAACACTCTAAAAAGTTACAATCATGACTCTCATGCAGATATAGTGAAAGTGAAGTTGCTCAGTCGTGTCCGACTCTTTTCGACCCCATGGACTATAATGTACCAGGCTCCTCCTTCCATGGGATTTTCCAGGCAAGAATACTGGAGTGGGTTGCCATTTCCTTCTCCCGGAGATCTTCCCAACCCAGGGATTGAACCCGGGTCTCCCACATTGTAGGCAGANGCTTCCATATCCTCAGGATATATCACCATCCTGGCACATAGGTCTCCAATCAGGAAGCTCAACCAAGCTTTTTTATTTAGGTTTCATTATGTGGTTGTGACTGATGAAATAATTAGCCACACAATTAAACCCAATCTCTAGCTCCCTCACAACCCTCCAAGGCTGAAAGCCTCAACCTTCCAAAGGCAAGATTGGTCTTGCTGGCATAACATAGCCAGTCCCCATTCTAAAAGACTATTTTGGGACTCACCATGAGTCACCTTGTCAGCAAAGGCTCTTTGCCTCTAAGCAATGCTGCTCTGATGTCTGCCTCATTCATTTCTCTCACTGAATGAATTTTATCTCATTTAATCATTATAATAATTCCTGAGGGAAATGTTGTTCCCATTTTATAGAGAAGATACAAAATGAGATTCAGATGTTATGCTTTCACATGTATCAGGAATCATAACCCAGGCTCAGAGCAAACCCAATAGCCATGCCCAGGGAAAGCATTTGTTTTTCTATCAGTTGGTAGCACAGGTCATTGAAAACACTCTAAAAAGTTACAATCATGACTCTCATGCAGATATAGTGAAAGTGAAGTTGCTCAGTCGTGTCCGACTCTTTGCGACCCCATGGACTATAATGTACCAGGCTCCCCCTTCCATGGGATTTTCCAGGCAAGAATACTGGAGTGGGTTACCATTTCCTTCTCCAGGAGATCTTCCCAACCCAGGGATTGAACCCGGGTCTCCCACACTGTAGGCAGACGCTTTACCATCTGAGCCACCAGGGAAGTTACCAATGCAGATATAAATTTAACACAGTTTTTATTTTTGTTGTTGTTGTTATTTAGTCACTTAAGTTGTGTCTGATTGTTTTGTGACCCCATGGACTGTAGCCTGCCAGGCTCCTCTGTCCATGGGATTTCCCTGGCAAGCATACTGGAGTGGGTTGCCATCTCAGTCTTCCTGACTCAGGGTTTGAACCCGCGACTCTATGTTTCTGCATTGGCAGGCAGATTCTTTATCTCTGAGCTGCCTGGGATCCCTGAATACGTTAAAGATTTTTTATTTATCTCATTATTAATGAGGGATTCAGGCAGAAGATATGACCAGTTAAAGAAAAAGTAAAATAGTAGAGATATTTATGGATCAGAAAAACTGAAATGAATTGCAAATCCATGCAAAACTGACCTCCTTTCGGATGTGGGAAGAGTTGTCTCTTCAAAGGACAGAATTTATTTGCATGTCTATAGAAAAGGAGGTCAAACCAGTCAGTCCTAAAGGAAATCAATCCTGAATATGTTTTCGAAGGAATGATGATGATACTGAAGCTCCAGTACCTTGGCCACCTGATTCGAATAGTAGACTCACTGGAAAAGCCCCTGATGCTGGGAAAGATTGAGGGCAGGAGGAGAAGGGGATGACAGAGGATGAGATGGTTGGATGGCATCACCGACTCGATGGACATGAGTTTGAGCAAACTCTGGGAGACAGTGAAGGACAGGGAAGCCTGGAGTGCTGCTGAAGTCCATGGGGTCACAGAGAGTCAGACACGACTGAGTGGTCGAACAGCAACAACAATAGGCAATGAGAGGTCAAGAACTTCCTTGGAATCAGAATCAGATAACAGAACGTTGTACTCTAAAGGATGAGTGGCTTTATATGTAGCACGTTTTTCTATACCATCAAACGAAGATAGATCAGAACATCAGTGTGAGATGTTTTTATCTTTTCTGACAAATAGAAATATTTGTAAGGCCTCAGCAACCCTTAAGCTTTTAAATTCTAGAATATCTTTGCCTATACCCTAACTGCAGAAACTCTCAAGTTTGAAAATTCTTATGTTGGTCTTTTGTATAGCACAAAGTATATACCTTGATGCCATGGTGGGTGGATTTGTCTTTTTTTTTTTTTTCTTAGAGGCATGTGATTTTCTTCCTATCTCTGTTGTGCAGTTTTCCTACTATTTCATCAGGGTCTTTCCCAATGAATCATCTCTTTGCATCAATTGGCCAAAGGATTGGAGTTTCANGACACAACTGAGCGACTGAACTAAACTGAACTGCCCGTAACAGTGGTCTCTATGAGACAGAGGCCCAGAAGCGTTCAATCCATGGCTGATATGCTGGTTCTGTGATCATCAGAAACCAAGGCTAACATCTAATGACAAAAAATATTCTATAATTTTTTAGATATAGTTTTCTTAATGTGAGTTCATTGTCTCTTAGATGTTGTGGACAGATGTACAGTAACCTATTCACTTAACTTTAATCAGTGATTTCTCCAAATTTTTTTTCCTCTTGACTTCCCAAAGCCTTACTCTGGGGGAGAAAGAACTCAACATTTACATCTTTCAAATCAGCTGTAAATTTTATGGCTTGGTTAAAATAAGAACAAATTTCATAACTGATCATTTTACATTTACATTTTTAATTCATAATTCAATACATTAAATTTTAAATAAACAAAACTATTATTGAAGTCTCTACTAATAAGCAAGATGGAATTTTGTACAAATTGTTGTTGTTTTGGATGTGGTCATTTCTCATCATTGGGTAAAAGGAAAAAATGTATTTCAGCAGAAAAATAAAAAATGGTTTGGAATAATTACCTAGAATGCAGTTGTTATTAGCTTTAGAATTCCCTTATTTCTGAGTGTTCTCAGGAAATATGAGCTTCTTTAAAGCGACTTCAAAGCACTAACTCCAAGACCTAGTGTAGCTTTCTATTAGAGGTTCGTTTAAATTTACTGAATTCAGCTCTGCTTATTCAGAAATAAGCAAATATGTTGCTTTGAATGAAGGCATTCTTAATTTCTTTGTGTTTCCAATAATGTGATTGTTCCATTGGATCAAATGTGATTCTAGATGCCATTTTCCACAAAACACAGTTTCATAAACCAGCAATTCCTGGTCTTTTATATACTGAGGAATACATAGAAAAAGATATTTAAACAACATTTTGTGGTGAGAGGAGGATGCTTCTGGTTGCTGACAAATAGTCCTAGATGTTTGGTTTACAGGGCTTTTTAAAAAAGTCACTCTTAAAACCTTTTCATCATGGGGTTCCACTTTAGTTGGAAAACAACTCCCAAAACAGAGGCTACTTAACCTTGTGCCCAACCTAAGAAAGGCTGGGCACACATATATATATGTGTGTGCCCAGCATATGTAATTAATGAGTAATGGTTTCTTGGACTTGCTGAAACATGGCTTATCAGTTTTCAGTCTAGTAACTTCTTAAAGAATGTTCAAGTACAATTGCTTTCTTAGAGAAAAATTATTTTGAAATATGTTGTCCATCTGAAAGAGTATATAACATATGTGTACCTTTAAAGAAGAATAAGTAAATGAACAACCATGAACCCAACATAAAATTAAAGACTGAAACAAATTTTCTGTCCCCAGTTTAAACAATGCTGAGACCAAGCAAAGACAATAGCAGTGTATTCCAGGAGCTCTGCTCTAGGAAAGTAAGATGGTAAAACCACTAAAACAGCTTTGCTCATCAGGATTTCTCTGATGACAATTGCAGCAAAATTTGCTTCATAGGTCCTTGGGAATGCGGCAAATTTTACACTAAAAACTGGTAGCTAAACACCTTTCAAATCTATCACATCATCTGACAGGCCTGTGAGAGCCACAGCATCAAACTCAAGATGATTACTCAAGCTACTATCTGAACAGAAATAAGCAGGATGGTGGAAAGGCTACATGTTGCATGTTAGAGAATGCTCCCAGTTTAACATGATCTTTGAAATTACAAAAATTGTTCTTAGGTGCTACACTTTATTGAGATTTAACTTGAAAATGCATTTACCACATGGTTGTCATAACTCCCTTTCTATCCAGTCAAGTAGTTCAAGAATATTTTGTATAATCTACTGTTTTAAAGGGCTTCTTCTCAGTGATAAAGAATCTGATTGCAATGCAGGAGATGTGAGTTCAGTCCCTGGGTGAGGAAGATCCCCTGGAGAAGGGCAGGCCACCCACTCCAGTATCCTTACCTGGAGAATCCCATGGATATAGGAGCATGGTGGGCTACAATCCATGAGGTTGCAAAGAGTTGGACATGACTGAGCACAGCACTGTTTTAAAACTTGGATGACAAGTTTTTCTCTCTTCACTTTTTTTCTTCCAGTTTTATTTTTATCATTGACTCTTTTTGTCTTTTATAATCCTGTGGAAATGTTTATATGTATGTGTATGTGTGTGTGTGTGTGTGTGTGTGTGTGTGTGTGTGTATGTTGGAGAAGGCAATGGCACCCCACTCCAGTACTCTTGCCTGGAAAATCCCAGGGACGGAGGAGCCTGGTAGGCTACAGTCCATGGGGTCGCTAACAGTTGGACACTACTGAGCGACTTCATTTTCACTTTTCACTTTCATGCATTGGAGAAGGAAATGGCAACCCACTCCAGTGTTCTTGTCAGGAGAACCCCAGGGACGGCGGAGCCTGGTGGGCTGCCATCTATGGGGTCACACAGAGTCAGACACGACTGAAGCGACTTAGTAGTAGTAGTAGTATATATATGTGTGTATATATATGTATATATAATAAATTTGAAGTTGCCCTTTTTAAGAATAATTGAGCAGATTTTATAAAAACCCTATTGTCTTTTTACATCACTTTCCTTTTTTAATTTCCCTTACTCCGTTCCCCCCTTTCCTTCTGCCTTTCCTATCTTATTTTATCCCTTGAAATTACCTTATTCTTACCATAGGAACTATAAACATTGCATGGCCACATAGCAGTGTTCAAAAAAAAAGAAAACTGAACAGCTTTGAGTTCAATACCTACAAAATCTAAAACTCCTTGGACTAAACTTTGAAAATAATTGTTCCCCCCAAAAAGAAAATAATTGTTCCAGTGGCAAAACAACCAAATTATTTGGTTCAATATCTTTGCTTTTGCAAGAAGAATTCTGAGTGGTTACTGTTATTCTCAGATTTTATATTAGAAACATTATTTGTGTAAAGCAACTCCATTTTCTAATAACCTTGTATTATTCCCATTGCTCCCGTAAGGAAACAACCCTTTAGCCAAAACATTGTAAAACAGCATAAGTAGTCACAATTCTGTCAGGTAAATATTTCAACTGTCTATTAAAATCATTCAAGTCTATGTATTCTGATCCTGGGTTGTCGAACCAAAATGATTTTTGGTGTTCCGTTTATATATATTTCAAGGCTTATTACAATTGTGGGCTTTTAACAGTTTTCTCTAAACTTTCATACCATAGAGATAGGAAATTTATCCCATGGTACTATATGCAATCTTCTTGCTATTAGGTAAAGTCAGGCTATACCAGTAAAGATATTTGAAATAATAAATGTTTTACCCTTGGTAGTTTATTTTACTCCACATTTTCTCCAGGTTGTAATAAATCCAACAGTGGGAAGGGGTTGGTGTGGGTCAAAAGGGACAAACTTCCAGTTATAAAATAATAAAGTCATGAAGATGTAATGTACAACATGACAACTATAGTTAGTAATATTGTACTACATACTTGAAAGTTGCTGAGAGTAGATCTTAAAATTTCTCATCACAAGAAAAAAATTTGTTAACTATAGTAACAAATGTTGGCTAGACTTGTAGTGATCATTTTACAATATATACAAATATCAGATCATTATGATGTACATCTGAAACTAATGTCATTATATCTCTAAACCTAATTCTCAATAATAAAAATTATTATTAATATATGGTAGGGAGAGTGAGACAGGTAAGGCCACTTCTCAGAAGAACTAATGTTGACCTTCAAAAATGGGAAAAGTCAGTCATGACCCAGATTTGATTATAGAACAATTTTATTACTCATGGAAATTTTAAAATGTTGAAGGCAATAACCAAAGCATTCAAATATAATCAGTAGAGTCCGAAATTTCAAACTTAAATTTCCAAGTGGAATTTTGAGCTTTATTTGGCCTATTTAATTATGTGATGTTTAAAAGTTAAAAGATATATGAAGCTTTATTTAGTTAAAAGTAGGACCTGAGGACTTTTTAATTATCTTTCTTTAGTAATTTTTAGTAAAATACTAGTAATGTTAGTCACTCAGTCGTGTCTGACTCTTTGCACCCCACAGACTGTAGCCTGCCAGGCTCCTCTGTCCATGGGATTCTGCAGACAAGAATACTAGAGTAGATTACCATTTCCTTCTCCAGGAGATTTTCCCAACCCAGGGATGGAATCCAGGTCTCCTGCATTACAAGCAGTTTCTTTACCATCTGAGCTACAAAGAAGATCCTAAATCTAGCTCCTAAACATAGACAAAAGTGTGCCGGCTGTGACAGACCTCACAGAAGCATGGCAGAGAGGAGCCACCCCACATCCAAGGAGCAGTGGCTGTGTGGACGCAAGAGGGCTGAGAGGAGCTACTCCACGTAGCTGTCAGGAGGGGCAGCGGTGAGGAGATACCCCTCGTCCAAGGCAAGGAGCAGCCGTGAAGAGATACCCCACGTCCAGGGTAAGAGAAACCCAAGTAAGATGGTAGGTGTTGCGAGAGGGCATCAGAGGGCAGACACACTGAAACCATATCACAGAAAACTAGTCAATGTAATTACACGAACCACAGCCTTGTCCGTGAAACTAAGCCATGCTGTNGTGTTTCATTTCATATAAAAGGGTCTGGCCAGTTCTCGTCCTATTCTAAGCTGGTCATCAGAAATCCCATGATGTTGTTTTTGAAAGAGCTAGATGCGTTAAGCCTAGAGTTTTGACCAAATTCCAGTGTAGGTCATTGGGTTCGGCCTCTTAAATCCTCTGTGGCTTTTGATAGTATGTTTTATTTGTCCTTTCTTTGGATTGTTGGGAAGCTACAAATGAAGTATCACGTCACTCTAGTAAAAATGTCCATCATCAAAAAGTCTACCAATAATACGTGCTGGAGAAAGTGCAAGAAAAAGGAATCCTCTTACACTGTTGGTAGGAATACAAATAGGTGCAACCACTATGGAGAATGGTATGGAGGTTCTCTAAAAAAGCTGAAAATAGAGCTACCATATGATCCCACAATCTTGGGTACACATCCAAAATAAATCATAATTCAAAAAAGTGCACACACTCCGATATTCATTTACGATAGCCAAGACATGGAAGTAGTCTAAATATCTATCTATGGACAGATGGATAAAGGAGATGTGATACACACACACACACACACACACACACACACACACGAATATTACTTAGCCATAAAAAAAGAATAAAACAATGTCATTTGAGGCAACATGAGTAGTAGACATAGAGATTATCATACTAAGTGAAGTAAGCCAGAGAAAGGCAAATATGTTGAATTAAAAAATATATACAAACGAACCTATTCACAAAACAAAAATAGAGTCCCAGATATAGAAACCAAAATTATGGTTATCAAAGGGGAACGGTAGTGGGGAGAGATACCTGAGGAGATTTGTATTAACGTATGTGTGTGTGCATAAGTCACTTCAGTTGTGTCTGACTCTTTGTGACCCCATGGACTGTAGTCTGCCAGGCTCCTCTGTCCATGGGATTCTTCAGGCAAGAATACTAGAGTGGGTTGCCATGCCCTCCTACAGGGGATCTTCCCGACCCAGGGACTGAACCCATGTTTCGTATGTTTCCTGCATCGGCAGCAGGGTTCTTTACCCTTAGCCCCACGTGGGAGCCCCAACATATACATACTGTGCTGTGCTGTGCTTAGTTGTGACCCCATGGATTAGCCCACTAGACTCCTCTGTTCATGGGGATTCTCCAGACAAGAATACTCGAGTGGGTTGCCACGCCCTCCTCCAGGAGAACTTCCCAACCCAGGGATCAGATAACCAGCAAGAACTTACTGTATAGCACAGGGAACTATTCTCAATATTTTATAATAACCTATAAGGGTAAAGAATCTGAAAAAGAATGTATAAGTATATATAACTGAATCACTATGCTGTACACCTGAAACTGGGCTTCCCAGATGTCTCAGTGGGAAAGAATCTGCCGGCCAAGGCAGGAGGTGCAGGTTTTGATCCCTGTGTCTGGAAGATCCCCCGGAGAAGGAAATAGCAATCCACTTCAGTATTCTTGCCTGGGAAATTCCATGGACAGAGGAGCCTGGTGGGCTACAGTCCATGAGGTTGTGAAAGAGTCAGACACAACTTAGCAATTAAAGGCCACCACCACCTGAAACTAGCAGGACATTGTAAATCAACTGTACTTCAATTAAAAAATAGCCAGTTTAACACATATGCTTGCACTTGGTGCTAAGATCCAAGTCAGTAAGTTAATAGGCTTGGGAGAGTCCTTCAAAATTCTTATATGGTAATAATTGGAGAGTTGCTGGGCACCTTTATATTCTGGTCATCTACTGTTATGTTGCTAACACTGCAATACTTAGTAACTTAAAACAGTGACAACATTTATTTTACTTAAGTTTCTGCAATTTAGGTGGAGATGGTGGAGACAAATGTTTCTGTTCCATTTGTCATTAACTGGACCAGCCCAAAGGCTGGGGACTAGAATCATGGGGCAGCTTGCTCGTCTGCATGTCTGACTGATGATGCTGGCTGTCATCTGGGGCCTCTGCTGGGGTTATGGTCAGAACACCTATATATGGCCTTTCCATTTGGCCACTTGGCTTCTTCCTAGCTCGGTGGTTTGGTCGCTAGAGTAAGTACCTCAAGAGAGAGTCAAGTTGAGTTTGAATCATCTTTGTCTAATTTATCCTTGGAAATTATGTAAATGCCACTTCAGCAATGTTCTGTTCATTTGCAATGAGTCACTGTGTCCTATCCGTATTGAAGGGGAGGGGAATTAGAAGCTATTTTTTGAAAGGAGACAAGGCAAAAAATGGGTGGACATATTTTACAACAGTGACTTATCTTCTTGTCTCCATTAAAAATGAGGAAATGGAACATCAGAAAGTGCCAGACTGAGATGACATCCTAGTCTATCTGACCCTGACTTTAATATTTTTCTCCACACTAACTATACTAATGAATTTTTAAAGTGTACTTTTTATGATGCAGAAATTGTACTATTTTGTCTATATCAGATACAATGGTCCATGGGTCAAATGTAACACATCGGGTTTTTTTTTGATTTTTAAAAATTTCTTTTTAGTTGGAAGGATAGCTGCTTTACAATGCTGTGTTGATTTCTGCTATACAACAACGTGAGTCAGCTCTAAGTATGCATATATCTCCTCCCTCTGGAAGCTCCCTCACCCCANAGATACAATGGTCCATGGGTCAAATGTAACACATCGGGTTTTTTTTTGATTTTTAAAAATTTCTTTTTAGTTGGAAGGATAGCTGCTTTACAATGCTGTGTTGATTTCTGCTATACAACAATGTGAGTCAGCTCTAAGTATGCATATATCTCCTCCCTCTGGAAGCTCCCTCACCCCACCCCAGCCCTCTAGGTCATCACAGAGCACCCAGCTGAGCACCCTGTGCAGTGTGTCATCTATTTTTGCCAGTAAAACAAGTAAAGATGTGTGTGCTGTCTATAGCAACTTTTGCTCAAAAATGGGAACTGGATAGTTGTGATAAAGACCTTGTGGGCTGCAAATACTACATTATTTACCATCTGATCCTCTACAGAAAGTATGTGCCCAATTCAGATTTCAGTCGCCCATTTTTTGTACAAATGGTTTCTCAGCTTGAGGAGATAGGCCACTAGCTTAATGCTAAATTGAACAATTATGCCTTAGGCTGGTGGAATCCTAAAGCTTCTGACCGTTTGTCTCAGGGCCTCAATGTCTGGAGGGCTGGACTATGTGTTCAAAGCTGTGCACAATGGCAAGGAAGTCTATGAGAACTATCCTTGTTTTGTCCATCAGGGTTTGACCCTCAGGGATCTGCTAGAGAGATTTGACTTTAGGCAGTTGGGGAGCTGGTTCCCAGCACTTGAGAGATTCTTCCTTCTGTACTGGTGCTGCAGCTTGAACTCATTCAAAGCAGGCATTCAGGAAGGGAAACATGGATAAGCTGGAACCTCTGAGGCTGAGATAGACCCTCTGAGGTCAAGCTGGAGCCTAGGAGATGAGTGGGCACACAAAGATGGACTGGAACCCTCATCTATCTCTTAATGCCTCAAGGTCTTTTACTTTGATAAAGTGAGGAGGGGTTGTCTTGTAGAAGAATCTGGTGATTTGTGGTTCACCTGGCCCAGGAGTCAAAGATGCAACTCTGGAGAGGTGTCTACAGGAGGGCCAGGAGATTATATAGGCTCCAATGCTGAATGTTGCCACTGTGCTTAGATACTAGATTGAATGTAGGTATGTAGCTACAGCGTCTCATGTCCAGTTCAACCACAAGAAATTCTGGTCGCTGCTTCACTTCTGTCTCTTAAATCTCATGCAAGATGTTTCTTGTCATCCACCTTCAGAAGAATTATGTGGGGAAGAAAGTCTGGAATATGGCGATCCATCCCACTTGACACAATACACACCCACCACATCACAAAAATATAATTTCAAAAAGTGTAGTCCAGGGCTCTTTGGAAGAATGTTTCATCTTAGAGTCTACACATCTTTATCAAACTGACCCTCACTTTCTGTGTGCCATGCTTGGGACGACACCACATTCATACAGTTGTCCAAGCCAGATACCTGGTAAGTTTTGTAGGCTTCCCCCTCGCTTCCAGTAAATTTAGCTCTAGAGCCCATTCTACCCTGTAAATGTGTATCTAAGTCGTTTCCTTTTTTTGCACTGCCATTACTTTAATCTAGCCATCAGCACTCACCATGAAATTATTGCAATGACATGATGGGAGAAGGCCTCCCAGTTGCTAATCTTATACTCCTTTAATTATTTTCCTTACTGCTATATGAATACGATGTCTAAAACACAATGACCTTCCGCTAAGTTGAGAGTCATTTGATGTCTCCTCCTATTAGTAAGGATGATGTCTCCTGATGTCTCTCTCTTATTAAGGATGAAGTCTCAACTCACCGTGGCATGCAAGATGATTCATAATCTGAACACACTCCTCTTTCATTGTTTTCTCACATTAAGATGATTTATAACACATTTATAAGGCAAGCAGCATTCCACAGTATTTTACATCTCCATAAGTTAGTTATGCCATTTCATCTGTCTTCTCCCCATTTCTTGCTCAATGTCAGTTCTTCCTTCTCCAGGATAACTCATGATCATTCTTAGAGTTTGCTCACGTTTTAAACTTTTCTAGGTTCCTTTTCTAAATCTCCCCCTGCCAAGTCCAATTTGAGCACTGCTCTTCCTCCATACTCTCATCAATCGCAGCAGCCTAGTCTGTGTATGGCCTAGATTTATCACATGTTGTAATTTTCTGTGGGTTTATTTTTTTTTGTTTGTTTATCAAGGTTATCTTTTTGGATTTGTTGATATATTATGAACTTTTTACAAATGAATAAGAATTGACCCCCACTGAGTTACACATTTATGTTCCCTTCATATGAAATAAAACAGTGGACTTCCCTGGTGGTCCAGTGGTAAAGAATCGACCTGCCAATGCAGGGGACACAGGGTTTGATCCCTGGTCCAGGAAGATCCCACATGCTACTGGGCAACGATGCCCATGCACAACAACTACTGAAGTCTGCATGCCTAGAGCCTGTGCTCCACAACGAGAAGCCACCACAATGAGAAGCCTGCACACCACAACTAGAGAGTAGCCCCTACTCTCCACAACTAGAGAAAGCCCACACACAGCAATCAAGACCCAGTGTAGCCAAAAATAAATAAATACTTCAGAGTCATAATATATAGAAAATCATTTAGTATTATAAAGCAAAACAAACTAAAAAATAAAAATTTAAATATATAAAAAAACATTAAGTAAAATAGTAATAAATTGAAACTCTCCCAGAAACACCTAGATGTATTTTTTTTTTCATTTATTTGTGCGATGAATATGTTGGTAATTATTTCAGCTATACTTTAAGTAGAATCCTGCTGCTGCTGCTGCTGCTGCTAAGTTGCTTCAGTCATGTCCAACTCTGTGAGACCCCATAGACGGCAGCCCACCAAGCTTCCCCATCCCTGGGATTCTCCAGGAAAGAACACTGGAATGGGTTGCCATTTCCTTCTCCAATGCAGGAAAGTGAAAAGTGAGAGTGAAGTTGCTCAGCTGTGTCCAACTGTTAGCGACCCCATGGACTGCAGCCTACGAGGCTCCTCCATCCATGGGATTTTTCAGGCAAGAGTACTGGAGTGGGGTGCCACTGCCTTCTCCATAAGTAGCATCCTAGAATCTTCTGTGGGTTTATTAATGCTAGTAATAGTTATTAAGGTATTTGAAGGTTGTTGAATATAAACTATACACCATACAGTGCTCAGAACTGTACTGTGTCACTTGTCTTAGAGAAAACCCATGAAGTGGGCATTATTACTGTCCCTATTTTATTTTTTTTATAGCCTATTAACAAGGTTGTAATAGTTTCAGATGAACAGCGTGGCTGAGTCCTTTTNAAGGTATTTGAAGGTTGTTGAATATAAACTATACACCATACAGTGCTCAGAACTGTACTGTGTCACTTGTCTTAGAGAAAACCCATGAAGTGGGCATTATTACTGTCCCTATTTTATTTTTTTTATAGCCTATTAACAAGGTTGTAATAGTTTCAGATGAACAGCGTGGCTGAGTCCTTTTGCTGTTCACCTGAGACTATTACAACCTTGTTAATATGTGTGTGTGTGTGTGTGTGTATCCATTCTCCCCCAAACTCCCTTCCCATCTGATTGTCACCTGCCATTGAACAGAGTTCCTTGTGCTATACAGTAGAACCTTATTCATTATCCATTTAAAATATAGCAGTGTGTACATACCATCCTTATTTTAAATATGAAAGTTTCATCAGAAGTTAGTTTACTCCCAATTATACAGCCAAGAATAGAGGTTCAAACTTAGTCTCATTCATCTCTATGCCACTGGTGCCTTGGACAGACTCTGGTTAATAAGAGATACTCATCAAGTGCTTTATGAATGAACAAGTCAATGAACATTAATTTCAGTCTTTTAACATAGCCTTTCTTAGGTTTTAACATCCTAAATCAGAAAATGGCCTTCAAGCTGGTAATATTAGTCTTTAAGAAAACCTGGTGGACTAGACATTGTTTACTTAATAAATTTTCCTAGCCCTTTCCCCCCAAGATAAAGCAACCACTGCCTTTGAGTTAAAAAAAAAAAAAAAAAGAAAACCTGGTGGGAGACGGTTTTCAGCAGGCAGGCCGTTCAGTCCATCTCAGACGTAAACCAAAGGCTGCATGCGCTCTATGACCACATGAAGAGCCATGCTTTCAGGAACCAAGGATTTTGTTTTTATAATATCCTAAACACTAATGTTTACTGTCAGTACTAGGTGAATTATAACATCTTTACTTGGCCAAAGATCCAAATCACAACCACATTTGCAGGTGAATGGATAATGAAACAACTCACATTTTGGATACTGCAAAAATGTAGACTGTTTAAAAAATCTTAAGAGCACAAAATAAAAATTAAAAAAGAAAATAGAAAAAGAAAATAAAACTTACAATTTTAAACATATTATTAGGAAAATATAATGAAAGAAAGAAAAGAAAATCAGTTTTCATATGTAGAAAAGCTACAGTCAAAAAGAATCCATGCTGCGGACGTTGATTATTCTCTCCTGCTTCTTAACCCTGAAACCTTCTTTCTATGGTTTGAAAAATTCCCTTCTGAGGAACTCATGAGTTTTTGGGGGAGGCAGATGCTACTTCCTACTAGAAAAGTTGAACTTCAGATACTCAATTTCCTAGCCTCCCATGCACTACAACCTAGACTCCTTGATGTGTGGCAAGAAGCAGAGATGGTATGGCATTCTTAGAAGGGAACTGGCAGTTGCTACAAGTTCAAGTGTCTTGCTGCAGAATTAGTAGTATTGTCAACCGTTCTGTTTTACCGTCTTTGAAATGATCTAAAATTTCTTTTCGAATCAATTTGATGTCATGATTAAACTGTTGTTCAGGCTGCTTATCCCTTAACTTGGTTCTCTAACCTCTTCAATGATCTTGTGAGCTACCTATTATCTTTAAATAAGAGACTATCTTTCTTTTTTCATGCCTAAGTCACTCAGAGTGACTCTGTTGCTTATATCTCCACAAAATGACAACTGTAGAAACACAGCAGTACCTTATTTATACATATGAGAGGATAGCCAAAGGAATTTAACCCTTAGATTAAATATCTCTGAGTTTAGTATCAGTCAACTCAGAATTAAAATTAAGGAGGTGCTCAATTAACCAGCCTTGGCATTGCCTGTGTTTGAGCATCCAGACTGACATATTTGATAAAATTCTGAACTGGCAAGGATGTGAGCAAATTGCCATTTTCAGCAACATTGATGTGAGTGTGAATTCGTACAACAGTTTGGGAAGCAATTTGACACTTGTTATAAAAATTTTAAAAATACATATATTCTTTGACCCAGGATCGTCAGTTTTAAAAATCTGCTTTGCAGATAATCACTAGCATATATGAATATACAGAAGAATATTGTAGCAGTTATAGTGATAAAATCTTGGAAGCAGCCTAAATGTCCAGCTGCTGCTGCTGCTAAGTCGCTTCAGTCGTGTCCATGTGCGACTCTGTAGATGGCAGCCCACCAGGCTCCGCCGTCCCTGGGATTCTCCAGGCAAGGACACTGGAGTGGGTTGCCATTTCCTTCTCCAATGCATGAAAGTGAAAAGTGAAAGTGAAGTCACTCAGTTGTGTCCAACTCTTAGTGACCCCATGGACTGCAGCCTACCAGGCTCCTCCGTCTATGTGATTTTCCAGGCAAGAGTACTGGAGTGGGGTGCCATTGCCTTCTCTGAAAAGTCCAGCCATAGTGTATAATTGTATATTCTATCTATATCCATACATATCCATATATCTGCATGTCTATCTGTGTATCATTATATTGCTATAAAAATACCTGAAAGAATGGGCAATCTAAATACTAGCATCCTATTTTTTAAAATAAAATATAGGAATAGCCACTCCTCTGTGCTTTTTCGGGGATATATTTGTATGAACGTAGATAAACATGTGAAAAGATAAACTCTACACTGTTGATATGGGTTACTTCAATGGATAGAGTTGTAATCAGGAAGATGGACTAGATAGCATTAAGTTTTTTCTTTATATGACTCAATATTATTTGACTTATTTATGCATTATTTTTTAAGTTAAAAAAATTCAGAGTGGAAAAACTTTCTCTGAACACTGTCATCATTTGATGCTGATGAGTAAGTTTTGGGAGACAGTATACTGCAGTGGTTATGAACACAGAACTGGAGTCATTTCTGAGCTTACTAGCTGTAAGAGTGGGAGCAGAATACTTTCTCATCAAGTGTTGGTTTCTTCATTTATAAAATGGGAATAACGGTGTGTGTTAGTCCCTTGCTTTCCACTGCATGTTTTGGGTCAGCTTCTCATTCCTTTCAACAATTTTTCAGTGGGGAGATGGACCACAGAAGTCAAGAATTTTAGCTAACTGGTTACTATAGCAACCTTTTTAATGGGAGGCTCAGTATCTGATTCTATGGACTTTGTTGGCCAGACTACAAACTCCTCTAAGAAGGTCAGCAATTCTCTTCTCTTAGTTGGTCTTGGAATAAATGCAGGGTAGTAAGCAAATGAAGATACTTGAAATCTGAGCTGAGAAGAAGCACCAAAGATTGTCATACCTTGAGCTAGCAATTTTTTTTTAATTTGCTACCTATTTTTGAAGAACAGAGAAATATCCTCCCTGCCTCTGTCTGTATCTTATTTCAGAGATTTGACTTAATTTATAGGTACTAACTTCATGAACAAATTTTTAACCCACCCTACCCATGTCTGAACTATTTACCCAATAATGTATATATTAGTTTGCTAAGGCTGCCATAGCATATTGTACCAAGTACTAGGTAGCTTAAAGAATAGAGCTTCACTGCTTCACAGTTCTGGAGGCTAGAAGTACAAGATCAAGGTGCCATCAGGGTTGCTTCTCTCGGAGGGCTCTGAGGAAGAATATGTTCTGGGCCTTGCTCCCAGCTTCCTGGGCTTTATTGGCAATCTTTGGTGTTTCTTGGCTTATAGACACATCACCCAATCTCTGCATTCATGTTGTGTACCATGTTTACATGGTGTTCTCTCTGTATGCATGTCTGTATTCCCCTTCTCATAAGGACATCACTTGTATTAGAAGGCCTCCTTACTCCAGGATGATCATAGGTTAACCAATTACACCTCCAAACAAGGTTACATTCTGGGGCACTGGGGGCTAGGATTCAGACATGTGGATTCTTGGGGGACACAATTCAACCTAAAATAGTGTTTTATTTTTCCATTGACATTTTTATATACAATACTGGAAAGGAATGTACAAGGCACTTAGATACATTAGTAACCACAACAGAAAGATTAAAAATCATCATCTTGAAAATGATGATTGTAAGCAAAATATTCACTTAGAAGATGAACAATTAAAAATGATATTTCTGTTGGAAATTTCAACCACTATCTCCATCACTAGTCTTTTCCATTTACTATCACTGTGTCAGTGTTATTTCAAAACTAGTCAACTGGACCACAATATAAATCCAAGTTCTCATTTTCCTTCACTTAGCATTTATTTCCCTTTTTAATCATTAGTCATCATTGTTGATGACAAAAGTTGCTAGCATGCAGAGTTCAATTAGTCTAACAAAATGGATGAGTTATGAACTGATTTGTCCTTAATTTTCTAGCTGCTGTTTTCCGTGCACTCAGTTCAATCAAGGACCTTACATAAATAATAGGAAATAACAATTAGTTAATCATTGAAATTCAGCTTATAGTTCTGCTGAGAAGTGAATACATATTGACTTAATGGACATTAAGTCTGGCAACTCGAGGCTTATGGTTTCTAACCTTTTCTACTGTAAAAAGTAGCCTTCATCTCACATCACTAACTTATGTTACCACACCCTGGAAATTCTGACTAAGTGGAACTGGGTCTTTTATGAGATTAAAGCTGGAATTTTCCTGTTTTAACACATAGGTCCTTTGTTTTTCCAGTTTTCTCACTCCCTTCTTGCTTGTCTTTCAATTCTTACCATGATTGTCAATTTCTTGGACCTGCCATGTTTTCCAGATCTAATATTTTTTTTTCAGTTTCATTTTTCTTTCCTACCATTCATGGAATTTATGATAAATCTGTCACCACATCTTGACAATATCCAACCCTGGGTTCTTAGTAGAACTGGAGAAAAATCTATAAAAGGTCAGTAGAAGGCAAACATAACTTAAATTCTAGATTTAATAGTCATTGTTCAATGAATGCTTTACTGACATTATAAATGTGTGCTGTGGTGATTTGTAACACCTGTTCACAACATTTTTCATGTCAAACTACTTGTAGCCATGGTCTATAATGGATACCTTTGGGACCTTAATTGAAGCTGAGAACTAAGTAGAATGTTCAGACTGCCCAGAGTCACTACCTTGGATCAAATCCATGCAGTAGTTGGATGAGAGTCTATTCAAGCCTGAGTCTTGGTTGGGTTTCTTATTACAATAAGGAGATGTCAGTTTCCCGATGGGCCCATCAATGTATAACAATTTGCTAGCTATTGCATACAGGCTTTCATACCACATGACCTTCAGATTCTAGCCAGAGAAAATAATTTGAAATTCCTTGCTATGCAATTTTTATCAAAAAAGGGTTTGGGGTAATAATATCCATGAAGAATTGACTAAAGAATTTATAATCCACATACTTCCAGAAATATTTTAAATTCCATCCCAAGATGATACTGAATTAAGATACATTAGTCTTTGGGCTCATATAATTATTTTTATGGAAAACAGGTATTGGAAATATGCCATTAGTGTTATTTAGGGAAGTGAACTGGCAGACTGGTTGCTGCTGCTGCTGCTGCTAAATCGCTTCAGTCGTGTCCGACTGTGTGACCCCATAGACAGCAGCCCAACAGGCTCCCCTGTCCCTGGGATTCTCTAGGCAAGAGTACTGGAGTGGGGTGCTATTGCCTTCTCACAAAGTGCCATTTTCATGATGACCCATAGGAGAAATTTCTCTTCAGTTTCTCTATTAGAAAAAGTTTTTTTTTCTCTATGGGAATGTCTATTTCATTCCCTGCTTGCTAGATAGAAAACTTAGAACTTAATTGTAGGCCAGTTATGTAAATAAGATTTCCCATTATTCAGCTTGGGGTACAACTTTAGCCTTGATCATTTATGACAGTTAGTTGTATGGGTCAACTTTCTAGGACCACAGAGTCCGGATCCACAGTCAGACATTATTCTGGGTGGTTCTGTGAAGGTGTGTTTTTGGACAAGATTAATATATAAGTTGGTGAACTGTGAATACAGCAGATTGCACTCCATAATCTAGGTGGGCCTCATTCCATCAGTTGAAAGCCTGATTAGAATGACAGAATCAACCAGCAGATGGCTTTTGGGCTTGAACTGCAACACTGGTTCTTCTTAGCTCTCCAGTCTGCTGGCCCACCCTGAAGAATTTGGACTTGCCAGTTTCTATAGTCTTGTGAGCTAATTCCTTAAAATAAATCTCTTTATACTTATATTATTCCTTCTATCCCTCTTTGACTTAATTTCCTTACTCTATTCTTACTTTATCTTTTATACTACGTATTTTTAAGGCTATTAGGACTCTTTAAAAAAAAACTAAACATATAACTCAGCAAGTAAATACACAGAATTGATGTCTTCTAAAAATTATTCATAAAACACATGTTGGTAGTCCCTTTTAAAACAAGACCATTCTTTTGGCCTTGAGGCCAAAAGCTTCCATACTGTGGAGAGAGCCACATGGCAGAGAATGATGGATGGTTTCTTAGAGCTGAGAGCGTCCCTCAACCGACAGCCAGCAAGGAAGTAGAAATCTTAGTCCTCTGGCTGTATAGATCTGAATTCTGCCAACTAGTGGGCTTGAAAGAAGACCACAAGCCTCAGAAGAGATTGCAACCTCTGACCACTTCTTGATTTCATTCTGGTGAGACCCTGAATAAAGAATCTTGCGAACATTTGCCTGGACTCCTGATCCATGAACACTAAGACGCAATATATCTGTTTTGCTGTATTTAATAAATTTAAGCTGCTATATTTGTGATAATTTGTTTTATAGCAACAGAAAACTGATGCAGGGAAAATCAATCCAGATTTACCAAATCAAGATAAATTTTAATAAAATAAATTAATCATGCAAATAAAATCAGTTTGATTTGTTTATGTCAGTGTTTTATGCCAGGAGGCATTAGAGTAACATTATTATGGTATTCTAGTAAAAAGTATGAGCCAATGGCTTTATATTCAGCCAAACTGCCTTTTAACTATAAAATCTGTAGACAAACTGCTTTGAGCATGCGAGAACTCAGATTTTATTGTTTTCATGAGTCTTTCATGAGTAATTTCCTAGAGAAAGATTTTTTTCAGAAAACCAAATGACCAGTGAGGTGTTGAAAACAGAATCAGTGTGAACTGAAAATATATACTGACCTGTATAATTCAGACAAAATGGTGACTATAACAGAGAACCGTACATATGCAATAGCCATCTCCTCTGGCAATATTGACAAAGTATAAATATAAAAAAATGGAAGTGGAATGAGGAAGCCATGTAAAATACTGAATACAATTTATTCATCTTATTGTTGGTAGTTGCAAGCAAAAGATAATGCTTCAAACCAAATGTGCAATAGGAGAAGGGAGGAAGAATATACTACTTAATTTTAATATTATTTTTAGTAAAAAATTAATAACCCAAATTACATAATTTACAAATATTGTTGTTGTGATTGTTCAGTCACTGGGTCATGTCCGACTCTTTGCGACCTCATGAACTGCAGCACACTAGGGTCCTCTGTCTTCTACTATCTCCCAGAGTTTGCTCACACTTATGTCTACTGAGTATCTACTCATCTCATCATCTGCTGTCCCTTCTTTTCTTCACCTTCAATCTTTCCCAGCATCATGATCTTTTCTAATCAGTCAGCTCATCACATGAGGTGACCAAAGTATTGGAGCTTCAGCTTCAGCATCAGTCTTTCCAATGAAAAAGTAGGGCTGATTTCCTTCAGGATTGACTGGTTTGATCTCCTGACAGTCCAAGAGACTCTCAAGAGTCTTCTCCAGCACCACAGTTCAAAAGCATCTGTTCTTTGGTACTCAGCCTCCCTTATGGTCCATCTCTCACATCTGTACATGATTACTGGAAAAACCATAGCTTTGACTATATGGACCTTTGTCAGCAAAGTGATGTCTCTGCTTTTTAATATACTGTCTAACATTGTCATAACTCTCCTTCCAAGGAGCAAGTGTCTTTTAATTTCATGGCTGTAATCACCATCCACAGTGATTTTGGAGACCAAGAAAAAAAAGCCTGTCACTGTTTCCACATTTTCCTCTTATATTTGCCATGAAGTGATGGGACTGAATGCTATGATCTTAATTTTTTAAGTGTTGAGTTTCAAGTCAGTTTTTTTCACTCTCCTCTTTTACTTTCATCAAGAGACTCCTTAGTTCCTTTGCTCTTTCTGCCATTAGAGTGGTCTCATCAGCATATCTAAGGTTGTTGATATTTCTCTGGCAATTTTGATTCCACTTTTAATTTATATATACAGCTGATTGACTAACACTTTCACTTTCACGTGTATCATATATATAAATGTATGTATTTTTATATATGACCTACAGTAGAAAATCAATTGATAATGGCCAAAAATGGAGTCTAATGGAATTATATAAAGATATTGTATATAATTAGGGAAATCAGAGAAAATTTTCTATGCAATCTTCATATATTACTCTGGAGCAGTTGTTTGGAAAAGTGAAAAATGAGATGAACCAATTTTGTAATACACTGCAATTTATCTAATTAACTGGAAACGTTGTTTAGTCACTGACTCTTTTGTGACCCTGTGGACTGTAGCCTGCCAGGCTCCTCTGTCCATGGGATTTCCTAGGCAAGATACTGGAGTGGGCTGCCGGTTCCTTCTCCTGGAGTAATACATATGTTATTTGCTATTATTTAAAAATTTAAAGGATAAATCATGAAAGAAGTCACATTGGAAATTAGAGGAGAAGGAAAATTAGGCTTCTTTGAATACATTTCATTTTTCAGATATAACTTTTGTATCACGTAAATAGTTTACATAATTATAAAGCAAAATTTAGTTAAAAACAGATTCTTAATTAAAATTCCAAAAATTAAAAATAAGATGAAATAAATGAATGTAAAAATGTGTTCAGTTAATGTATAATTTTACAGAGGAGATCTTTTATATTTGAGTTTTAAATATCCCAGTTGGTTTTACAACCTAGCTGGTTTTCTATAACCTTGTGAGATATAACCTGAGGGGGAAAAAAATCCTGAAAAATTAATTTTCTTCTACTTTTTTCTGTCATCTGTCTATGCTAGTTGATAGGATTAATTATTTGGTGTCTCTGGGTGGAGTCTCATATCTCAGCTGGCTTTATACATGGTTTGACTTCAGCATGAAGTGCTAGTTTCAAATAAGTGAAAATTCTGTTAAAAGGCCTTTCTAGTTTATTTTACTTTTTCAAAAGAGATTTTTTTATGTGGACCATTTTTAAAGTCTTTATTGACTTTATTACAATATTGCTGCTGTGTTTTGGTGTCTTTGGCTGTGAGGTATGTGGGATCTTAGGTCCCCCGATCAGACAGCAAATCTGCAGCCTCTGCATTGGAAGATGAAGTTTTAACCACTGGAATGTCAGTCCCTTAAAAGGCCCTTTTAGTAAAAGGGTAAAAGATAGAAAAGTAAATAAAATAGAAAATGAATCATTTTAATTTAATGATCTATTATTTCCCTCACTTTATTTATTCCTCTTTTGTCTGCTGTCGATTTCTCTTCCTTATTTTGGGAAAAAATCTTGTCAAGCCTTCTGGCATTGGGAAGGGTCTTCTGGTCTGCCTGGGAGAGGCCTTCAGTGAGAGGGGAAAGAGAAGGATATAAATGCAGCACAAAGCTATTTAGAAATATTGCTCAAAATGTTCCCAGTGGTTTTCCTGGGAAGGTCCTGAGAGTTTTTCCTTCCTTTTCCCCACACGTTTCCCTTTGACACTATATTACCACACTGAGAAAGTAAGAACATAAAAAAATTTCTTTTTTGGTGTCAGCAAATAAACCCTTCATTCTCCTCTTTTCTCCCCCGTATCTCTTAGCCTTAGAAGATTGGGGGGAGCTAGTCTGCCTTGAGAGTCAACTGAGGAGAATGTTTCATGTCAATGTTGCTGCACTTTTATTTCTTCAAAAAGTTGTCTTAGAGATGTATGGTGTACTGAGTTATGAAAATCTTGCTTATTACCTTGTCCTTGTATGACATACATCATATGTAGTTAATTTTTTTTTCTTTCATAAAATAGTGAATTTCCTGACTCAATGGAAAAAAAAAATTGCTAGAAGCTATAATTATATGTTCAGAATAGTTGTGAAATGCAGATGCTAGAGGCATAACAAGCCTCTGAAAGTATTATTGCAGCTTGTACAGTTGGTTTTTTGAAAGGCACGTGCTGAACTTCATCTTACTTTTTGTGTTTCAAGCTGAATCTTGCAGAAAGTGACTGTACTAGCAACTGTCACGCCCTTGGATTAGGACCAAGGTCAGTGATGTAATTGAAGGGGATAAGGAAGGGAGCCTTTCCTCAAACATTTGCCCACTTAAGAGGTGATTTATCTCATCAAATTGGATAAATATAAAAGTCTATCAGCTCTTTCTTCACCTCCCAGCCTTCATTACTCATTCTGGACCCACCCCATATTCTTTCAAGTGAGGTCTTTCAAGCTTTGCACTCCGCCCCCCTCCTCCACCAGCAATCTTGCTTTTTGCTCTCTCCAACTGAGGCCTTTCACAAACTGCAAACGTATCAATTATACTTCTTCTTTTTTTTAAATCCTCCATCTAAGTGTAGGATATTCCCATGAGCACTTAAGAACAGTAGATGATCAAGACACTGAGAGGTCTTAGAGATGTTAGGACAGGGGTGGGAAGGTTTTATATGTGGGAAAGATGTAAATTGTCATGGTAGGATGTATGCAAATATTGCTGTCAATTCCTCCCTTGTCAGTTGGTTATATGCCAACTCCATTCTTAAGACAGGGAGGCTATTCCTCTTCACACTGAACCTAGGCTGAACCTGTGAATGTGACTCATTTTGACCAATGGAACGCAGAGAAGATGCAACTGTGTAACCTCAGACTTAGGTTTTAAAGAACGTTGTTGACCTTTTGGGATCCAGCAACATGAAAAGGGACTTGAGCTGTGTCAGATCCCAGAATTTTTAGTTACACTAGATGAGTCACCAGCTATTGAGACTAAAGTCAGAAGTTCAGCCTCAGTTCAACACCCTGTTAATATACTGTAATATCATGAGAAGCAAGCCACTCACATAGCTGAGCCTAGCCAATCCACAGAATTGCGAAAACTATAGAAACGTTGCTGCTCTTTGGAGCCACAAAGACTTGGGATGGTTTCTTATATGGTGATAGATAACCAAGAAAATCACCAAGACCAAAAATGATTTTCCTTTCACATACACTTCCAATCTAGGAGGGGAAATAAGTATGGTTTAGTGAAGTAGTTACTAAGGATAATGAAGCACTTCTTCAGTTTTCCTTCCATTTACTCCCATATATCCTTGTTAAAACAAACAAACAACAGAGCCTATTTGTTAAATGGGGCAAAACTAATTGTATTCAGACTACAGCAGTAACAGAGAGTGTCCAGTTTAAAGGAAGAATAGATAGGGAACAAAAAAGGACTACAGGGAAGTAAAAGGGGTGGAGAAGGACCTAGGGGGTGATAAGGACATAGAAAAATTAAAGAAGAAGATAGATGGATAATTACTGAAAATGATTTAGCTAGGGGGTTGGGATGATGTAATTTTTTCTTTTTGATTTTTTGCAATCTGGCAACATTGTCTTTTCTTGAGCAAAGACTCAGCATGAGGATGAGGGTTATCTTTAGGACTATGGTCTAGTGCAGGTGTGCTGTAGTCCATGGGGTCGCAAAGAGTTGGATATGACCCAGCTACTGAACAACAACAACAACAATTAGTGCAGGTGCAAGCCAGGCTGAAGTCTGGTCAAGTTTCTTAGCATAGTATTTGGCAGGTCCCTTGGGCCACTTGGGAGTTCACTGTTCACATCCTTTCATGCAGATGACCTCAAGCCCTTCTTCTCAGATCAGATGAAGCATGAACTCCTAGCCTCCACACAGTACATTCTTCATGGGGGAATGAGGTGGTCCTCTATTGAAATTTTCCATCCAAGATCCAACCAGTCCATTCTAGAGGTGATCAGTCCTAGGTGTTCTTTGGAAGGAATGATGCTAAAGCTGAAACTCCAGTACTTTGGCCACTTCATGCAAAGAGTTGATTCATTGGAAAAGACGCTGATGCTGGGAGGGATTGGGGGCAGGAGGAGAACGGGATGACAGAGGATGAGATGGCTGGATGGCATCACCAACTCAATGGGAGTGAGTCTGAGTGAACTCCGGGAGTTGGTGATGGACAAGGAGGCCAGGCGTGCTGCAATTCATGGGGTCACAAAGAGCTGGACATGACTGAGCGACTGAACTAAACTGACCTGACCTGATTATCTCTTTGTTCTCTCCCACCTTATTTCCTTACAGATTTTGCTTAATAAAACAGCACTTCTTCCTTCTCTAACTTCTATTTTCTATCATAACTTTGCAATAGCTTCTCAGGGTTTTCAGGTGGCTCAGTCAATGCAGGATGACACAGGAGATGGGTTGGGTCCCTGGGTTAGGAAGAATCCTTGGAGAATGCAATGGAACTCCAGTGTTCTTCCCTGGAAGATCTCAGGGAGGAGCCTGCTGAACTATAGTCCATGGGGTCGCAAAGAGTCAGAGATGACTTAGTGACTGAGCACCCACGCCACATTTCAAATCTCTTTACTATTACTATGATTCTTCCTTCACTTTGAATTTGTTCTAAATTATTTTTCTTTGCTCCATGACTGAGTTCTATGGGGATTCTTTGCACACACTTTCCTCACTTTTTATCACCTACTCTAAGTAAATTTCCTTCCCTAATAAACTTTTGCTGGAACAAGTCACCGATGATCTTTAAACTTTCAAGTGTAGTGAGAATACTCATCTCATCTGGAAACTTCATTTTCCTAGTTTTTGGTTTTTCCACCCATCTGTCTCACTGTTTCCAGTTATGTTTTAACTGCTCATCAATCACCTTTTTTTTNAGGTGAACATTGGAATAACATTAAATCGGATATTGATGTCCCCATTCTATGTAGTTAGTTCAGTTCTACAGATGTAGAGAAGAGACTTGTGGACACAACAGGGAAAGGAGAGAGTGGGCTGAATTGAGAGTAGCACTGACAAAGACATAGTGCCATGTTTGAAATAGATAGCTAGTGGAAAGTGGCAGTGTAGCAAACGGAGCTCACTCTGCTGCCCTGTGATGACATAGAGGGATGGGATGGGGGAGGTGGGAGGGAAGAACAAGAGGAAGTGGATATATTTATATGTATACTTGTGGCTGATTTATGTTGCTGTACTGCAGAAATCAACACAACATTGTAAAGCAATTATACTCCAATTAAAGATAAATTAAAAAATAAAGTAGCATATTCTACTTTTATTTTTTTTAATTTAGTTGTAGCTTCCCTGGTGGCTCATACGATAAAGAGTCTCCCTGCAAGGCAGGAGACCTGGATTCTATCCCTGGGTAGAGCAGATCCCCTGGAGAAGGGAATGGCTACCCACTCCAGTATTCTTGTCTGGAGATTTCTGTGGACAGAGGAGCCTGGAGGGATATAGTCCATGGGGTCGCAAAGAGTTGGACACGACTGAGCAACTAACACACATTCATCTGTTAAACACATTTTTACTAGGCATAAAGTAAGTCCAGTTTAGGAATTTCAGATGATTGTTCTATTTTACTTAGTGGAATTGCTTCACTTGGGATATATGAGGTTCTGTTACCTATGAGCCATTTGAGCAGAGATATCATGTTGATCTTTGATTATGGGGAAGTCAAAGGCAGACACCTCAGTTGGTGGCAGTCATGGAACAGGATGCAATTGCCTTAAACAGCAAAAATATATACAATCTCAAAGTGCTTTATAGAAATGACAATTCATACTATATTCACACATTCATTGGATCAGTCCTGGGTGTTCATTGGAAGGACTGATGTTAAAGCTGAAACTCCAATACTTTGGCCACCTGATGTGAAGAGTTGACTCATTTGAAAAGACTCTGATGCTGAGAAAGATTGAGGGCAGGTGGAGAAGGGGATGACAGAAGACAAGATGGATGGCATCACCTTCTCAATGGACATGAGTTTGTGAGGACTCCATGAGTTGGTGATGGACAGGGAGGCCTGCTGTGCTGCAGTTCATGGGGTTGAAGAGTCGGACACTACTGAGTGACTGAACTGAACTGAACTGGAAAGAAAAAAAAAAGAAAAACTGGCAGATTTAGGTCTTATTGTCAAGCTCTCGGAGTTTAAGAGAAGCCAGATATATCGCTGTCGTAATTTCACTCTGTACTGATGATAATTATGGGCTTTTTCTAACATTCTGTCTCTCCCCCCTCTATTCTCTCCCCTTCTACTCAATTTACTGATAATTTTATTTAAAGACTTTGTTTGTCTAACAATTGTATCTACCATAACTCACCTACTCGTAAGTTTCTGTAAGTAGGCAGCAATGAAGGAATGAGAATAATATCCAGTTAATAAAGTGCATCACTAATAGTATTTTGTTCCAGAACTTTCCTAGTTATAACTAATATTAAGCAGTGGCCTTTTATACTGGCTGAAAATTTTCGTGGCAGGATTATGAGCTAGGATGACCAAATGTTCCTGGACCAGGGGATGTTCCTGCTTTCCCTGAGCACGTTTGGAAAATGATTTCTATTTATCAGAAAGGATTTGGAAATTTCTGTGAAAAGGTGATAAATTCAGAATATTACTTGCTTGTTTGTAGCCTATTCCCCGTTGAAACAATAGAAAGCTTCAGGAAGCCTGATTATTAAAAGGGAAAACCCCACCTGTCCCCTCCCTTTTTATAGGTCCTTGGGAAGGGTGGTGACAGGAAGAGGAATGATATGTATTCGCCACATTCAATAGAATGGAATATAAAATTGAACATGCTGTTTGCATCTGAGCATGAGCGATCATGATTCCATTATGTACTGACCTTTAGAGGAAGGCATCAGGGTGGTTTGAATAGTCAGTATTTGGGCTGTAAGACAAACCATTCCAGAACACAAGAATTCTGGACGTGATGAAGCTTATCCCAGAGATCCACAGTAGCAAAAAACAACACAGATGCAAAGAAAGTCAAGTCAGGGATCTGGCAAGAGAAAGTGCCTGCGTGCTCAGTCCTTCTGGACGCTTTGTGACCCATTCAGGCTCTTCTGTCCCTGGAATTCTCCAGGCAAGAATACTGGAGTGGGTTGCTATTTCTTCCTCCAGGAGAGAAAATAGTTCAGTTCAGTTCAGTTCTGTTGCTCAGTCATGTCCGACTCTTTGTGACCTCATGAACANGACGCTTTGTGACCCATTCAGGCTCTTCTGTCCCTGGAATTCTCCAGGCAAGAATACTGGAGTGGGTTGCTATTTCTTCCTCCAGGAGAGAAAATAGTTCAGTTCAGTTCAGTTCTGTTGCTCAGTCATGTCCGACTCTTTGTGACCTCATGAACAGCAGCACGCCAAGCCTCCCTGTCCATCACCAACTCCCGGAGTTCACTCAGACTCACGCCCATCTAGTCCGTGATGCCATCCAGCCATCTTATCCTCTGTCGTCCCCTTCTCCTCCTGCTCCCAATCCCTCCAAGCATCAGAGTCTTTTCCAATGAGTCAATTTTTCACATGAGGTCGCTAAAGTACTAGAGTTTCAGCTTCAGCATCATTCCCTCCAAAGAAATCCCAGGGCTGATTTCCTTCAGAATGGACTGGTTGGATCTCTTTGCAGTCCAAGGGACTCTCAAAAGTCTTCTCCAACACCACAGCTCAAAAGCATCAATTCTTTGGCGCTCAGCCTCCTTCACAGTCCAACTCGAAAATGGTGCCTATATAAAATATAACAGATTGTTGAGAAGCCAGCCATGATGACATATTATGACATGTCAAGGATCCCATTTCTGTTTGTGCCCTTTGCAACATTGTACTGTTACTTGCCAAACAGTGCAGAGTAACAAACATAGAAAGGCGCTGCTCTGCTTCAATTATCTTATAATCTAAGATATTCATAAAACTATTTCCTGTCAATTTTGAAAGCACTTTGGAATATTTAGCTACCAGGATACATTGTGCAGGACATGGTATTCAAATCAACAGATTGATGTCGTACTCTGAGAATTGTCATTTGTTAACTTGATCAAGTTACTTCATCTTTCTTTGTCTGATTCTTATTTGTAAAATGGAAATAATTACTTGAGATAACGTACAAGAGAGCACAGCAAAAATGTGTGCATTTTCTAACATATAAAAAATGCAACAGTTTTGCATGATATCACCAATCTTGGGGACAAAAAAGATCATAAAACAATTGTCATAGAATCGCGTTTGCTTATCCAGTGAGGGGGAAATAGAAAAACCATCGGCTCAAGTGGAAGTGAAAAGGTCATTTGGGATGTTCAGAGGTTTTTGTCCAGGGTGAAAATGGTGCAGGGGTTGTCATTAAACAGTTATACATTCTCACCTGAAGAAATATAATTTTTAAAATAACTTCTCTATACCCAAGCCTAACTATAACAGCTTCTTTGTTACTGTCAATGAAAGCTCAGTTTTCCAGTTTAAGTTGCAGTGATCACTCTGCCTTGGCATGTATCAATTTAGTATTTAAATTTTGTCAGCTCAAGATTCTCTCTTTCTCATTTACTTTCTTATCCTTTGCATGTAATTTGAGTCCCAGAATGAATATATATATTATCTTGGCTTTCATGACATTTGTTTCTGCTGTAGATTTACAAAACCTATCCAATGTTTCAAGTAACTACTTCAAACTGTATCTGTCAAGATTGTATAAAGAAAACCCTCAAGTTACTTCAGTGATTGGGGGAAGAACATAGTAAAAGAGATGAGAAACTACAATGGTAAATAATTAAACAGAAAATTATTATGCCTCAGAAGGAAGACAATTTACTTTTTTTCCAGGTCCATCAAGGTCACAGCAATGCCTGACATCCAGGGCCTCTAGCACTTAATTCTTTGGGATAGAGTTATCTTGAGGGAATGGCTTCTTAGAAGTCTTTGGAAGAAGAATGGCCTTGAGCAGCCCTATGATTGCTCTAGAGATGGCAGAATGGAGCAGTGGTTATTCATTAGTAATTACCTTTCCCTGGTGGAGACCACAGGGATAGTAAGAGGTGGTAGTTGAAGGATTAAAGACTCTGATGCTGGGAAAGACTGAGGGAAGAAGGATAAGGGGACAGCAGAGGATGAGATGGTTAGATAGCATCACCAACTCAATGGACATAAATTTGAGCAAACTCCAGGAGGTGGTGAAGAACAGGGGAGCCTGATGTGCTGCAGTCCATGAGGTCACAAAGAAATGGACATGACTCAGAGACTGAACAACAACAACAGCAATTAAAGGATGCAACAAGTTGGTGGTAGCACTAAAGAAAACATGTATCACTGATCAGGAAGATCCCCTGAGTGTTCTGGGAGACCCAGGTCAGACACCAGGGACTGTAGCCTGCCAGGCTCCTCTGACCATGGAATTCTCCAGGCAAGAATACTAGAGTGGATTGCCATTCTCGTTTCCAGGGTTTCTTCCTGATCCAGGGATTGAACATCGATCTCCTGGATTACAGGCAGATTCTTTACCATCTGAGCCACCAGGAAAGTCCAAGGAAAGCTTGACGGATGAGAAATAGCTAATGCAGTGCTATTGTTGTGTGTTTCTTCCTCTCAAACAAAGCAGTGGTTCTCAGCTGGAGCTGATTCTGCTCTCTAGGGGACACTTGGCCAGGATTGGAGACATTTTTTTGGTTGTCAAACCCGGTAGACAGAGGCCAGTGTGCTTAGTTGCTCAGTCATGTCTGACTCTGTGTGACTCCATGAACTGTAGCCCACCAGGCTCCTCTGTCCATGGGGATTCTCCAGGCAAGAATACTGAAGTGGGTTGCCATGCCCACTTCTCCTCCAGGGAATCTTCCCAACCCAGAGATCAAACTCAGGTCTCTCACATTGCAGGCAGATTCTTTACTGTCTGAGCCACCAGAGAAACCCAAGAATACTGGAGTGGGTAGCCCATCCCTTCTCCAGGGGATCTTTCTGATGCAGGGATCAAACCAGGTTCTCCTAGACAGAGGCCAGGGACAGGGTAAACATTCTGTCATGCACAGGGCAGTCCTTCACAACAAAAAGTCATTTCACTTAAAATGATAATGGTACTAAAGGTGAGAAACTTTGACTCACAGAAAGATATTTGCATCATCAACTCAACGGATATGAGTTTGAGCAAACTCTGGGAGATGGTGAAGGACAATGAAGCCTGGCTTGCTGCAGTCTATGGGATCACAGAGAGTTAGATATGACTGAACAACTGATCAAAAACAAGATTCCACTGATCCACATGGTGGGGTGGTAGGGATTTGAAATATGAATAATTTTTTTGGACAGTGTTATACAGGAAAGTACCTATTGTGAATATCCAACACAAACTCAAGTGTTTAATTCAGATGATGTCCAGTTATTTTTAAAATGAGCAAGGAAAAATAGCAGTCAATGATGAGAATGTTCTTGATGAGTTCCAAAAGAATCAGAATCCTTCAGGCCTACATATTTCCCAATTTTGCTTCTCAGAATTACCTGTGGAGATTTATGAGTATTTCAGAAATTCTGATTCAAGTAGCTTAAGTGTAGAGCCAATCATCTATATTTTTGGAAAGATTTAGATGAGGTTCTGATGCCCAGTCCAGGCTGAAAACCACTGTTTCACAGTCACATTAAGAAAACTAAATTAACTTAAATATTCTTACTTTTGCTTCTCTTCTTACAAGCTTCTAGTTTAGAGACTTTAGTTAGGGAGAGAGTCAGGGGTCTGTAGAAACGTATACCATACCCCTTTCATTCTATATCTTATCCAGAACCTAAATGTACAGAACTGTAATAGTCTTGGGATATATAAATAGATATACCTACAAAATCTCTTCTCTTTCTTGTTTTTATAATGAATTCATGAATTCTCCCAGCAAAAATGTGTGACCCATGAAGATCTGATGGGATATTCAGGCAATCTACATAACTACTCTCACAAAAATTTATTTTTTGTACTTCTCCCTTCACCCTCTTGACCTCCATATGACTTCCCCACCTCTTCACCTCTCCCACCTCACCACATTTGAATAAAGTTACTGATGAGGAAACAGGGTTCAGAGATTAAGGTCTCTGGGTTACACAGGAAACCAGGGGGCGGGGGGCGGGGGATAGATTGGATTGCATTTCTGGCAACTGATCCAGAAATCCCACCTAAATAGTTTATCCGGAGTTCTGGAAGGGCAGTCTGTGGCAAAACAGTCTACAAATGAAAGAAAGGACAAGCTGGCTTGTCCATCTGCAGAAAATATACACAGCATCACACGTCCACACTCAGGCAAGGATTTAACTTTTAATTTTGACTCTCTCCATGGTTTATGATCTCTTGATTTCAACAGTTCAGTGTTCAAGACAATATCCACCAAATTCAAATGAGCAACAATAGAAACTGTTCAACTTAAATGACATCTTTTTCTGGGTCTGTTCTAAAGAAGATGGTTCTTATCGTTTTCTTGTTTTTCTTGCTTCCAACAGGAGGTGTGTTCTCCTCCTGTCTTTAGGAAAATCTGATACCCTAGCGTCATCAATATCCAGGAATTATGGAGGGGCATCTTCAATTCTTTGGGAAAAAAAAAAAAGCAATATTATTTTAGGTTTTGCCTTTGAATCCACTGCAAGCACAGCTCAAATCATTTCAAGCTCTCTTCATTTGCATGGAAGAAATGACTAAAAGTGATTAATGAGAGCTCTTTGAGAACTTTTGATGACAAGTTTATTGGGAAATGTGAATATGGAAACTGCTATCATTTCTGTTTCTAAAAACCATTTCCATGAAAAGAGTGAAAAACATTATTAAGCCCAGAAAGCCTTTGCTTTTATACCAAAAAGTGAAAATGGAATAAAAAGGCAAGTCAATATAAACGTCATGTGTTCCAGATGAGCTTTACCACATGACCACAAAGGAGTGAGACAGGGTTCTGAGAAATAAGTGACAAAGACTGAAGAAATGTAAACTGTAAGCCCTTTTCACATCATCTAAAAAAAAAAAGGTGTCACATTTTCTCTTGTGACTCTGGAAAAATGGTAGCTGATGAATATAATTGTGACTATCAAGATACTTCTCTTTTGCTTTTTACTCTGAGACTCACGAGCCAGAAGGCTAATCTCATGGGTAAAGAAGCACTCGGGTTTCCCAGGTGGTGCTAGTGGTAAAGAACCTGCCTGCCAAAACAGAGACATAAGAGACTCACATTTGATTGGGAAGATCCCCTGGAGAAGGGCATGGCAACCCACTCCAGTATTCTTGCTTGGAGAATCCCATGGACAGAGGGACCTGGGGGGCTATAGTCCATAGGGTTGCAAAGAATTGGACATGACTAAAGTGGCTTGGCACAAAGAATCACTTGTTTGCTCTATAGATCTTTAAATATGTATAATCTAAATTTTTATCACCCTTTATAAAAATCTCAGGCTGGTTTGAAAATTCAGGAAAGGTAGACCACCTAGAAAAAGGGTCCTTGTTACACAGTACTGTTGCTGTTTAGTCGCTCAGTTGTGTCTGACTCTTTTTCCACCTTGCTAAGGCTCCGCTGTTCATGAAATTTTCCAGCAAGAATACTGGAGTGGGTTGCCATTTCCGTCTCCAAATGCAGTACTCTAGTTTATTGCTTTGTCAATACAGAACTAAGGAAGCCACAGTGCTGAACTATCCTCTGGAGTTATTAGGTAGATGCAGCTCTGACCGACCAACTTAGAGAATTCTTGAACCTGGACGTGTTCCTGGAGACAATGTGGCCAAGCAATTAGGAAGTTTCTAAAAGGAGAGGAGGACCTTTGGTATGCCCAGATATCAGAATACATTTTAGAGCTTCTGGACAGGATGTTCCACTTTTGAACAGCTTATTATACAAGGACTGGGTTCTGATTCATCTTAGCTTGTGTTTGTGAGTCGTCGTGTCAAGAGCACCATGGCAGCTTTTTTTGTGTTTGTGCTGAAGTGGAAAGGACAGAGGTGATCCTAGAGGCCAGGAAACAGTAATGTGTCTCCAGAGACCCCGATGGCATCGGAGTTCCAGAAATGCAGAATGGAGCCCAAAGCCAGCTACAGAAACTCTAAAATGTAACTTTAGCTTGGTTACATTCTTTGGTGGAGAATATGGCATAAGAAAAAGGCTTATGGTCATACAACAATGATTATCTTTGGTTTCAAAACATTTACTTACAAAATGATCTTCAGGGGCATGTAATCACTGTGAAATTATAGTGTAACTCTCCAATCAAACTGTATATGGTCATCGAAGCAAAGGAAGGAGTAAAGTCAGTTCAGTTGAGATCTGTGAGCCAAGCTTCTTAAATAAGACTGGATTCCTGTAGCAGCTTATCTTCCCCTAACCCCACACTGACAGTCAAATTGCTTAAACCTCGATGTGCCCCATTTTCTTCAGCTGCAAAATGAAGTGCATACCTAACTCTGAAGACCTTTGCAGGGAAAGAGGTAGAAGGTGCTTTTTNGGAGAATCCCATGGACAGAGGGACCTGGGGGGCTATAGTCCATAGGGTTGCAAAGAATTGGACATGACTAAAGTGGCTTGGCACAAAGAATCACTTGTTTGCTCTGTAGATCTTTAAATATGTATAATCTAAATTTTTATCACCCTTTATAAAAATCTCAGGCTGGTTTGAAAATTCAGGAAAGGTAGACCACCTAGAAAAAGGGTCCTTGTTACACAGTACTGTTGCTGTTTAGTCGCTCAGTTGTGTCTGACTCTTTTTCCACCTTGCTAAGGCTCCGCTGTTTATGAAATTTTCCAGCAAGAATACTGGAGTGGGTTGCCATTTCCGTCTCCAAATGCAGTACTCTATTGCTTTGTCAATACAGAACTAAGGAAGCCACAGTGCTGAACTATCCTCTGGAGTTAGGTAGATGCAGCTCTGACCGACCAACTTAGAGAATTCTTGAACCTGGACGTGTTCCTGGAGACAATGTGGCCAAGCAATTAGGAAGTTTCTAAAAGGAGAGGAGGACCTTTGGTATGCCCAGATATCAGAATACATTTTAGAGCTTCTGGACAGGATGTTCCACTTTTGAATAGCTTATTATACAAGGACTGGGTTCTGATTCATCTTAGCTTGTGTTTGTGAGTCGTCGTGTCAAGAGCACCATGGCAGCTTTTTTTGTGTTTGTGCTGAAGTGGAAAGGACAGAGGTGATCCTAGAGGCCAGGAAACAGTAATGTGTCTCCAGAGACCCCGATGGCATCGGAGTTCCAGAAATGCAGAAAGGAGCCCAAAGCCAGCTACAGAAACTCTAAAATGTAACTTTAGCTTGGTTACATTCTTTGGTGGAGAATATGGCATAAGAAAAAGGCTTATGGTCATACAACAATGATTATCTTTGGTTTCAAAACATTTACTTACAAAATGATCTTCAGGGGCATGTAATCACTGTGAAATTATAGTGTAACTCTCCAATCAAACTGTATATGGTCATCGAAGCAAAGGAAGGAGTAAAGTCAGTTCAGTTGAGATCTGTGAGCCAAGCTTCTTAAATAAGACTGGATTCCTGTAGCAGCTTATCTTCCCCTAACCCCACACTGACAGTCAAATTGCTTAAACCTCGATGTGCCCCATTTTCTTCAGCTGCAAAATGAAGTGCATACCTAACTCTGAAGACCTTTGCAGGGAAAGAGGTAGAAGGTGCTTTTTTAAAAAAGTTTTTTTTTAAATTAAAAGAAGACATAGATGTAAAGAACAGACTTTTGGAGTCTATGGGAGAAGGCAAGGGTGGAATGATTTGAAAGAATAGAATTGAAACATATACATTACTATATATAAAATAGATGGCAGTGCGAGTTTCATGCATGAAGCAGGGCACCCAAAGCTGGTGCTATGGGACAACCTAGAGGGACAGGGTAGTGAGAGAGGTGGGAAGGATGTTCAGAATTGGGGGGACACATGTATATCTATGGCTGCTTCATGTTGATGTATGGCAAAAACCATCATAATATGGTAAAGTAATTATCCTCCAATTAAAAAAAATAAATAAATTGAAAAACAGAACAGTTCAATTCAGTTCAGTCTCTCAGTCGTGTCCAACTCTTTGCAACCCCATGAACTGCAGCACGCCAGGCCTCCCTGTCCATCACCAACTCCTGGAGTTCACTCAGACTCATACCCATCGAGTCAGTGATGCCATCCAGCCATCTCATCCAACACATTTCTATAAAGAGGCATAAAATTATTTAAGGCTTGCTATTGGCCTCACTTGGTTATGCTATTGGTCTGACTTTGAATATACTTTGCTAAAATATTTTAATAATAAAATAATAATGGCAACAGCAATGATTTGTGAGTTTTATAACATGGTATCAAACACTGTGACAGTATTTTGTGTATTTACTCCTAAAGGTGATGGCAAAGCCATCTGCTGAGGAGATATTATAATCTCCTGATTTAGAGATGGGACAAATGGGAAAAGAGATTGGAAAAGTTGGTCACCCAGTTAGAAAGTGGTCGATGCATGATTCAAAGCTACTGCTATTTGATTCTAGAACCTATGCTTTTGACCACTGTTTATGGTTGAGTTGGAGGGCTTCCCAGGTTATGCAGTGGTAAAGAATCTTCCTGCCAATGCAGGAGACCTGGGTTCGATCCCTAGGACGGGAAGATCCCCTGAAGTAGGGCATGGCAACCCACCCCAGTATTCCTGCTTGGAGAATCTCATGGACAGAGGAGCCTGGCATCCATGGATTCCCAAAGAGTCAACATGACTGAGCGACTGAGCATGCACCCACCCAAGGCTGACTTGTGTCCCCCTGCCAAATTTGTATGTTGAAATCTTGACCTCTTGTACCTCCGAATGTAATGGCATTTGGAAATAAGTTCTTTAAAGAAGTGATTAAATTTGAATGAGGTCATCAGAGTGGGCCCTAATCCAATATGACTGGTGGCCTTTTCAGTAAAGAAATTTGGACAGACACACACTGAGGAAGACCATGTGAGGACATAGGAGAAGACAGGCATCTGCCAGCCAAGAGAGAGGGCTCAGCAAAAACTAGCGCTGCCAGCACCTTAGGCTTGGACTCCTAGACTCCAGAACTGTGAGACAATAAATTTCTATTGTTTAAGCCACCCAGTCTGTGGTATTTGCTATGGCAGCCTTAGCAAACCAAGGCAATCACCATTATATCATGTCAGCTCATCAGAGAGGGAAGATATTCAGCTTGGAAATCCTTAGTTAATCTGAGGAAATCATCAAGTCAGAGATAAATCATTTCAGCTCATTTCTATCTGTACCTTATGTCATCTAAACATAGAAATGTCTCATCTTTTCTGTGACAGATGATCTTACTATTCAGCAAAGAGTCATGGCCTTCATCTCCATGGAAGACTATACCTCCTCTCCCCACTTCTGTGTTCTTGGTCATGTGAGTTACTGTTGTCAACGGTAACTTGACATTGAATTGAGGTGAGGTGAACAGAGGCTTGAGATGTGTCTGGACACGAACTTTGCCCTTCTTTCATTTGAAATTTGGACATGAGAAAAAAACACGTATTGAGCAGACTTGGATCTATCCTGCAGCTTAGATCAGGAGTCCAGCTTGGCTCAGCTGACCTTCAGCTGACACCCAGATCAGTGAAAATAAGTTGTTGTTGTTCTAAGCTATGGATAATGGAAGTGGATATTTTCTGTGTGGCGTTATTCAGGCAGTAACAAGTGCACCTGTTATCATTTTCNAGGAGTCCAGCTTGGCTCAGCTGACCTTCAGCTGACACCCAGATCAGTGAAAATAAGTTGTTGTTGTTCTAAGCTATGGATAATGGAAGTGGATATTTTCTGTGTGGCGTTATTCAGGTAGTAACAAGTGCACCTGTTATCATTTTCAAATTAATTTTAATTGGAGTACGCTTGCTTTGGGCTTCCCTGGTGGCTCAGTGGTAAAGAATCTGCCTGCCAGTGCAGGAGACACAGGTTCAAACTCGGTTGGGATGATCCCCTGGAGAAGGAAGTAGCAACTCACTCTGGCATTCTTGCCTGGGAAATCTCATGGACAGAAGAACCTGGCGGGCTACAGTCCATGGGGTCTCAAAGAGTTAGACATGACTGAGCAACTACACAGCAATACCAATGACATACTTGCTTTACAATGTTGTGTTAGTTTCTACGGTATAGCTAAAAAATATTAGTTGTGTGTCTACATATATACCTCCCGCTTCAGATTTCCTTCATATTCAGGTCACTACAGTACATTAGGTAGAGCTCCCTGTGCTATAGAGTAGGTTCTCACTGGTTATCTCTTTTATACATAGTATCAATAGTGTATATGTATCAATCCCCATCTCCCATTTCCTTCCTCTCCCCTTCCCTCTTGGTGTCTATATATTTGTTCTCTACATCTGCTGGATCATCAAAAAAGCAGTAGAGTTCCAGAAAAACATCTACTTTTGCTTCATTGACTATGCCAAAGTCTTTGACTGTGTGGATCACAACAAACTGTGGAAAATTCTGAGAGAGATGGGAATACCNGTATAAGCCAGGGATCAGTCCCAGGTCTCCTGCATTGCAGGTGGATTCTTTACCAACTGAGCCATCAGGGAAGCCCAAGAATACTGGAGTGGGTAGCATATCCCTTCTCCAGGGTATCTTCCTGACCCAGGAATTGAGCCAGAGTCTCCTGCACTGGAGGTGGATTCTTTACCAGCTGAGCTACAGAGGAAGCCTTTTTAAAATCATTTTAAAAAGGAGGTATGATGCCCTGTGGTGAAGGCAGGTTGGAAGAGAATGGGCGGAGTGGTGGGTGCAGAAGGACTGATATCTGAGTGTGGCCAAGGATGCAAAGGAATAAGTAAATCTGGTGCTAGGTGTCAGGTAGTCAGGAGAAATAAAAAGGATAAGCCTCCCGAAACTGCTAAGTTTTCCCTTTATTCACAATTCTCGTTCTCTCAATGTTACAGTGAGAATGACGCTTAAGCTGATGGGCTTCCTAGGTGGTGCATTTTAGAAGAATCCTCCTGCCAATGCAGAAGACATGGGTTTGATCCTGAGTCAGGAAGATCCCCTGGAAGAGGAAATGGCAACCCACCCCAGTATTCTTGCCTGGAGAATCCCATGGACAGAGGAGCCTGGTGGGCTACAGTCCGTGGGGTCACAAAGAGGCGGACATGACTGAGCACACAGGCATAGCACTTCAGCTTAGACAAATGGATCATGGATCTGACTTATTTTAAGTGATGCATACATTCTTATCATCTTTTCCCTCTAACCCTATGACCAACTTTGTTCCTCATCTCACAGTTGCCTGAATACTCACAGCCAGAGTGCTGACAAGCTTCCCAAAGATGAGACATTTGCTTTTGTGAGAACTTGAGAATTATATCCCCAAGGAGATTTCTCGCCACCAGAATGTCCCTGGAGCAAAGCTGAATATTCTCTGCTGTTGCTGCTAAGTCGCTTCAGTCGTGTCCGACTCTGTGTGACCCCATAGATGGCCTCCTACCAGGCTCCCCCCACCATCCCTGGGATTCTCCAGGCAAGAACACTGGAGTGGGGTGCCATTTCCTTCTCCAATGCATGAAAGTGAACAGTGAAAGTGAAGTAGCTCAGTCGTGTCCGACTCTTAGCGACCTCATGGACTGCAGCCTACCAGGCTCCTCCGTCCATGGGATTTTCCAGGCTCTCTAGCAGAATGTAAATTTAGGGTATGGTGCTAGCAGAGAGAATAAAGGACTGCAGCAAATATCAGGACCACATGGTTTTCAGTTAGATTGTAGTCAATGTGACATTTGTATGGCACACTGTGTTCTGTGTTCAAAGATGTTCTTGAAAGAGAAGAGATGCTTCTTGTGTGCCAAGAAATGAATAATCAAGGGGGAAACTGGGATGGAAAACAGTTTTAGATTTGAGCATGAGAAAGGAGCTAGAATTGTGGTTTTTTACATTGGAGGCACCATCCTAACAAAATGCTAATGGGTTTTTCTGCCCATTTTCTGGTGGATGACAGAAATGATGTTCAAACCTGATATGCATGTGTTATGGCTATTTCTATTTTTTAAGAGAACATCTATAACTTATTGAGTTGAAATATATGCCCTGAAAATATGAAATTAACTCAGTGAGTGGAGTAATCCAGCTACTTTAGGATAGTATATTGTCACCCTGCTTATTTAACTTATAGGCAGAGTACATCATGAGAAACACTGGGCTGGAGGAAGCTGGAATCAAGATTGCTGGGAGAAAAATCAATAACCTCAGATATGCAGATGACACCACCCTTATGACAGAAAGTGAAGAACTAAAGAGCCTCTTGATGAAAGTGAAAGAGGAGAGCGAAAAAGTTGGCTTAAAGCTCAACATTCAGAAAATTAAGATCATGGCGTCTGGTCCCATCACTTCATGGCAGATAGATGGGGAAACAGAGGAAACAGTGGCTGACTTTATTTTTCTGGCCTCCAAAATTACTGCAGATAGTGATTGCGGCCATGAAATTAAAAGACGCTTACTCCTTGGAAGAAAAGTTATGACCCACCTAGGCAGCATATTAAAAAGCAGAGACTTACTTTGCCGACAAAGGTCCATCTAGTCAAGGATGGTTTTTCCAGTGGTCAAGTATGAATGTAAGAGCTTGACTGTGAAGAAAGCTGAGCGCTGAAGAATTGATGCTTTTGAACTGTGGTGTTGGAGAAGACTCTTGAGAGTCCCTTGGACTGCAAGGAGATCCAACCAGTCCATCCTAAAGGAGATCAGTCTTGAGTATTCATTGGAAGGACTGATGTTAAAGCTGAAACTCCAATACTTTGGCCACCTAATGTGAAGAACTGACTAATTTGAAAAGACCCTGATGCTGGGAAAGATTGGGGGCAGGAGAAGGGGACGACAGAAGATGAGATAGTTGGAAGGCATCACTGACTCGATGGACACAGGTTTGGGTGGATACCAGGAGTTGGTGATGGACAGGGAGGCCTGGCATGCTGTGGTTCATGGGATCGCAAAGAGCTGGACATGACTGAGCAAGTGAACTTAACTGAATAAATATAGAGAAAGATGTAGCTTTCATAGATGAAACTCAATTCCATTAGATTTTTATAATGGTGCCATCTGTCCCTTTTTCTTGAGAATTTTATTAATGGTACAGATATTACTTCATAGGGTAGACAGAGAATGGAATTGGGTTCTCTGTTACTGTTCTTAATCAATCTTTAGGTAAATCATTGTGTTTTCTTGCTTGATTTTCTTATCTGCACAATGAAGAAATTGTATTAGATAGCTTCTATATTTACCACGGAAACATTGGTGACTTGGTGGTAAAGAATCCACCTGCCAGTGCAGGAGACACAGGTTTGATCCCTGGGCTGGAAAGATCCCCTGGAGAAGGACATGGCAACCCACTCTAGTCTACTGTCCATGGGGTCCTAGCTACAGTCCTTAGGATCACAAAAGAGTCAGACATGACTTAGCGACTAAATGACAGCATGTTTCCTCTAACTTCTTAGGATATAATTCTCTACTTCATTTGGACCATAGACTCTGGTCAGCATTCCTCTTCTTTCCTTTTGATCCTCTACCATTTCATTTTCTCTTGACATGACTCACTACAATTAATTTCTTTGACTTCAGATTCATCATCTTTCATTCTTTTTGTTTCCAATCATTTTGCCCTCTAGGTTAGCGTCTTGGTTTCATAGAGTTTGCAAATGCATGTGTTAGAGTCTCACCTCTTATCTGAAACACCGGTGACAGTCATCATCCCAGTTCCTCTTGTTCCTCTATAGGAACATCAAGCCTGTGATTTCCAAAGCTCGATGCATCTATCAATATGTTAGCTTAACTTTAGCTGTGTCAAATATGACTGAAGTCTTGTATGAGTCTCTGACACATCAGATTTCATTAAGTATGTCACCATTCTATTATTATTTTTAAAAAATCAGAATGTAGTTGATTTATGCACTTCCCAGGTGTTGCTAGTGGTAAAGAATCTGCCTGCCAAAGCAGGAGATATAAGAGATGGGGGTTTGAACCCAGGGTCTGGAAGGTCCCCTGGAGGAGGGCATGGTGACCCACTCCAGTATTCTTGCCTGAAGAATCCAATGGACAGAGGAACCTGGCAGGCTACAGTCCATGAGGATACAAAGAGTTTATCAATGGTGATAAGCTGCAGATTATAATAACAAGGAAGGTGATGTCCCAGGCTGCTCTGAAGAGTCCACTTGGAGTGAGAAGTCAACTTCTAACATGACTGTGTCAATATGAAACCGAAGCATCACATGGCTTTGCCTGATATTGTTTTCTCTGCTTTGTTCCAATTGTCTGGAGACCATGGAACGAGATGTTGTCATCAGCCCACAGTTATGTAGGAGCACTTAGCCAAGGTTAGCAGCTGGGCAAGTTGCTTTATGACACATACTAGGTTCATCTTGGCCTTTTTGAGAAAAGTTCCTTCAACCTAGTGAATGTTTCTGGGCTTCCCTGGGGAATGAAAGCCTAACAGTGATATATACACATGAGCAGTGGCCAAACTCTTGGTAAAAACAAATCTTTGAAGAAACCCAGTGGCCATCCTGAGGACTGCTTTTAGTCCAAGAGTTGTTAGGAATAGTATTTCCTCATACACACAGCTCCCCTTTGGGGCTGTTGCATACAGATGGGACATGAGTGATGCTTGTAGACAATTTTGGCTTCAGTCTTTCCACTCTGAATTAGGCTGTTTCAAATAATAATATAGGTGAACTAGTAATGTGTGCTCAGTTGCTCAGTCATGTCTGACTCTTTGTGGCCCCATGAACTGTAGTCCACCAGGTTCCTCTGTCCATGGGATTATCCAGGCAAGAATACTGGAGTGGGTTGCCATTTCCTTCTCCAGATAGTCTCATCCTATTGTTGAGATTCCAGGCCCAATTAAAAAGAATGAAATAATTCCATTTGCAGCAACGTGGATGGACCTAGAGATTTTCATACTGAGTGAAATTAAGTTAGACCGAAAAGGAGAAATATCTTATGACATCACTTATAGGTAGAATCTAAAAGGAAATGATACAAATGAACTTATTTGCAAAACAGAAACAAACTCACAGATATTGAGGATGAACCAAAGGAGAAGGCTGGGAAGAAGGGATAGTTAGAAAGTTCGGAATGGACATATATACATTGCTGTATTTAAAATGAATAACAAATAAGGACCTGCTGTATAGCGCTCAATGTTCTGTGGCAGCTTGGATGGAAGGGGAGTTTAGGGGAGAATGGATACTTGTATATGCATGGCTGAGTTTTTTGTGTTCAGCAATGTGTCAATATAAAATAAAAAGTTAAAAAAAATTGCAGGCTCAATGTCTGAAGATATTCATTTTCTTTTCTCCACAACATCTATGTGTGTATCTTAAAACCCATATCAATAAATGGAAACAAAAGTTGAAATTCAGAGAGAGAGGTCATGGAAGGCTGTACTTTCTAAATATTGGGGCTTGAAAATGGCAAGCAGAGAGGAAGAAATAGGACAAGGGTATCAGTGTCTTTAGCTTCTGATTTATTTCAAATTGAGCTGACTTGGGAGCATGATCTAGTTCTTCCTAGTCTACGTTTGTCCCATAAATGTTTCCTGTGTTTAAAAAAAATGGGAGGCATTTTGGCTGGGTCTGTGTGGGGGAGGGTGGTGGAGGATAGCATTTGCAGAGGGCTTTTCTTTCTGCATTTTAGTGTTTTGCAATTTGTGCTATAGTTGTTAAGTGTTGATATGCCAATCTCATTTGCTCTCGAAGTGGGCTGTTTAGAATGTTCATCTTAATACTTTAACAGATTTTTTTTTTGACACTGCACTTAGTTATTACCCAAAATAAGAATCCTTAGTAAACTCATATGCAATAATTGCAGAAATATGTTTTAAACAATCTCTCTAATCTATAAAACAGATATTTTATTGTCACAAATTTTCTATTGGTACATATTTAAATCTTTTCATCTCTAGTGAATATTTTAACTGCTACAAAGTTGAAAAATTAAAAATGGATGGATGATTTGACTTTGTCAGAGTTAAGCAAAGGCATGTATATAACTCTGGTTCATTCTATTCTTTGAGAGATTTTAAAATGTGAAGTAAAACTAGACTATTTGGATTATTTCCAACCAAAGGTTCAATTTTTTCCATTGATTTTTGGCATGTGATGTCCTTAATTGGGAAAAGGAAAGAATAAAAAATTTCTATCCTTCCGTTTGAAACTGTATGGGCCACTAATGACTATACTGATGAGAATTTTATCACAAGGATGTGGCTCTGCTTAGAGGATAGTAGCCCATAAAGTTTATCAGTTTCAGGCCTTTATCAGCCTAATTTCAATCTCTGGGCAATTAATTCCAATTTTCTCTATTTCAGAGGTCTCTCTAAGCTGAGACTCAGATGGAGAAGCTTCTTCTTTGGAACTTTTGCTCTTTGGAACAGACTGTGCATTTTTACCCCTTATTCCAAATCTCAGCTGGGATCAGTCACATCTCCCTCATTGTATGTCCCTTATCTTCCTAGGTGTGTTGAACAAGTTCCCACAGCTCAGCAAATGACTTCAACTTGAGTCAGGTCCATGTGCTTTGGAGGGAACCAGTCCAGCACCAGCCGTGACCCAGAGCCCCTGTGTGAAATTGCTGGATAGGTTAGGGCTTCTCCTTAGGAAGCATTCCTCTCTCAATATTTCTGGATAGTTATGAAATTTAGGATAGTTAGGATGAAATTTACTTAATAGGAATTAATGAAAGTGTTTTGTAGAAGGGTCATGATAACCAAGAGTTCTGCTGTGTCCCACGCTTTCTGGGTGCTCTAGTTATTCAGATAGTAGAAGATGTACCGGATTCACTCTGAGCCTGCTGATGGCACTTCAGCTTCTGTCCTTGGTCATACACTTATCTCTTGGATTTCCTGTTGTATGTTTATCAGGGTATAGTTGTTTTGCAATATCCTGTTGGTTTCTGCTGTGCAAGAAAGTGAATCAGCTATATGTATACTTATATCCCCTCTCTTTGGGACCTCCCTCCCATTTACCTCCAATCCCACCTCTTGAGGTCATCTACAAGATGCATACAATCTTATCATCTTTTCCCTCCAACCCGATGACCAATCTTGTTCCTCATCTCACAGTTGCCTGGATACTCACAGCCAGAGTGCTGACAAGCTTTCCAAAGATGAGAAATGTATATATGTCAATCCCAACCTTCCAAGTCACCCCACCATCCCATCCCCCACCACATTCACACATCCGTTCTCTATCTATATCTCTATTCTTACCCTGCAGATATTCTTGGCTTTTGCTGGTGAAGACCTTCACTTCCTGCCCAGCTATCTTTCTTCCATGTGCCTTCTGGAGCCTCAAGTCCTGAAACAACACTTTAAAAGTGCCATCTGGCCGTATTTTCCTCTTCCTTTTTTTTCCTGAGCTACAAATCATCAGAATTTACTGTCTACCCCATTTATAGTCACTCGTCTCTATCATAGTGCTTCTCCATGAATGTGCATGTGTCTCACCTCAGGAGGTTGGTGAGGGGCATATTCTGTCTGTTGGCCTGGCCTGCCCCCTGTGGTGTTATAGGTGGTGCAGGGTCTTCTGGTCCTGGGTTCACTCTGATCATAGCAAGGCTTTGCTGTTCTTGATTTTCATTCATTGGAGGCTGCATTAGGTTTCCACCATAACAGAGTACCACCACCTTGGTGACTCAAAACAATAGAATTTATTCTTCCACAAATCTGAAGGCTAGACATCCAAAATCAAAGTGTCTACAGGACAATGCTCCCTCTGAAAACTGTAGAGGAATCTTTTCCTGCCATGTCCTAGCCTCTGGTGATTTTCTGGCAATTTTTGGTGATCCTGGGTTTGTATATACACCATTCCAACCATACAGCTATCCTTTCCTGCTGAGCCTTCAACATTTGGATAGTTCATTCACTAAGCTGTGGCCAACTCTTTGTGACCCAGTGACTGCAGCATGCCAGGCTTTCCTGCCTTTTGCTATTTCCAAGAGTTTGCTCAAACTCATGTCGACTGAGTCAATGATGCCATCCAATCATCTCATCTTCTGTTTCTCTCTTCTTCTCCTGCCCTCAATCTTTGCCAGCATCAGGATCTTTTCCAATGAGTCAGATCTTTGCATTAGGTGGACAAAGTACTGGAGCTTCAGCTTCAGCATCAGTCCTTCCAATGAATATTCCAGATTGATTTTCTTTAGGATTGACTGGTTTGATTTCCTTGCTGTCCAAGGGACTCTCAAGAGTCTTCTCTAGCACCACAGTTCAAAAGCATAAATTCTTCGGTGCTCAGCTTTCTTTGTGGTCCAACTCTCACATTTGTACATGACTACTGGGAAAACTATAGCTTTGACTATATGGACTGCCGGGAGCCAGCGTGAGGAATCCCACCCGTGACAAGGTCACGCGGCAGGAGATTTTGATGGGCAAGGATGAGTCAAATCTCAGGGTTTTTCTCCCTGGCATTTCCTGAGCATGTACCCCCCCAAAGTAAGAATCTNCAAAACATGAGAAACTATGGATCTTTGACTTAGAATGGGCTTCCCTATGGCTCAGCTGGTAAAAGAATCCACCTACAATGTGAGAGACCTAGGTTTGATCCATGTATTGGGAAGATCCACAGGAGAAGAGAAAGGCTACTCACTCCAGTATTCTGGCCTGGATAATTCCATGGACTGTATAGTTCAAGGGGTTGCAAAGAGTTGGACATGACTGAGTGACTTTCACTTTCAGTTGACTTAGAATGGGCCAAGGAATGTACAGATCTGGTATCACTAAGAAAGGCACTGTAAGATAGGAATATTTAAAAAGAAAAAAAAAAGGCTGTCCTGGTGGTTCAGTGTTTAAAACTCCATGCTCCCAATACAGAGGACATGGGTTCAAGTCCTGGTGAAGGAACTAAGTTCCCACATGCCCTATGGCATGACGTTAAAAAAAAAAAAAAAAGGAGCCCTGATGTTCTGTTATTCCAGGGTATAATAGTAGGAAAAGCACGAACTTTTGAATAGATTAGTTGTAAAATTTGAACCCTGACCCATGACTTATTAGTTCTGTGATTTGGGGGCTAACTTATTTGCTTTTGCCAAACTTGTTTCCTTATAAGAAGAATCAGTGTAATAACACTCGGTAAATGAGGCATGGTTGAAAGAATCGGTAAGGCTTCCAAAGCACCTGGCAAGTAGTAGATATCGAGAATATATGATCATTAGTTTTGTACAGTCTGTATTCTGAATATCCCAGAAGAACTGTCAATGGCCCCAAGCCAGGCCACCCCGTGGACCTTCCCCACTCCCAACCCCCAGGGCTGCTAGATCAGCTTACAGCAAGTCACTGCTTTTCTCTTTCCTCCCTAAACCACAACAGTGACTCAGAAGAGCAAAAATGACAAAGGAACTACTTTTCATTGTGTTTCTGTGTGACTTGCCATCACTGAAAGATGGGGAAAATAAAGTCTTCTCCTGTGCTGCTTCTAGTTTAACATATACCATCATTTTCCTTGTTGCATTCACATTTTTTATAAATAATGTTTCCTAAGTGAATGCCATAGAGATTTATTTCCATCCTTTGATTATTGTTTGTGTGTAACGATGGACATATGTAATGTGGTTGCTGCTAAAATGAATGTAGCAGAACTCACTAGAATAGAGGCCATTCACTTTGATGTTTGGATGGAAAATGACATTATCTGTCACTAGTTCAGCATTTTTAGTAATCTATGTTAAAGATAAGATTTTCAAAGTAGCATTTGAATGAAAAAAAAAAAGGGAATAGTTGAGGAGGATATTCTATAGTTGCAAATTCATTTGTTTTCTAGCTGTCTATGAATTTTACATTGCAAAAGAAAAAGTCCATGCTTAGGCTAGATTGGGGTTGGAACAAGTATCATTTGTTTCTCATGTGCCAATCATATTAGAGCTTACATATCCAAACAGTAGGGTATGTGACAATGGAAAACTTTGCCTTCACGTTTCTGTTAATGTTAAGGCCGACATTCCTGAACTGGCCTATTATTATAGGTCCACATAACCTACAGTGAACTAAGAGAATGTTGAGTGTGCATGAGTGGGTTGAATAAGCAAACATTACACATACATGTGATGTGCTTACACATATGTTTCTGTATTATTTTACAATTGCCAAAGGATGGGGGGGGGATCCTGTTTTTAAGGAATCAGGGCTTAATTTTTTTTGAAGGTTATTTGATTTTCCCCCAAAAAAACATCTAGTAAGGATGAAGGGGTTCGAAAAACCTCTGAGCAAACTGGTACTCCAAATGAGAGTTTATTCGAAGTGAAGTGAAATTTGGTTGTTTCACAAGTAAAACAGGCTTAAAACAATGCACAGGGCATTCTGAATGCTTGCATCTGGTTTGATTCAAATGGTTTCACATTCATGGAGTTTCAAATGAAAATAAAGTTCACAGCAAAATGAAATGTTATTTAAACCATGTGAACTGGAGCCAGTGAAAAAATCCATCCTCACAACCGCAACGTGTGAAGTTCTGCTTGGTAAGTTATTTTTCAGAGAAGGTATGCAAAACCAGATACACCTGCATGCTTGGGTTAATTATTGGGGTTAAATTAGGTCAATCTTTCTCATTCAGTGTCTCAGCAAACAGTTTCCTCAATTTTCTTTCCTCTATCATCTATTTATGGAGTTTCTACTATGTATGAGATTCCACCATAAGTGTGTTGGTGTTACGCCTGTGGAGCATAAGATTCATGCACTTGAAGAGTTTACACCCTAGTGGTAAAGACAAAAACACATGCTTTTATGTGGTAGAATAATTTGTTGAGCATTAAGGGAGCTGTAAAAAGAGGAAGAGGAAGTATAATTGGTTGTTCAACTGCTTAAGCCAGAGAGTGAGAAATGTACGGTGCTTTGCCATGTCTGGCCCCTCTTGGGACTTCTGTGTGGGGCAAAGAGGATTATCATAGCTATGAAAAGCCCAAACTTGCTACTTTGCAGGGTTTGAGGGAGAACACTATCATAATCAATCACAAAGTTACCTCTATAAGGCACCCTTAATAGGCATTGCTGCTGTTGTTCAGTCTTAAGTCATATCCAACTCTTTGTGACCCCATGGACTGCAGCACACCAGGCTTCCCTGTCCTTCACTCTGTCCTGGAGTTTGCTCAAACTCATGTCGATTGTGTCAGGGATGCTATCTAACCATCTCATCCTGTGCTGCTCTCTTCTTCTTTTGTCTTCAATCTTTTTTAGCATCAGGGTCGTTTCCAGTGAGTTGGCTTTTTGCATTAAGTAGTCAAAATCTATTAGGGTTCTCAGAGAATCAGAAACAACAGAGATATATAAGAGAGAGGAAAAAAAGAGAAAGAGACAGACAGACAGACACACACACAAAGGGATTTAACAAAATTGGTTCACATGGTTGTGGAGGCTTGACAAAATCCAAAATCTGCAGAGTGGGGGAGGGAGGAGTGGACTGGAGACCCAGGGAAGAGTTGAGATCCAAATTCAAAGGCAAACTCCTGGCAGAATTCCTTCTTGTTCAAGGGAGAGCAGTCTTTGTTCTATTCATGCCTTCAACTGATTGGATATTCTCCACATGATGGGGAATAATTTGCTTTAATCAAAGCCCACCGATTTAAATGTTAATATCTTCCAAAAACAACTTCTCAGAAATATTCATAATCATATTTGTGTACAGGTCTGGCCATTACAGCCTGGCCAAAGTGACACACAATTAACCATCACACTGCCAGTAATGGTCTGGAGTAAACAAGGTAAAATGTGGTCTCAGCAAAGACTAGACCCCATGACTACCTAGAGAGTTTTGCTGAGTTTCAAAAGAAAATTAAGAGTTTTGAACTTACCTTTTCTGGAATATGGCACCCACGAAAGAAACATATGTTACAGAGATGTAACAGAAAGAAAACATTGGTGAGATTTCTCAGTGCTTAGAATAGTACTAGCACATAGCAGATACTTAATATATACTGAATTAATAATGTAATAACTCACCTGAATGGAATGTGTTGGGTGGGGGTTGGAAAGAATTTCTCCAAGGGGAGATTGTATGTTTTGAGGGGCAAAAATTTTGCCTGGTACCCAAGTTTACCTAACCAGTATTTGAGGGGGTGAGGGAAAATAGACCAAATTAGCTTTTGAACAAGTGCTAAGGTTACTGTTCTTAATTTATGTTAGAGGCTTGGTTCCATCTTGTTTTGTATGGGATCTGGATCAAAAGTAAGTTTTCCCTGTGGGATGAAAATAATTGTTTCATGAGATAATAGATAAGACTAAAAATTGAAATGCCTAATTGACTTGTTTTTCCTCTTTCCTCTTTCAGATAGATAGGTCTCTTTATGCCAAGAGCAAAAGAATATTTTGGAAAAGTTAGGGTTCACCAAAGATATTGTAATATGTATCCTAAGGGAAGGAGAGCAAGGAGGGACAGAGAAGTGAAGAGACCTTTGAGAATCAAGCTGAGGTGAGAGAAATGGACACTGGTCAAGAATTAAAAGAAAATGAGAAGTAGTGGTTTTCAGAAAAAGCATGAATCCAAGCCCTTCTGGTTGGTTTTGCCCTTAGGTAGCATACCTAGAGGCTAGATCTCAACCACAGCTTGGGAAAGAGCATGAATCCAAGCCCTTCTGGTTGATTTTGCCCTTAGGTAGCATACCCTAGAGGCTAGATCTCAACCACAGCTTGGGATAATAGATCCACCAAACTACCACTGAGTGGAAACCACAAACGTCAGTCATGCCCATGATGGTTAGATGGTGAGAACCTTCTTTTTCATTTTAGGAATCCCATTAAGATCCTGGATTCTGGAGCCGCCCTGAGTTGGTAAGGTCTCCTGGGCTGTTTGAGATGAACTTGTCATCCCTGTGGATTAGATAAAATTTGATCTAAAGTTTTAAAAAGTAGTAGATTTAAAATTAAAAATTGGGTCTGTGGATGGAGATTCATAGTTACTATATATATTTAACTAGTCAGAAAAGAAAGCATTGGAGTAAGAGTGAAGGGCAAATGATGTCTTTAATTTGAACATCAAGGAAGACTGGGTTAAGAAATTAACATCTGGGTTTGCCTTGATGACCTTGGCAAAATGGGGCAACTCACTATTGCTCATTGTCTTTGAGTGAAAAAGTTAGGTCTTTTTTTTGGGAAATCTAGCTTATATCATGACCTCCTCTGACTTCTTGGAAGCATCAGAGGCTTACAGGTCATGGAACTTCACCTCACTATCTCTCTTCATCCTCCACACTCAGTGCTCTATGTTGTATAAGCCAGAGTGCATACTTTGAGCCCTAAATACAGTTGACACTATAATCTTTGAATTTTTAGAAACATATCTTCTCTTTTCTCTCTTTTATTTCTCCTCTCTCTACCCTCTCCTTTCCTTTTCATTTTATCAGTTTAGCATGGCTCTATTTAAAAATTCTCGCTCTCTCCAACTCAACATCAATTTTTATCAGTATGAACAACTAGAAATCTACAGTAGATTTAAGTTTTAGAATAGAAATGAGGCAATAGATGTATACACATTAAAAAATATAGTATATTATTGAATGTCCAAATTTTAAGTTTACTAAATAGTATTTTTCAGATCACTAAAAAGACAATTTAACAAAAGAAAAACTAGGAGGTAATAAGGGATTTGAATGCAACAGGAGTTTAATGGTCACTACTGTATTGACGACTTTGAACCATGCATCTTAAAGCAGAAATAATACAGTTTTACTTTGAAGTCCTGATGGTAGAAAGTTTATTGATTACAGTTCTTTCAAGTTCTCAGGAACTTTGTAGACTCTTTTGTGTTCTTATTTTCAATCATGCAATCTTCTTTTAGAGTTAGGTAGTGAGTAGTTTCCTCTTTACATTTGTTAAAAAAAGACTTTGTTTCCTTTGCTCTGGGAGGTGGGTCATAGAGAATCCGGCTGTGATTTATGTCAGAGAGTGTTTTGCCTATATTTTCCTCTAGGAGTTCTATAGTTTCTGGTCTTACATTTAGATCTTTAATTCATTTTGAGTTTATTTTGGTGTATGGTGTTAGAAAGTGCTCTAGTTTCATTCTTTTACAAGTGGTTGACCTGTTTTCCCAGCATCACTTGTTGAAGAGATTGTCTTTCCTCCATTGTATATTCTTGCCTCCTTTGTCAAAGATAAGGTGTCCAAAGGTGAGTGGATTTGGTTCTGGGCTTTCTATTTTGTTCCATTGATCAATATTTCTGTCTTTGTGCCAGTACTATACTCTCTTGATGACTGTAGCTTTGTAGTATAGTCTGAAGACAGGCAAGTTGATTCCTCCAGTTCCATTCTTCTTTCTCAAGATTGGTTTGGATGTTTGAGGTTTTTTGTATTTCCATACAAATTGTGAAATTGTTTGTTCTAGCTCTGTGAAAAAAATACTGTTGGTAGCTTGATAGGGATTGCATTGAATATATAGATTGCTTTGGTTACTATACTCATTTTCACTATATTGATTCTTCCAGTACATGAACATGGTATATTTCTCCATCTATTAGTGTTCTCTTTGATTTCTTTCACCAGTGTTTTATAGTTTTCTATATATAGATCTTTAGTTTCTTTAGGTAGATTTATTCCTAAATATTTTATTCTTTTCATTGCAATGATAAATGGAATTGTTTCCTTAATTTCCCTTTCTATTTTCTCATTGTTAGTGTATAGAAATTTCTGTGTATTAATTTTATATCCTGAAACTTTACTATACAAAAATAAACAAATGGTACCTAATTAAACTTAAAAGCTTTTGCACAATGAAGGAAACTATAAGCAAAGTGAAAAGACAGCCTCCATAATGGGAGAAAATAATAGCAAAAGAAGCAACTGACAAAGAATTAATCTCAAAAATATACAAGCAGCTCATGCAGCTCAATACCAGAAAAATAAGCAACCCAATCAAAAAATGGGCCAAAGAAGTAAATAGATATTTCTCCAAAGAAGACATACAGATGGCTAGCAAACTCAATATCACTCATAATCAGAGAAATGTAGATCAAAACCACAGTAAGGTACCATCTCACACTAGTCAGAATGGCTGCTATCAAAAAGTCTACAAACAATAAATGCCATAAGGGGTGTAGAGAAAAGGGAACCCTCTTACACTGTTGGTGGGAATGCAAACTAGTACAGCCACTATGGAGAACAGTGTGGAGAGTCCTTAAAAAACTGGAAATAGAACTGCCATATGACCCAGCAATCCCACTGCTGGGCATACACACTGAGGAAACCAGAACTGAAAGAGACATNGGAACCCTCTTACACTGTTGGTGGGAATGCAAACTAGTACAGCCACTATGGAGAACAGTGTGGAGAGTCCTTAAAAAACTGGAAATAGAACTGCCATATGACCCAGCAATCCCACTGCTGGGCATACACACTGAGGAAACCAGAATTGAAAGAGACATGTACCCCAATGTTCATAGCAGTACTGTTTACAATAGACAGGGCATGGAAGCAACTTAGATGTCCATTGGCAGATGAATGGATGAGAAAGCTGTGGTACATATACACAAAGGAGTATTACTCAGCTATTAAAAAGAATACATTTGAATCAGTTCTAATGAGGTGGATGAAACTGGAGCTTATTATACAGAGTGAAGTAAGTCAGAGAGAAAAACACCAACACAGTATATTAATGCACATATATGGAATTTAGAAGAGACACAGAGATAAAGAACAGACTTTTGGACTCTGTGGGAAAAGGCAGCCTTAGGAAAGAACAAAGCTATAGGCATCATACTTCCTGATTTCAAACTGTACTACAAAGCTATAGTAATCAAAACAGTATGATACTGACATAAAAAAAGACCAAAATAACAGATTACATTGCATTACAGGGCAACAGAATCCAGAGTGCAGAAATAAACCAACACATATATGATCGATTAATATTTGGCAAAGGAGCCAAGAACAGTCAAGAAAATGTCATCTTTCCAATAAATGGTGTTAGGAAACCTGGATATTCACAAACAAAACAATGGATCTGTAGCTTATAACACCTACAAAAATTAACTTGAAATGAATTAAATACTTAAATGTAAGATCTGAATTGTAAAACTCCTAGAAGAAAACAGTGGGAAAAATCTCCTTGACATTGGTGTTGGCAATGATTCTTTGGATATGACTCCAAAAGCAGAGTCAACAAAAGCAAAAATAAATAGGTAGTACAGCATCAAACCAAAAGGTTTTTTCATAGAAAATAAATAAAAAAATGAAGAAGCAATCTGTTCAGTGGGAGGAGGTATTTAAAGCCATATATAAGATATGTGGTTAATATCTAACATATATAGGGAACTCATACAACTCAATAACAACAAATTTAAAAAAATCTGGCAAAAATGTGCAGAGGACCCAAATAGACTTTTTTCCTGAAGTATGGATAAAAGTGGCAAATAGGCACTTGAAAAAATGTTCAATAACACAAATCATCAGGGAAAATATCAAAATCACAATGAGATATCACCTCACACCAGTTAAATTTGTCATAAAAATACAAGAGATAAGTACTGGCAACAATAAACTATAGAAATTTATTAAAGAGATGAGAATACCAAACCACCTCACCTGTCTCCTGAGAAATCTGTATGCAAGTCAAGAAGCAACAGTTAGAACTGCACATGGAACAACAAACTCGTTCCAAATAGGAAAAGAAGAATGTCAAGTCTGCATATTGTCATCCTGCCTGTTAAACTTCTATACAGAGTACACCATGTGAAATGCTGGGCTGGATGACGCATAAACTTGATCAAGATTGCCTGAGAAATATCAATATGCAGATGACACTACCTGGCAGAAAGTGAAGAGAAACTAAAGATCCTCTTGGTAAAGTGAAAGAGGAGAGTGAAAAAGCTGGCTTAAAATTCAACATGCAGAAAACTCAGATCATGGTATCCAGTACCATCACTTCATGGCAAATAGATGGGAACCAATGAAAATCGTGACAGACTTTATTTTTGGGGGCTCCAAAATCACTGCAGATGGTGACTGCAGCCATGAAGATAAAAGATTTTTGCTCCTTGGAAAAAAAGCTATGATAAACCTAGAGAGCATATTAAAAAGCAGAGACATTACTTTGCTGACAAAGGTCCGTCTAGTCAAAGCTATAGTTTTTCCAGTAGTCATATATGGATGTGAGAGTCGGACTATAATGAAAGCTGAGTGCTGAAGAATTCATACTTTTTAACTATGGTGTTGTAGAAGACTCTTGAGAGTCCCTTGGACTGCAACAAGATCTAACCAATTAATTGTAAAGGAAAACAGGCCTGAATATTCATTGGAAGGACTGATGCTGAACGTGAAACTCCAATACTTGAACTGACTCATTGGAAAAGACCCTGATGCTGGAAAAGACTGAAGGCAGAAAGAGAAGGATGAGATGATTGGATGGCATCACCGACTCGATGGCCTTGAGTCTGAGCAGGCTGTGGGAGTTGGTGATGGACAGGGAAGCATGGAGTGCAGTTCACGGGTCCACAAAGAGTTGGATATGACTAAGTGACTGAACTAAACTGAAGTACTGGGAAAGATGTGGAGAAAAGGAAATCCTGTGCATTGTTAGAGGGAATGTAAATTGGTACAGTCATTATAGAAAACAGTATAAAAGTTTCTCAAGAAATTAAAAAATAGAACTACCATATGATACAGCAATCCTGCTTATAGGTTTATATTAAAAAGGAATGAAATCACTATTTTGAAGAGATATGTGCACCTTCATGTTCACTGCAGAATTATTTAGAGCAGCCAAGACATGAAATCACTCTATGTCTATTGATAGATGAATGGGTAAAGATGAAATATGCATGCATATGTATATATAGGAATGCACATATATGAATATTCAGTTCAGTTACTCAGTCATGTCTGACTCTTTGTGACTCCATGAATCGCAGCATGCCAGGCCTCCCTGTCCATCACCAACTCCCGCAGTTCATTCAAACTCACTTCCATCGAGCTGGTGATGCCATCCAGCCATCTCATCCTTTGTCCTCCCCTTCTCCTCCTGCCCTCAATCTCTCCCAGCATCAGGGTCTTTCCCAATGAGTCAACTCTTCGCATCAGGTGGCCAAAGTATTGGAGTTTCAGCTTCTGCATCACTCCTTCCAATGAACAAACAGGATTGATCTCTTTTAGGATGGACTGGTTGGATCTCCTTGCATTCCAAGGGACTCTCAAGAGTCTTCTCCAACACCACAGTTCAAAAGTATCAATTCTTTGGCACTCAGCTTTCTTCACTGTCCAACTCTCACATCCATACATGACCACTGGAAAAACCAGCAATAATAAAGAAAGCTATTATTTATAACAATATGGATAACAGTTGAAGGTGTTTGTCTAAGTGAAATAAGTCAAAGAAATAAAAATGAGCTTGCTTGTATATGGAATATTTTAAAAAATGCCTTCTTAGTATTTTAGTTTTGCTTAAGATACAGCACATGTCTGTTGCGGGATAGAGTAACCAAATTGTTGTGATTAAACTCTTGTCCTTCTCTATTCTCTCATCTTGATACCTCAAGGTTCATTGCATCAGTACCTCTTCAAATATTTATTTATATATGTATATTTCTGCTTTATTTACTATGCTAAAGACTTTGACGGTGTGGATCACAATAAACTATGGAAAAATCTGAAAGAGATGGAAATACCAGACCAACTGACCTGCCTCTTGAGACATCTGTATGCAGGTCAGGAAGCAGCAGTTAGAACTAGACATGGAACAACAGATTGGTTCCAAATAGGAAAAGGAGTACGTCAAGGCTGTATATTGTCACCCTATTTATTTAACTTATATGCAAAGTACATCATGAGAAATGCTGGTCTGGAAGAAGCACAAGCTGGAATCAAGATTGCTGGGAGTAATATCAATAACCTCAGATATTCAGATGACATCACCCTTATGGCAGAAAGTGAAGAGGAACTAAAAATCCTCTTGGTGAAAGTGAAAGAGGAGAGTGAAAAAGTTGGCTTAATGCTCAACATTCAGAAAACTAAGATCATGGCCTCTGCTCCCATCACTTCACGGCAAATAGATGGGGAAACAGTGTCAGACTTTATTTTTCTGGGCTCCAAAATCACTGCAGATGGTGATTACAGCCATGAAATTAAAAGATGCTTACTCTTTGAAAGGAAAGTTATGACCAACCTAGACAGCATATTAAAAAGCAGAGACGTTACTTTGTCAACAAAGGTCCATCTATTCAAGGCTATTTTTTTTCCAGTGGCCATGTATGGATGTGAGAGTTGGACTGTCAAGAAAGCTGAGCACTGAAGAATTGATGCTTTTGAACTGTGGTGTTAGAGAATACTCTTGAGAGTCCCTTGGACTGCAAGGAGATCCAACCAGTACCTCCTAAAGTAGATCCTGGGTGTTCATTGGATGCACTGATGCTAAAGCTGAAACTCCAGTGTGAAGAGCTGACTCATTTGAAAAGACTCTGATGATGGGAAAGATAAGATTGAGGGCAGGAGGAGAAGGGAACAACAGAGGATGAGATGGTGGGATGGCATCACCTACTCAATGGACATGGGTTTGGGTAGACTCCGGGAGTTGGTGATGGACAAGGAGGTCTGGCGTGCTGCGGTTCATGGGATCACAAAGAGTCAGACATGACTGAGCAACTGAACTGATACTGATATGTATATTTACGCATATTTATGAGTATATATCACATTTTCCCTGGTGGCTCAGGCAGTAAAAGGTCTGCCTACAATTCAAGAGACCCGGGTCCGATCCTTGGGTGGAAATGGCAACCCACTCCAGTATTCTTGCCTGGAAAATCCCATGGGAGGAGCCTGGCAGGCTACAGTCCCTGTGTTCGTAAAGAGTCAGACATGACTGAGCTACTTTACTTCATGAATATATATCATTTATTTGTCTGTGTGTATATTTGTAATACTTAATCTATTTTTCTAGTTGTTTCATGTGAACTGGTTAGTATGATATGCACTAGTGAGATTGCCACTGCTTCCTTAGTGCTTCAGGTGCTAAAGACTCTACCTGTAATGCAGAGACCCTGGTTCAATCACTGTGTCACGAAGATACCCACTCCAGTATTCTTGCCTGGGGAATCCCATGGACAGAGGGGCCTGGTGGGCTACAGTCCATGGGTTCAAAAAGAGTTGGACATGACTGAGCAACTAACACTACTACTAGTGAGATTTCCAAGTGGTACATTTCTGTATTAAATGTTGAATATATAAGGATCAGTTCAGTTCAGCTAAGTTCAGTCGCTCAATTGTGTCTCCTTGCGATCCCATGAATTGCAGCAAGCCAAGCTTCCCTGTCCATCATCAACTCCCAGAGTTCACTGAGACTCACCTCCATCGAGTCAGTGATGCCATCCAGCCATCTCATCCTATGTCATCCCCATCTGCTCCTGCCCCCAATCCCTCCCAGCATCAGAGTCTTTTCCAATGAGTCAACTCTTTGCGTCAGGTGGCCAAAATAATGGAATTTCAGCTTCAGCATTATTCCTTCCAAAGAAATCCCAGGGCTGATCTCCTTCAGAATGGACTGGTTGGATCTCCTTGCAGTCCAAGGGANTGGCGTGCTGTGATTCATGGGGTCGCAAAGAGTCAGACACGACTGAGCGACTGAAATGAACTGAACTGATGCATGTAGTGGATTCCACTACAACAAATGAACTCTGAATTCAGAAAACTCAATTCTTCAGTAATGAGAAGCAAGAGGCCCATCGTTTGCTCTGGGCAAACATTATCTTTACTGATCTGTCCAGTCAGCAAACATGCCCTTTACTCTGGAGGGAGACATTGTATCCATTTTTCTAAGGCTGTAATCAAACCTTCCTTTGGCTCCACAGGAAGATACTATCTCTATTTTTCAAGGCTGCTCAATACACAAACATCCTTGGAAAATATAATCTGATTGAAGGGCAGGGCATGAAGAAATCTGGGCCATGGAATATAACCTCCAAGGAGAGCTTCAAAAACTTTGTGTGAAGAGTATACGGGATATTATACTTGCGCGAGACCCACGCGCCTGTTGCCTGGGAGGGGAGAGTCTTGGATGTCATGAAATGTAAGTAGTCACACAGATGCTACTTTTGCACAAGGTAAGAAGAATGCTTTCTTATCTCAAAAATTTATTTACAAAGACTCCAATTGTTTATTAACTGTTATCTTTTGTTCAGAAATATTATATGTATATATACACATATACATGAATATTTATAAGTAAATAGATGTATCAATAGATACATGCTGCTGCTGCTGCTGCTAAGTCGCTTCAGTTGTGTCTGACTCTGTGCGACCCCATAGATGGCAGCCCACCAGGCTCCTCTATCCATGGGATTTTCTAGGTGAGAGCACTGGAGTGGGGTGCCATTTCCTTCTCCAATGCATGAAAGTGAAAAGTAAAAGTAAAGTCGTTCAGTCGTGTCCGACTCTTAGCGACCCTATGGACTGCAGCCTACCAGGCTCCTCCACCCATGGGATTTTCCAGGCAAGAGCACTGGAGTGGGGTGCCATTGTCTTCTCTGATAGACAGAGCTAAACATAGTTATATAGATATACAATTGAGCTCTTTTGATCTTTTGGCTTCCCTGATGGCTCAGATGGTAAAGAATCTGTCTGAAATGTGGGACACCTGAGCTTCAATCCCTGGGTGGGAAAGATACACTGGAGAAAGAAATGGCAACCCACTTCAGTGTTCTTGCCTGAAGAATTCCATGGACAAAAGAGCCTAGAGGCTACTGTCCATGGGATTGCAAAGAGTCAGACACGACTGAGTAACTAACACACTCTTTTGATCTTAGTGTAAATTATATACATGACTTTATTATTGCCACTTGTGTTTCAAGTAGTATTTTCCTGGATTAGATTTCTTTTGGAGAAGTTATTAAAGTTGTTATGGCCATCAGAAAGAAACGCAGTGCAACACAACATGCTTAATGACTTCACAAAGCATTCACCAAAGGAACATATGAGTATTATTTGGGTAATATAAAGGTCATATAGAAGACTATGTAGACAATTCAAGGATGATTGGACATAGGTTCTGAGCTTTCACTGACACCCATGGACTGAAGTACAATCATCTTTCATTATTGACAAAGGTATTTAAAAGAAGGTCAAGTTCATTGTGAGTGGGGCTCCTTCCTCAGATTCACAAGGCAGTCATTTCCTTGGTTTCCCCAAATGTATAATTGGAGTGGTTATATTCTAGAAGTTCTTCACCTGACAGGGAAATGGCATAACTTTTTGTACAACTATGTCAACTTGGTGTTGGCACCTGGCAGGATGTGGTGCCATGCTACAGGGTATATTAAATAATATACCACAGTGTTGTTTTCCCAGCAGATGAAATAAAAGGGGCTAGAAATAGGGATGGAGTGGTGCAGCTTGCCACCACTCTCATGACCTCTCTGGGGGGAATTTTAGCTTCCTTTCCCTTTAATTTTAGGCTCTGTGGGTTTGAAAGTCCTTGATGTGCTGGAAGGAGAATCATTTTTATTAGGAGACATAATAATCCAGGCTTCCCTGGTGGCTCAGAGGGTAAAGTGTCTGCCTGCAATGTGGAAGACCTGGGTTTGATCCCTGGGTTGGGAAGATCCCCAGGAGAGGAAAATGGCAACCCACTCCAGTATTCTTGCCTGGAAAATTCCATGGATGGAGGAACCTGGTAGGCTACAGTCCATTGGATCACAAAGAGTCACACATGACTGAGCGACCAATACAGGATCCATGACTCAGGAATTACAGGGTAACCAGAGACTCAAATTCCTTAGGTCATTCCAGCAGGTGAGCTATCTAGACCAACAGAGGTTCAAGCTGACAGTGTGGAGAATCTAAATGGGTAATAAAGCTGGGCAGTGCTGAGTATCATGTAGAGCTTTGTTTCCCGCTGTGCTGGAAAGGGCGGCAGTTCATCCTGCTAACCTTCCTCTTGTAAATTTCAGTGGAGAGTGAGACCAGTTAGAATTCTGAAGAAGATGCTCCTAGCTGGGGAGGAGTTATTACCAGAAACAAGTAGATCCAAGCACCTTAAATTAGGGAGGATGTAGTGGACACTGTTATGTGTCATCCAGATCACCCTCTTCAGAGCCAAGGTGCTCATTCCCCAACCCTGAATATGTTGGCTGCTGAAGGCCCTGAGCTGTGTCCCTCTCTGAGAACTGCCCTTGGGGGAAGGATATTCCTTCCCTCAAGATTATGTTTCCTTGCTGGGAGCACCCTGCATTCACTCTGATCATTCGGGAGCCCAAATGGCTGATCCCCTTAACTTAGCCTGGGATAATTTCCAAGGACCATCCTGGTCTTAGAGCTCTCCATGCTGAAGCCTTGGTGTAACTGCACCAGAGTTCAACTTTTCCCCCTGCAAAACCATGCTTCCCTCACTCCCGTATATGGGTTTTACTTGTGAGGATTTGCCAACATATCCCCTGTATGCAAATCTCAATGTCTGCATTTGGGAAATCTGACTGAAGACAACCTGCACATTTATTTCCCTGTAGGACAGTCTGAATGATTTAAATTAATAACAGCATATCACCTTTGGTTTAATATTTACTTAGTTTGGAATGAGGGTGAGATACATCAGGTAAAAGGGAAAATATTGAGTTGCGTATTTTCCGTTTCATATGTAACTCAATATGTTCCCAGGGTAGGTGACCAAATACAGAGAGAGGAAAGTGCACTGTTCGCAACAATTACAAAAGAAGAAATACAGGAGGGTGCTCTCTCTTTTCCGAGCCTCTGATGCCTGCAGCAACTTGAAAGGGAAAGACTAAAAGACCACCCCAGTTAGGCTGTGGATTCCTTTGCCTTTGGCCTCACAAAGGGCGAAATTGGGACTGCAAGAGCGAAAGTGAAGGAGTAATAACCTGCCTCTCTCTCTGTTCCCCTGCTATTGGATTTCACTCTGGGCTGGCTCTCCGAGGACTGTGGAGTTAATGAGTTGTGTTCTCCTTCTGACTCAGTGTGAGGCCACACACTTTTCGGGTCACTTTAGTACAACAGCAACGTGGGAGAGAGTGTTATTAACAATCACCTCTTTTCACACTCATGCAAATTAAGCAATGCTGGATTGAAAACTCTCTTTTGTACTCAATTCTGGACAATTTCACATTGAAGCCTATTTTTACCACCGTGAAGAGCAGACTAGGAATCCTGATACTCAACTGGATGTATTTATCATTAGATTTTCTCTCACTATGGCCATGTGCTGAAGTGGCTGGCAGCCCAGCACGACTCATTTTCCCTCTGCTTCCAGGAAGTAGCACAGTGATGGTTAACAGACATGGTTGTAGAAAGCGTTTCTTTTAAAAATCCTTGTGACTGCATTGAATTGTATGCCAAATATATACATATGTATAACTAAAAATATGGGAAGCATGTATTTTTCCAGTCACATTTAATTGCATCAGTATATAGATTATATTGGCTTCTGCAGCAACAGCTAATGAACCGTGTATAGCGGAATCCAGATGTTTAGATTATATGCTCTGCCAATCCATTATACAAAGTTTCAATTATGACAGTGTCTCCCATTGTGTGGAAAGAAGAACTGCATCACCAATCAGGAAGGATAATGGAAGGTAATCACATTCTTGCTATTTGCAAATGTGGAGGGAAGAGCTTAGGGCAGGGTTAGGTTAGGTTAGGGAGAGTGTTAGTTTCAGTAGGGAAGTGGTGAGGTTGGGGTAAAGGATTCATGGCTTGTGTTTCCACGCTGCTGCTGCTGCTGCTAAGTCACTTCAGTCGTGTCCGACTCTGTGCGACTGTGTTTCCATGAAACCTTCTAATTGGTATTGTTTATATGACAATGTGTTTGTTTCATTAACTCCAATCACAGTCACACTCATATGCCACAAAATACAAAAACATAATGAATGCTTCAAGAGGGAGTCTCTTGGACAGCCAGGAGATCAAATCAGTCAATCCTAAAGGAAGTCAACCCTGAATATTCATTGGAAAGACTTATGGTAAAGCTGAAAACTTCCAATACTTTGACCACCTGATGTGAAGAGCTGACCCTTTGGAAAAGACTCTGATGCTGGGAAAGATTGAGGGTAGGAGGAGAAGGGGACTACAGAGGATAAGATGGTTGGATGGCATCATTGAATCAATGGACATGTGTTTGAGCAAATATGGGAGAGAGTGAAGGTCAGGGAAGCCTGGAATGCTGCAGTCTATGGGGTTGCAAAGAGTCTGACATGACTGAGCAACTGAACAAAAACAACAGAAATCAGCGGTCAGGGTACAGAGTGATTCATAACCTGTTCCCTTAGGCCCAGAGCAAGGACAACTTCCCTAAGGGATTCCTCAGGATAGATGTTGAAAGATTGGGTTTCAACAGTTGCAGTTTGGGGAGAAGGTAAATGGATAGAATTGAATGAACCAAGGACATTTAAGGAGGAAAAGGCAAAGTTCTTTTAAAGCTCTTCTGTGTTCCTCTCAGTTTTTACATATTTAGACTTTTCTTTTTGGGACAGAGCAGGGATGGGACATTTCAAGAAATCAAGTTGAATTCATTGAATGATATTAAGTTGTAAGGATCAGGGTCCTTTAGTGAGTGGTCACTGTTTTATTTGCCTCACTAAAACCTATGTGTCTCCCTCACCAGGCTCCCACCTGATTCAACACACTGTGTGGGAAAAGAGTCAGGTTCATGGGCATGATTGTAGGATCACATGAACACATGGGAGTAAGGAGAGAGAATAAAGTATAGAAATGGTTTTATCAGGAGAAATCATAGAAAAGAAGCAGTCCTAAGATCATGACTACTCTTCCTGGTCCCTTAGGTGCTTGCATCCATGCATACTCAGTAACTAATTTGTGTCCAACTCTTTGTGACCCCATAGACTATAGCCCGCCAGACTCCTTTGTCCATGGGATTATCCCAGCAAGAATACTGGAGCAGGTTGCCATTTTCTTCTTGAAGGGATCTTCCTGACTTAGAGATCAAACCTGCATCTCCTTCATGGGAAGACAGGTTTTTTTATTTTTATTTTAAACCATTGAGCCACCCAGGAAGTCCTCCATAGGTGCAAACATCAGCAAAAGCAGTATTGATTTTTCTCTTGGAATTGTTAATATTTGACAGACAGCAAATAAGGTCATCTTACAGATATGTGCTATGAGTCTTATTTTAAGTCATAACTCTCAGTGAGAGTTTTGTTTCTTCTCTCCTTCCCATCTTATTCACTCTTGGGACTTCAGCTTTGACCTCAAGGTGAAACTCTTCTAAACTGATGTCTTTGGACACCTTTAATTGCAAAGCTCTAGTCCCCCAATTTCAAGCTACGTGCTGGTGCCTCAGCCTCAGCAGTGCAAATCTTAACTCCTTGTTTTACTGTTGATCCGTTTCTTGATGATAGTAGTTTGCTGTTTGTTATTCATGGTCAAAGTTCTGGCTCCTTTCAATTCCTCTGTCTTTTAAGCTTTAAAAATCAGTTACTTGCATCAGTCTCTTTCATTTAATTTTCTTTATAGCTGACATGACTCTTCAATCCATCCCTCCTTTTCCATTCCAGGCACTAATGAGATTGTCTGGAACTTCAATTTGTGTTGGTGCATGTCCTGCAACAAGCTTGTTAATGGATTCCTCTTGATCCATTTGCTTAATCCATTTAATCATTTATACATTATCTGTATGCTTTCTAAAGCCCAAATCTGAGTATGATGAAGTTGCTAACAGCAGCTAAAAGACAGGGTGACTATAACCTCCCACCTGTTGATCTGTTCTGAAAATTATCTGAGATACTATTTACAAAGAATTTAACTTGGTTCCTGGGATTAAATATTGATTAGAATGTCTCCCTTCACCTTAGAAACACCATGTATGTATTCTTCTTCTCAGACCCACCTATTCTGTCTCACATCTATTCCTTTTGCTGGAACACTCCTTTGTCAACTCTTCAACAGGAGAGTTCTTATTCATTCTCTGATGTCTGTTCAAAATTATATACTTTCATCCAGGTCTTCCTTGAATACCCAGACCTGTCCAAACAACTCTGTTGAGCACTCCTGCAGAACATTTTATTTCCACCCTCAGAGTTCTTGTAAAGTAGAATAGAAAGTCTTCTCACCAAAACATAGATGGTTGAAGATATGGAGCATATTTATTTTCCATAACTGATAGCATCTTCCTAAATGATTCTTACTCTGGTGAGGAATTCTAACATGCTTTTATGTCATTTCAATATTTTCTGTGCAATTTATTGGGTGTCATTGATTTCTTTCAGGTTTGTCTCCAGTCTTCTAGATGTCTTCTTTGTTCTTTGTTCCTCTCGGCAGGGGCACTCACATTGGTCCTCTGGGGTTTGACATCCCCTTGGCTCTTATAGGGGTATCATTCCTCTCTGAGCTTTAGCATGCTACATTAGTGGCCCAGTGCAGCCGCACCAGTTCTCAATTTTTCTGCTTTTGGAAACCTCCATGTGGCGCACAGGGACTTCTCAGCCTACCTCTGGCCATGCAGAAGCAGGAGGAGGTTCAAATCTTCCTTCTGCTTAGCCATGCTTGCAATGATCTACAATGATTTACTGGGCTCCAGGCAAGAAGAAAACATGGCATTACAGTTGTTTCCTTCAAGGGGAAAATAAACAGGAATACTTGGGAACTATTTCTTTCAATCTTCAGGAGGGTGAGGGTGGTGGAAAGGACAAAAAGTCAAATAAGAGGGTCCCATTTGGGATTCTAAGAAGAAATCACCTCAGGTGATGCCTCTCATCCCAGCCTGCGTAGTTTTATAGTGGAAATAGCAAATGCGCTTAAGTCAGAAAGAAGCTCTGTGATCATACTCCCGATCCTTCTTCTGCTCAAAGCATTTTCTGACATTTCACTTTGGTCATCATTTTATCCTACATGTTTTTCTTTTATTGTACCCATGTTGCTCGTTACATTTTCAGTTTCTGTCTCTTCCTTCTAAACCAGTAGTCCTCAACTGGAGATGACTTTGACCCTAAAAGACAGGTGGCAATGTCTGGAGACACTTTTCATTGGCATAACCCTGAACTGGGGGTAGGGAGTGTTATTGATGTGTGTGTGTGTGTGCCTGCTCAGTCAGCGTCTGACTCTTTGTGACCCCATAGACTGTAGCCCACCAGGCTCCTCTCTTTGTGGAATTTTATGGCCCAGAATACTGGAGTGGGTTGCCATTTTATTTTCCAGGGGATCTTCCCAACCCAGGGATCAGACCCACGTCTCCTGCATTGCAGGCAGATTCTTTACCACTGAGCCACCTGGAAGCCCCATACTACTGGCATCTAGTGAGTAGAGATCATGGGATGTTAATCATCCCACAGTTTGCAGGATGGTTTCCTACAATACAGAATTGTCTAAATATCAGTAGTTCTGGGGTTGAAAAGCCTCGTTCTAGATTGTAAAGTCCTTGAGACAGGATTCATGTCTCTCATCTCTAATACCTCTCATATTGTCTAGTACACAATAATTGTAATTAATAATTGCTTTTTGAAAGAGTAAGTACATGAAGAACATGAATTAATGACTAGCAGGCATTTACTTTATGAAACCCTTAAACTCTTTTGGCTTTGGTTCTTCGGATTAGTATAAGATTCAGTTTGATAGTTGAGCAGAATAAATGTTGCACCTCTTTCTCTTGGACTCCCAGCACTGGTAAATTGTAAAAATTCACCTCTTTTGAAGGAGAGGAGAGAGATAGCATGGCAAGGTATTAGCAGTCAGCAGCAACCCCTTGCTCATTCCCCCTCTACCTCACCTCCGCTGGATAATAGAGGATGTCATGACCTGAAAGACTTTATTGGGCAAAGTATGCTACTGGATACCTCCATCCAAAGATCAAGAAGTTTCACTAGGATAGTTCTATGGGCACGTGGCTTCTGCTTGCAAGAATGGGAATTGGTAGTGACTTATGGTCCACATGGTGCATGTGTGCCACTACGTGGTTTGGTTGCTTGAAGAGCATCTCCGGAAACAAACTTGAAAGAGATAGAACAAGATGGTTGTGTCAGTGGTAGAGCTCTGGTAAGAAGTGTGCAAAGGACCCAGGGACTCTGGATTTGTTGTTTTCTCTGATGGAGTTATGGTTTATGTTCAGCAAAGTCCTAGCTCATGCTCACATGTCCACAATGCTCACTTTAAACTAGTTCATAGAGGTTTCTTTATCATGCTAATTTCTAGTAGTTTTAGATATTCTTTAAAATGTTTGATTTTCTAGTTGATCCTTTGATAAATTGACTTGTGTGAATAAGAGATTAGGAATTACCATTTTTCTGATTTCAAAAATAGTCCTTTATATGAAAGAATAAACTTGGTTACAAGAGGTCTAATTTAATGTGAGGGTTCTTGTTTTAAGGGTAAATTTTCCACTGATATATGCTACATAATCCAAGACATATTTTTAGATGGTGGCTAGTAGCTACATTGAAACTCAGCTGTGGAATAAAGGAATTTGCAAATACTTGTTTTGTAGTATCCTAAAAATGAATGTCTAACTCTTTGCAACCCTGTGCATTATACAGTCCATGGAATTCTCCAGGCAAGAATACTGAAGTGGGTACCCTTTCCCTTCTCCAGGGGATCTTCCCAACCCAAGGATCGAACCCAGGTCTCCTGCATTGCAGACAGATTCTTTGCCAACTGAGCAATGAGGGAAGCCCCAAAATAAATAACCACTGTGTCCTTTTCATATTTGGTAACATGGAAGGAAGAAGTAATTTAGTCAGTGAGGGCTCCAATTAGATCAGTATCAAAGGGAGAAAGAGAGCCTCTAAGACGGGAGGGAGCCCTGGCTTACTCACACTCACCATTTGTAAGCCACTCTGTGATTTTTGGTCCTCAAACAATCCCGGAGGGGGCCTGAGGGAAAATATTTATCATCTGTACTAAGGATGAGGAAAATGAAGCATAAGGAGGCTGAGTCACTCAATCCAAACCACACATGTGGCAGGCACCTTGTGTAATTGCAGTTTGAGAAAGGATAAGAGTTCCTTTCCCTTATCTTACTACCTTTCTCATAAGCAAATAGGTGAGTGGCTCTCTAACCCTCTGCCTATCACAATTTTATGAGGTGCTTTCAAAGGATACTGGTGTCTGAGTCCAACCCCAGGATATTTGCTGTAGTTAGTCTGTAGGAGGAGACCCAGATGTCAGCTCTTTTTTTCTTTTTTAAATTTATTTTTAATTGGAGGATAATTAGTTTACAATGTTGTGTTGGTTTCTGCCATACAGCAACATGAATCAGCCATATGTGAAGTCGTTCAGTCATGTCTGACTCTTTGCAACCCTATGGACTGTAACACACCAGGCTCCTCCATGGGATTTTCCAGGCAAGACTACTGGAGTGGGTTGCCATCTCACAGGTATACATATGTCTTCTCCTTTTTGAAGCTCCCTCCCACTTCCCACCCTGTTCCTCCACCCCCCAGGTGGTCACAGAGTTCCCTGCCTCATACAGCAAATTCCCACTGGTTATTTAGTTTACATGTGCTAATATATATGTTTCAATACTATTCTCTCAAGTCCTCCCACCATGTCCTTCCCCAGGTGATTCTAAATTGTTACAAACATTGAGAATCATTAGTCTGAGCCCTACAGTTCTTGTTGCCCTCTGTATCTGAGCAAGTCTGTTTATTTTGGACTTTTTCATGGCACTTTTATGAGACCTTCCCCAAGAATGAAATATGCTGTAATTTGAGGGAATCAGCAGCTTCTTGGTTATTTTCCATAAGAAATCAAGATATTATTAAATGAGTTCTATTAAGTGAGGTTTAGAGTGGAACATCATAGTTAATCAAGAAATTATAGGTTAGCTGTGTGAAAGCTAAGGCATCTTTTCAATGCACTACAGTGTATCTCTGGAATCAGTTACCACTGGCCTGGCCCCTCAGTGGAGCATTCTTGAGGCCACTACCAAAATACACGCAGTTCACTGGGCCATGAGATAGTTAGTCCTGGCTCCAGTCCAAGTCATTTTTGATGAGAGGTCACTCTTCATCCTATTGCATTCATTTGAAAAGTATATTCTTTACACTGAAATGTCTGTTTTCCTCTCTAGGTTAGGGTGTTCAAAAGCCATAATGTGAGGATTTTCACTTTGAACTATAGATCCAATGAAAATATTTTCTTCCATGAAGAATGGATCCCTTGACTATGTCTTATTGTACATGGAGTTTGCATGTCCGTGGGACATCATAGTTCATTCTTAGCATACACTTTTCTTTATTGTCTAAGGTTTTACGCTCATCCTTTCTATTTTTGTCTTTTACTGCATTACTTTTCTTTTCTCCTTACCTACATCTTAGGTCTACCAAGGATTTCTGATGTCATCACTGAGTCCCATTCATACTCAGTGTGGTCTCTAGGACTAAAGAGGTCAGTTGTCTCTGGACTTAAGTACCAAATTCTTTCTCTTTTTCATTCAGTAGCTTTGCTAAGGGAGACATACATCTGATTGAGATTTTAGAGACAAACTATGCAAATTAAAATTTAACAATGGTTAAAGCTATGTCTCAAAACAATGGCCTATAAACTACTAATCTTTGAAAGAGAGTTTAACTTAACATGTCCAACATGTCTTACTTGGAGAAGGCATTGGCATCCCACTCGAGTACTCTTGCCTGGAAAATCCCCTGGATGGAGGAGCCTGGTGGGCTACAGTCCATGGGGTCGCTAAGAGTCGGACATGACTGAGTGACTTTACTTTCACTTTTCACTCTCATGCGTTGGGGAAGGAAATGGCAACCCACTCCAGTGTTCTTGCCTGGAGAATCCCAGGGTCGGGGGAGCCTGGTGGGCTGGTGTCTATGGGGTCACACAGAGTCGGACACGACTGAAGCGACTTAGCAGTATCTTTTAAGAAGAAACCCTAAACTAAGTCTGTCTCTCAATACTAAATGCTTGAGATAACAAAAGAGGGATATGCAATAAAATGAAATAAGGCCTGTCTTATTGAAAATGGAGATTTATTTATTGGNGTGTCTATGGGGTCACACAGAGTCGGACACGACTGAAGCGACTTAGCAGTATCTTTTAAGAAGAAACCCTAAACTAAGTCTGTCTCTCAATACTAAATGCTTGAGATAACAAAAGAGGGATATGCAATAAAATGAAATAAGGCCTGTCTTATTGAAAATGGAGATTTATTTATTGGAAATGGAAAATGGAAATTTTGATGTTCTCAAGAGTTTTTATTGAAAATGGAAATTTTGATGCTCTCAAGAGCTTTATTTCTGTAATAAAATGATGTAGCTCTTTAATATGAAAACTCATGAATCAAAACTAGACCCTGATTTTGAGTCACAAAGTTCTGTGCATACATCCCATTTGATATCCACATTGGACATATTGTCCTTATTTTGCCTTCAGATCTTTTAGACTGTGGAAAAGGTGGAAGGATTATGCTGTGAATTCAAGGCTTCTGTTCAATCTTTTCCTATGAGATATGCCTTATTATGATAGGTGGCACTACTGGTAAAGGACCCACCTGCCTATGCAGGTTAGACGTAAGAGATGTGGGTTCAGTCCTTGGGTCAGGAAGATCCCCTGGTGGAGGGCACGACAACCCACTCCAGTATTCTTGCTTGGAGAATCCCAGGGACAGTGGAGCCTGGTGGGCTGCTGTCTATGGGGTCACACAGAATCGGACACGACTGGAGCGACTTAGCAGCAGCAGCAGCATAAGGGCCAGGAGTGGCATATTTATGACTTATGGGTTGCCATGTCCTCCTCCAGGGGATCTTCCCAACCTAGGGATGGAACCCAGGTCTTCCACCTTACAGGTGGATTCTTTACCATCTGAGCCATCAGGAAAGCCATTATGATTTAGATAACCTTAAAGAAGGCAGAGAGTCAAAGAACTGATGCCTTCAAACTATGATACTGGAGAAGACTCCTAAGAGTCCCTTGGACAGCAAGGAGATCAAACCAGTCAATCTTAAAAGAAGTGAAGTGTAAGTCGCTCAGTCGTGACACAATGAACTATACAGTCCATGGAATTTTCTAGGCCGGAATACTGTAATGGGTAGCCATTCCCTTCTCCAGGGGATCTTCCCAACATAGGGATCAAATCCAGGCATCCCCCATTGTAGGCAGCTTCTTTACCACTGAGCCACTAGGGAGTTATCTCAAAGGAAATCAACCCTCAATATTCACTAGAAGATGATGAGGGTCAGGGAGGCCTGGCATGCTGCAGTCCATGGAGTTGCAAAGAGTCAGAAATGACTGGGTGATTGAACAACATTTCCTTATTAGCTGATCCCCTACAAATAAAAATAATTTGTATAGATACATCCAGATTAAAAAAAAAAAAAATTCATGAAACTTGAGAGGACAGCTGTCACATTGTTGCTGTTGTTCTAAGTCTTGTCTGTCTTTTTGTGATGCTGTGGACTGCAACATGGCAGGCTACCTTGTCCTTCACTGTCTCCTGTAGTTTGCTCAAATTCACGTGCATTGAGTCAGCGATGCTATCTAATAATCTCATTCTCTGCCTTCTTCTTCTCCTTTTGCTCCTTTAGCCTTTGACCTTTTGTAGCATCAGGGTCTTTTCCAATGAATTGGCTCTTCCCATTAAGTGGCCAAAGTATTGGAGTTTAGTCCTTCCAGTGAATATTCAGGGTTGATTTCCTTTGGGATTGACTTGTCTGATCTCCTTGCAGTCCAAGGGACACTCAGGAGTCTTCCCCAGCACCACAATTGAAAAGCACTAATTCGTCAGCATTCAGCCTTCTCTATCATCCAATTTTCACATCCATACATGACTACTGGAAAACCCGTAACCTTTACTATGGACTCATTGTAAAGTGAAGCTCTACATTTTTCATTCTTTTCTAAGGAAGGGAAAACTTAGGTAATGTTTTGGAGTTTTCCAGCCTGGCTGAGTCCACTGAACACCTACCTGTCAAGGATGCTGAGAGCAGAAAAGTTTACATCTAGGACATACAATCTATTCTTTCTTACCAATGTACATCAACTCACAGATCCTTCTCCCCAGCTTGCTTTCTTCTCTGCTTCACTGCCTTCACTGACTCCCTCTATCAGCCTAGTCTTCATTATATTCCCTTTTTCCCCATCTGAAGTTTCCAGACACATTATGATGTATTATTTGATTAAAGTTTATATAATATAAAATCTCTTTTCTTCATTGTCATGATCATTGGCACTGACATTTTTAAAACTAAATTTTTTTGGAGTACAGTTGCTTTACAGCATTATGTCATTTTCTACTGTATTGCAAAGTGAATCAGCTGTGAATATATATATATATATATCCCTTCTTTTTTTTTTATTTCCTTCCAATTTAGGTCGCTACAGAGACTCAGTAGAGTTCCCTGTGCTATACAGTAGGTTTTCATTAGTTACCTATGTTATGCCTAGTATCCATAGTGTATATATTCAGTCCTGGTCTCCCTGTTCATCCCATGCCCCGTTCCCCTCTTCATATCTGTATGTTTGTTTTCTATGTCTGTGTCTCTACTGAGAGATGAAATTGAGAAAGTTGCTGTTGCTGATTGTATCTCCTTGAATTCTGGGAGATGATGTGCTATTTCTCTCCTAGTAGAGACTTTGGAGACCGTCTTTGATGTGAAGTCAAAAGCTTGAAAAAGTTCACCTAGTATTTACAGACTATGTATCTGATCCAGCTTCTTTTCAGAGATGGAAGCGGTAATATGTACTAATTACAAACAGAGTGCTGGATTTGGGGGTGGGTGAAACAGACTCCTCAAATTGACTCCATGATTCACTAGCTTTGAGAACTTGGATGCATTACCTAAGTTTCCTAAGCTTCATTTTCCACATCTGCAAAACAGCAATAAAGGGGTTGTTTCGAGAGTGAAGAAAACAATGCACACAGCACTTAGCTTAGTGGCTGGAATATAGTAAATGTTGAAACCATCTGCTGCTATTATTACTGGTGGTGGTATTGTTATTACTCACAACTTCAGTGCTATAGTCTTTCACTCTTCCTTGCTTTGCTTCTACTGAAATTGCCAGGTTTGACTAGAGACAGTGGTCAACTTTCCTGTGTGCTCAGGTGTGTCTGACTCTGCAACAGCATAGACTGCAGCCCACCAGGCTTCTCTGTCCATGGGATTCACCAGGTAAGAATACTGGAGTGGGTTGCCATTTCGCTCTCCTGCATTGCAGGCAGATTCTTTACCATCTGAGCTACCACGGAAGTCCTCAACTGTCCTGACCTCAGGACAATTTGGTAAATGCAAAGTCCTTTGTGGAGAAAGTCACCTAGAAGGCAACAGTCAGCACCCTGTAAGTATCGGCCATGTGGATCATACTTCCTGGTGTGGTTTTTGTTCTGCATCTGGCTGTATTACTCTGGCTTCCAAGTATGGGAATGATAAGGATAACACAGGGAGATCTCATCCTCAAATGCTCCTTTTTTATTTTTAACTTTTCATTTTGTATTGAAGTATAGCCAATTAACAATGTTGTGATAATTTCAGATGGACAGCAAAGGAGCTCAGCCATACACATACATGTATCCATCCTCTCCTAAACTCCCCTCCCATCCAGGCTGCCACATAACATTGAACAGAGTTCCCAGTAGTCCTTATTAGTTCCCAGTAAGTATAATAATAGCACTTTAAGTATTCACTTTAAATATAATTCCCAGTAAGAGTTGGTGATGGACAGGGAGGCCTGGTGTGCTGTAATTCATGGGGTCGCAAAGAGTCAGACACGACTGAATGACTGAACTGAACTGAACTAAAGTCTTTATTGGTTATCCACTTTCAATATAGCAGTGTGTTCACGTCCATCCCTACCTTTCCAGGTGGTGCTAGTGGTAAAGAACCTGCCTGCCAATGTAAGAGACTTTGGTTCAATCCCTGAATCAGCTAGATCCCCTGGAGGAAGGCATGGCAATCCACTTCATTATTCTTGCCCGGAGAATCCCATGGATAGTGGAGCTGGGTGGGCTACAGTCCACAGGGCTGCATAGAGCCAGACCTGACTACAGTGATACATGGGTGCATGTATGCACACATGACCATCCCACCAAACTCTCCCTTTTGAATACTGCTGACTTTAGTATTTTCTAGAAATCTTAGGCAGCTTTCAGTGTCAAAGAATAAAACAATTTTTTTTTCTTTCCAGACATTAAAGTACTTTTATTAAGTCATCAGACGAGCACTTTCTAAGGGAAAAATAGTTTATGTGTGGTTTGGACGCTAAACACTGACTCAGCGTCAGGTCTAAGAACGAGAAAGCTTGTGCTGACACACGAGTAATAATAATGGAAAAATAGACTGTCCCAAGTTTGCTAAATAAAGCCATAAGTTTGGAAGAGCACAATATCCCAAAATCTCAAATGTTCTTCTTCTTTTTTTTTTTTTCAAGATTATTCTTTTCATTGCTCACCGGCATCATATTTTTTTCTTCCAATATACATATTTTCCCTAGTTCCACTGTAACCATAGTCTTCTCCCATGTGTTCTATATTTTTGTACAGTGCTAGTCATGGTTAGGTAATATTAAGCAATACTTAAGAAAGTAGGCTGCTTGAAATGACATTTTAGGCTAGGAATTTCATAGAAACTGTGTGTAGCTGTTACTCTTACTTTAGGGATTAATTACTTTTACAATACAAACAATGACTGCAATATAAGCTTTGAGAGACTGACTCATTAAGGAAACAAGACAGGTTTGGAAAATGGATTCCGTGCCATTGACGCACAGGGGAGAATTTTCTACAAAATGGTAATCTGAGAAATTTAATGGCCATGAAATAGTTCACATAAAACTGATACTATCAGGAAGTGGGCCATAATTCAATATTCTGTGATTACTTGTCAGTTTCAAAGGAATAACATGGCACAGCCAGGTGTTTTGATTTCTTGAAATGAAAGAAATGGGAAATAAATCAGTTTTCAGTTACTTGGTGCTGTTTTCAGTTTTCCTCCCCTGGGGAAGTCATTCTACAGAGTTACAGAATGTGTCAAGGATGAGAAAAAATTTAGGAGATGAAAAAACGAGGAAGAAATGTTTATTTTCTGAGTATGGTCTCTGTGATTTTTGATCCTTTCATTGTCCCGTGACTCATTTTTTTTTTTTTTCCTCTCATTTCTAGTATGGGAAAGACTCTCTATGCCAGGGCTCTAGGGGGATTACTCAAATCCCTTTAGGGAGCATCATAGATAGAGGCTGGAGAGAAAAGGATTCAGGTGGCTGTCAACCAGACAAAATAATGTTTCCCATTGGTTTGTCTTTTCTTGATTTTGAACAAAATATTCTTTTGCAAGGGTCTTCCCAGGTGGCTCAGTGCTATAGAATTCACCTGCTAATGAGGGGACATATGTTTGATCCCTGGATCGGGAAGATCCCCTGGAGTAAGAAGTGGCAACCCACTGCAGTATTCTGTCTTGGAAATTTACATGGACAGAGGAGCCTGGTGGGCTACATTCGTGGGGTCACAAAGAGTTGGACACGACTGAGCACCCACAAATGCATTCTTTGGAAAAAGTATTNATATTGCTGGGAGAAATATCAATAACCTCAGATATGCAGATGACACCACCCTTATGGCAGAAAGTGAAGAACTAAAGAGTATCTTGATGGAAGTGAAAGAGGAGAGTGGAAAAGTTGGCTTGAAGCTCAACATTCAGAAAACGAAGATCATGGCATCTGGTCCTATCATTTCATGGGAAATAGATGAGGAGACAGTGGAAAGAGTGAGACTTTATTTTCCTGGGCTCCAAAATCACTGCAGATGGTAACTGCAGCCATGAAATTAAATGACGCTGGCTCCTTGGAAGAAAAGTTATGATCTACCTACCTAGGCAGCATATTAAAAAGCTGAGACCTTACTTTGCCAACATGGCATGATCCAGCCTGGCATGATATACTTTGCATGTAAGTTAAATAAGCAGAGTGACAATATACAACCTTGACATACTCCTTTCCCTATTTGGAACCAGTCTGTAGTTCCATGTCCAGTTCTAAGTGTTGCTTCTTGGCCTGTATACAGATTTCTCAGGAGGCAGTCAGATGGCCTGGTATTCCCATCGCTGTAAAATCAGGTAATTACTATCTTTGCCTCAACACTTTTGAGTTGTCATAATGAGATGCTCTATAAACTGGCAAATAGTAGTCAAATTATCAGTATTACTATTTTTATCATTACACTTCTGGTAGCTGAGTGGGTCTTCTCTTTTCCCCTAGGCTAATTTGCTCTTTTGGACATTTTCTGAGCTCAGAACAGATCCATGGCCTTGCTGATCTTCTCAGAACCCAGAAATCTGATCCTATGAGCCCTGATAACTATGACTAAGATGATTCTGATGTAAGACTTGCCCAGCATTGATAACATGCCTGTCTGAATTTCTGTCTGCCCCAGGCTCACTTCTCTGCCTGACATTTTTTATATAACTATTTTCTCTACTAAAATCTGTGTTCTGTGGAGGAGGCAAGATGCTGTATACATCCCTACCTTTGTACTTTAGCATAGCAAAGCAAGTATTGAATATCAAATGTGCAACAAAGTTTGTAAAAAAAAAACTTGCTTTTTTTATATTGTATGGTATACTGTGCCATTTATTCCATGGATTTCTATAGCTACTAATGGATGTGAAAGTGTTAGTCACTCAGTCCTGTCCAACTCTTTGCAAACTCATGGACTGTAGCCCGCCAAGCTCCTCTGTCCATGGAATTCTCTGGGCAAGAATACTGGAGTGGGTTGTCATGCCTTTCTCCAGGGGATCTTCCCAACCTAGGGATTGAACCCAGGCCTCCTGCACTTCAGGTAGATTCTTTACTGTCTGAGCCAGGGAAGTCCTTCTACTAGTGGAATGGATTGAACTGTATCCTCCTAAAAGATATGTTGAAATTCTAACTCCCAGTAGCTCACAGTGTGAACTGATTTGGAAATAAGGCTGATGCTTTCTTGCTCAGTTGCTCATTTATGCCTGACTCTTTGAGACCCCATGGACTGTCGCCCACTAGTGTTCTCTGTCCATGGCATTTTCCAGGCAAGAATACTGGAGTGGGTTGTTAGCTCCTCCTCGGGAGGATCTTCTCCATCTAGGAACTGAACACACATCTCCGGCATTTCCTGCATTGGCAGGCAGATTCTTTATCATTAAGCCACCTGGGAAGCCCCAGGATTGTTGTGGGTATCATTAGTTAACTTTAGATGGGGTTAGAGTGGACCTCTAATCCAAAATGTCTGATGTCTTTTAAGAAGAAGTACGTTTGAATTCAGACTCACACAGAGAACTCCATGTGATGATGGAAGCAGAGGTTGGAGTTATATTGCCACAAGGCAAGGAATGCATGGATCAAGGGATACCACTAGAAGGTGGGAGGAAGCAAGGGGGTGGGGGATCTCTCCTAGAGGCTTTAGGGAGAACATAGCCCGGCCAACATCTTGGTTTCAAACTCCTGGCCTCAAGAACCATGAGAAGATAAACATCTGTTGTTTTAACTCACCAGTTTGAGGTAATTTGTCGCAGAATCCCTGGGGAATTAATATAGCCAGATATCGACAAGATTCTGGATCAACAGTCAGCAAGATGCATGGTCTCCACCCTCCTGGAGCTTTGCACTAGATGTCTTCTCTTGACTCCTGCAGATCCAGTCTTTACCCTTCAGTTTCTGCTTCACCCCTGAGGCTGATCAATATGGACTACCAGGTGTGTGATGGATAGCTGGTGAGAAGTTGTTGGGTAGCACAGGGAGCCCAGTCTGGCTCTCTGTGATGACCTGGAAGGATGGGATGGGGCCAGGGGTGGGAGGCTCGGGAGAGAGGGGATGTATGTATAATTATGGCTGATTTTCATTATTGTATGGTAGAAACCAATACAACGCTGCAAAATAAAATAAAATGATTAAGGAAAAGAAAAGAGAAAAAAAATTTTCCTTATCTTCCTGCTTTGTATTGCTTTGGGCCAATGACTTGGGCCATGGCAAAAGACCTGAGGGAGATAGCCATGTGAAGGTGGGCTGTTTATTCTGCTGGTTCCAACCTCCTGGGTCACCATAGGTTGATTGTCTACTTTATCAAAGACTGTACCTCTTGTTAGATCATTTTCTTTTATAGTCAACTATCTGGCTTCTGGGCACCCCACTCTAGCCTTTTTCCTTTAGCTCTGGTGAGAGCTTCCCACTCTTGTTATTCATGGGATGTTGCACTACCCTTTTTTGGTTCTGTCCACTTCTTTGGAAATAGGTCTTTTACTAAACTTACTTGGAATTAGCCACTTTGGGAATGCCACTATTTTTTTGCCTGGACTCTGGCTGATTGAGTTACTGAAGAAAACAGACAATAAACATGTAAACATATTTTTAAAAGGACAGTCTATAAGTAAGTTAGTAATATTAATGTTAATTACTCTTGTTATTGAGTCCAAGCTCACTCTTTTTGCTGCGTGACATGTCAATAAATTCATGAGACAAAGTGTTGAGGCAAGGAATACATTTTATTCAGAGAGTTAGCTGACCGAGAAGATGGTGTACTAATGTCTCAAAATAACCATCTTGTTGGGGCCTGGATGCCAGATTCTTTTCTGGATTGGAGATGGGGGGAAGTGAGGAAACAAAGTACAAAGACCATTTAATTCTTGCAAATATCTCCTAGAATGGCAGGTCTTAGGCAGGAGATTGTGTTAGTTTCACTTCCTTACAATTGTTTCATGAGTGGTGTGAAATGGAATATCTCCTATCATATCAATAAACAGAGATGCCACAGCTGTCTGCAATTCCAGCCCCCCAAAAGGGAATTTCTGAGCCATACTGGTCAGCAACAGATGAGGGGCACCATTTCCCACACAAAGAACTCAAGTCCTTCACAAGTGGGCAGGGTCATGCTATCTCCCTGTGAGCCAAACAAAGGAGCCTTAGCCCAAGGGTCAAGAGGAGGGAGGTGGGCAGGGTTTCCTGAAGCAGGCCTTTAGGTATGCCTATAATAAAAAAAAGTGGCAAAATAAGAGTTGAACTCACAGAAGCAGATCCAGTATGGAGTCAAAATTAACCCTTCCCAGGTTATATTATTACTAATGAAGAAGTAAACCAGTACATTTTATTTTCTTTCAACAATCTGAACAATAATTAAACAAGTTACTTTAGTACAGAATATAATTCATTTAGCAGCACAGGGTTGGAGGAACTAAAGATCACAGTGTCTGATAGTTACAGAACAGATGGGAAGTAACATCATCATGGTGTTAATTGATTTCATGTGGATTTGCGCGTTTCTGGCAAAGGAAGATCACTACTGTATATGGTTTACATATGACTGGTGTGTAATGCCAGAATGCAGCTCCCTTCCTTCTATCTATTAAGCATGCTTGGCATTGTGAGTCAGGAGTGAGATCTTGAATCTTTGGCAAATAGGATTGCCTAATTTCTCTTAGTCAAAAAAGTAATACATGTAGTTTAATAAAAGGCTTTTTTTTTTTCAAGTAAAGAGTCCCATAGTAGATTACATTTCAAGTTGAAGAATTTATGTGCTTATACTTAGAAAATTAGCTTTTTTGCACTTGTATGCATGAAGTATTACTTTCTTTAATGCATGTGTTCTCAACAAAAGACAAAAATTTGATTGCATTTTGAAGACTCAACATATGTTAAAGATAGCATTATGAGAAAACCTTCACTAGTGAAGAGGAGTAGACAGTAATAAACAATTATTTTCAAGGCAAAGTTACCTGAATTTTTTTTGATTATTATTATTATTATTTTTACTGCTTGTGGGATAAATTTCAAACTTGTTCGTTTCACTTTAGAAGACTTACTTCTTGTGATTGCCCTGAGGTCTTCTGTGTGTAGCCAAATGGGATGTGGAGAATTTAGGTGAAAATAACACTGTAGTCTCTTTCTCAATACATAGGATTAGATTTCTGTAAACTTTATGTGAGAAACTTTCAATCCAATGGGGAAAAATAAAGTTGGGGGAAATGAGATTATAAGAATCAAAATTCTGATGAGTATAGTTTATGTTTATTAAAGTAGAACCTTAAAAGCAACCATGTAAGGCACCATTGTATGTACCTTCCTTTGGTAATCAATGGCATTAGATGTGTACACATCTATGTCTCATCCTTTGTTCACCAGTAACTTTTCAGTATTTCTTCTCTTCATATAGTAAATATAATCCTTATAAACTTGTTTAGTTTGATGCTGTTAATATAGAGTGCAAAAGTTTTCCTGTGTCTGTCCGCCATCTATATCTCCAAGGTGTTTCTGATTTTATGACTTGAAATTACCTTTCATCACCGTTGGTTTCACTGTATTTCTGCAGACATTCACAGGCATGCCTGCACTGGAAAACAAGCTTGGGGTAGTCTTTATTTCTCAAGCTCCATTTCCCAATGCAGGGCTGAGTGGTACCAAATTTGAACATGATCACCGAGTAACAAAGTCCCTCCCCATCCAAAGCCTCGGGGGTGTTTCTGCCCATAAACCAAGAAGTGCAGTTAGAAGGTTTGGGATCAGCTCTCCTTGGGCTTCCTTTCTCTCTCCTACAGTTTTATTGCATGGCCTGTCCTTTTTTTCTCTGCCTCATGATTTATTGCCACTTCCTCTCTCCACTTTCTAGCTTCCTATTTCTCTAATTATCTGCAGCAGGAAGAACCTTAAATTCATGTGCACAGAAACCCCAGTTCCCCTGAGGACTTAGCGTCCAGAGTAAATCCATCTGAAGTAGAATTTCAGACAAAGAGAATCTGAGATTGGGCACGAGTGACTCCTCAACACATTTTTAGTGGGATCTCCTTGCCTGTCCTGTGATCTTGCCTCTTCCCAGAATAGCCTCTTTACTCTTCGCCATCTGGGAAATGTGTATTTTTCCTTTAAAAACCAAGTTAGATGCCACCTCCTCTGGGGAAACTCCCCCAACTCCATCAGGCAGAATTAGTCAACTCCTCTGTAGCCACATAGCCCTTTCGTCTAGCTTTTGTTACAGCAAGAGTGTGTTTCCTTTTCAACGTGTACTATGTGCTTGGCATTTACCACGCTGTGTTAATACTTGTTTGCTTGTCTAGTTCACTTAGTTGATCTCAGCTTTTCAAAGCAATGGTATATTTGCCTTTTTATATTTACCTCAGGTTGCTGGCATCTGGGCATAGTGTAAGAATATATGTTTGCTGAATAAACGATGTGTGAATATTTGAATGAGTTCATTAAATGAATTAAACTATTTGGTAAGTGGATGTCAGACTAATTTACTGAATATATAGATACATTATGTATATTTTAAATAAATGTCAATTTGTATATTTACTCCTATTGAATATAACTTTATCTTTAGGTTTTTATTAGCTGGACTATTTTCAGATTTGGTGAAAATAAGAGCTGGCTTTCTCATTCTCATAATTACACCCTCAGTTCCAGGTATCTAGTACCCAGTTCGCACTTACTGTGTATTTTGAGAATTTATGAATGAAAAATAAAAATACAGCAATCTTCAACTTTTTTTTGAAAATGGAGACAAACGTATTCGATCTGATTATTTTTTTCAACCCAAACTGCTTCTCTCTTCGCTCTGTATCACTGTTATAAGTGACTGGGCATGGAAAAGGTGAAAGTTTGGGTAGACAGTCTATTCCGAATTAATAAGGAGATTTTTGTTTCAAAAATCCTCTCAGTACATCAGAAACAAATGCTTTGAAACAAAGGTGAAGCCATGGATGGAACTGATTTGCACATTTAAAAACTGCCTCATGACTGCAAGCATCAGTTGATTCCTGGCAAACCATTGCTTTTTTTTTAATCCATAACTTGTTTGTTTTTGAAGGAAAAGGGGTACTGTGTTGAGAGGAGAAATATAGTTTCTTATTCTGAGTACTTGTCTTTCTCACCTCTGTTAAAATTATAGTTACTGATAAAATCCAAGCCCCTGGTGACGGTGAGTCTTTTGTATGATGTCTGCAGGCACAGACACTGCAAGTGTTAACGAGACACATGCACAGACAAAACAGCACATGCCGTTCTCGCAGCCGGTCACACAGGATGCGCCTGTGTGCATCTGCTGCTTATTAATTTTCTTCCTGCCAGTTGCATCATTCTTTTGAAGGTGCTCCAGCGGTCTATTACTTTGCCCAGTTGTTTATAATGTCTATAAATCAGGGACTTGAAGCAAATGAACTGTCTAGGTTGTGTTTGCAAAATATTTGGATATTCTGGTTTTATTTTCCTAGCTTTAGAAAACATATAGATTAAGCCTTGATGAAGTTTATTTTCTAATTACTCNCTGCTTCTCTCTTCGCTCTGTATCACTGTTATAAGTGACTGGGCATGGAAAAGGTGAAAGTTTGGGTAGACAGTCTATTCCGAATTAATAAGGAGATTTTTGTTTCAAAAATCCTCTCAGTACATCAGAAACAAATGCTTTGAAACAAAGGTGAAGCCATGGATGGAACTGATTTGCACATTTAAAAACTGCCTCATGACTGCAAGCATCAGTTGATTCCTGGCAAACCATTGCTTTTTTTTTAATCCATAACTTGTTTGTTTTTGAAGGAAAAGGGGTACTGTGTTGAGAGGAGAAATATAGTTTCTTATTCTGAGTACTTGTCTTTCTCACCTCTGTTAAAATTATAGTTACTGATAAAATCCAAGCCCCTGGTGACGGTGAGTCTTTTGTATGATGTCTGCAGGCACAGACACTGCAAGTGTTAACGAGACACATGCACAGACAAAACAGCACATGCCGTTCTCGCAGCCGGTCACACAGGATGCGCCTGTGTGCATCTGCTGCTTATTAATTTTCTTCCTGCCAGTTGCATCATTCTTTTGAAGGTGCTCCAGCGGTCTATTACTTTGCCCAGTTGTTTATAATGTCTATAAATCAGGGACTTGAAGCAAATGAACTGTCTAGGTTATGTTTGCAAAATATTTGGATATTCTGGTTTTATTTTCCTAGCTTTAGAAAACATATAGATTAAGCCTTGATGAAGTTTATTTTCTAATTACTCTTTTTTTTTTTTGGAGGGGGCAATGTGTTACATTTTTAGCCAGTTAGTAGGTTCAAACCATGTTTTGGAGTCTTGCTCAGTTTGTTTTTAAATTCCTGCTGTTAATGTTGACAGTTTTTCTTTCTCAAGAGTTCTCCGAAAAGGCAAAACAAAACCCCAAACCCTATCAAGTACATTTTTAGAAATCATATAAAAGTGCCAGGGAACAGAGCTATCTTCTAGCACCAGTTTCTAATATTGAGCCGTGACATTTTAACAAAGGCTGTAGTTCGATGATTAAGTTAAGTTCAGATTGCAGGTCTCAATGAGTTGAGTTTGGAATATGAAAATTTCTATTAGAAACTCTGGTAAAAAGGACAACTAGGGAAGGAATTCAAGATATCATGTCAATTTATTGACTGAGTGCCTCAATAGCATGCTTTTAATTTGCAGAGTAACATAAAAATACTCAGAATCTGTGCCTAGGTCTAATATGAGTCCACATTTTGTGTCATGGACATTGTATCCAACCCTCTCCCTTTTTCCTCCAGTCATGGTTTTTATAGAGGGATGTGGTCAACAAGAAATTAGAGTTAACAGGAAGAGTGAATCGGTTACATAAAATGGTTATGAGATGATGTGAGTAATGCAACCTTAAGGGGAAAATGTCCTATATATTTTTTGTTTTTATTTTCAAGAGGTTGCAGATGAATGGACAAATTACCCTGATACCTAAGCATTTCTACACAGTGTGGCTTAAAATCTCCATGACAATCTATGGAGATTTTGATTTATATCAAAAAGAGTATGCAATTTTAGGTGAATAAACTATTTCAATGATAAAGCTACTCAGTTTAATAAGGGTACTAAATGCATTGTTTAGAACAAAAGTTGCTGATTGATACCATTTGTTTCTGCAGAGAGCTAGCTAGTTTACAAAACCTTTCACCTCCTTGACTCACTTTAGTGGAAGAATAGGGATTACTACACTTATTTCTTAGGCTGAAATTTCAAGGATCAGCACAGTTAACTCCTGATTAAAGTTTAAAAGCTTCTATCATGGTTATTGTTTTTTTTTTAAGTGTCTGAAATATACTCATTGCATAAGATACATAAACTTATGTGGCCAGCTGTTAAGAAGTAGCTCTTAAAATGGAATATGAAAGTAATTGCCATAAGAGAACAAAAGATCCTGGTGTGTCTTCAGAATCCTGAAAGCATGACATCACTCCCTCCACAACACATTTTATGTACTTCACAGGAAGCATTTCCCTAGGAGCAATACCAAGATTTTGGCAATTTGGAACTTGTGGATTCTGCCTCTGAAAGTTTCTTTCATTTCAAACCTTCCCATTCGGTGAACAGAATCAGTCCAACTGTTTCGTTTCCTAGGAACAAGCCAGTAAACTAAAATGGGATCTTCCAAACTGATGTTCTAGTGAATACTAGCTCCAGGAAAGATGTCAGGTATTTCAAGAACAAATTGTACAGGGTCAAACGATTGGGAGAAGGATTCAAATAGATCCCATTCTTGGAAATGTAAATGATGTTATTTCTGAAGTAAAGAAACCAGTGAAGTGTTTTCCTAGAGTTTCTCAAAGTTACTGGAATATATGAATATATTTTAATTGTTAGTTATATATGTATTAATATGTACTAACAACTTGAAGAAGCAAATTTGGGAAATGCTGGAAAAGGATTATTTCTTTGCCAACTGTCTTGGCTTTTCATTATCATACCATTTTATAGGATTTGTAAATTTTACTGTTTAAATATTACTGTGCAAGAATTAAATCAGGCATTTTAAACAGAAATGAAACAGAGGTTCAAAGTACAGTGAGCCAAAGTGCTGGCTACTGTCGTGGCTGACTTTTTGTGACCCCATGGACCGTAGCCCCCAGGCTCCTATGTCCATGGGATTCTCCAGGCAAGAATATTGGAATGGGTTGCTGTTCCCTTCTCCAGGGGATCTTCCTGGCCCAGGGGTCAAATCTGAGTCTCCTACATTGCAGGCAGATTCTTTACCATCTGAGCCACCAGGGCAGTCCCAAAGTACAATAGAAAATCTCCTTTTAAATGCACACGTTTCTGCTTATATGAGGTTATTCTACTCTTCTGAAGAAACGTCAGGGTATGACTCTGCTGACTGAATCCTCAACCTGGCAGTCTAGTCCTCTATCATGAGGACTCAGCTCCTCAGTTCCTTCTTCCCTCCTTCCCTCTCATCTTCTCTTCCTTTTCCCCTTCCATGTAGTTGAACTCAACACTGGCAATCAGCTAGATATAATGGATATCTATAGACCACTTTATTGCCAAACAGTAATGTTCACATGGAACATTCACCAAGATAGACAACCTTCTGGCCCAGAAGACAAACCTTAAATGCAGAAGATTAGCAATCGTACAACGTCTGCTTTCAGATCTTGTTTATTACGTGCACACATTTTGGGAATAATATCCCGTCCTTCATTTTGGTGGGATCAGAATACTTTGAAAGCTACCTCTACAGGGGTCCTTGTATCCACTAGACCCTTAAGTGTCAGATGGCAGGCTCCAAAGATGTCCCAGGTCACTGTTACGTTAAGACCTGGAGGCAAAGCCTTCCAGCCCCTCCCAAGGGCAGCTCTCTCCTCGCTCATTATCCAGAGGATGGCTGACTCATGGCGTTCCATGCTCTGTGCCCTGGCTTTTGTTCCTTGGCCTGTGACTCAGCTCCTCCATGTCTTCTCCACTTTTAGCTTCATTTCTCCCAGCTGTGACCTGTGTTCCTGCTTTTATCCCTGATTTCCACGTTGAGTCTTTTTTTTTTTTTTTTTAAAGCATTTTCCACTTTTCTGCTTCTGACTTCTTGCTGATGTGTTTCATGCTGTATCCTCTGCCCTTGGCCGTGACTCTGACTAACTGGAAATTGCTGATCAAGGGCTAGTGGCTACCACCTTGAGTGAGCTGACTCTTCCGGGCCTGGTACCACAATGACCTCATTTGTGCTGTGACACCAACGCTGTTTCCCTTTCCTGAACTATGACCGCACGTGTGCCCCATACTCCTTCCTTGCTATTTATTTTTATTTAAAAAATTCTTTTCTGGGTATTATAAACTGTGCTTTCTCTGGTGAACAAGGCCTTTATGGTGTGAAAAAATTCGACTAAGTCTAAGAGATTCCAAAGCTTATGGCCTATACTGAAATAGAACTCAAATATACAAGCACTGTTAGTTTCGGTGAGCACTGGGCTCCTTCAAGGTGTTCCTAGATTCTTTGTTAAATTGCATCACAAGTCATTTATAGTCGCTCGTCCTGCCTGGTTGCAAAATGGCAGATTTTAAGAGAGCAGAAGATAGGAGATGAATAGTTATCACTGAGGAGCAGGAGATGCTGGCATTACAAAATGGTTGTGTAAACCAAGGTCTGGTAGCTTGATGAGGGTGATAAGAGATCCAGAAATGAAAATGGAAAAAAGACATGTCTCCTTTCCTGGACATTCTTTTCTTTCTGCTTTCAATATTGCGCATGTTTAAAAGCAAAAGTGGGACAGCTGTGTTTCAATGAGAAATAAAGCATAAATGATTAAGTCGTGTCTTCACAAATGTTTCTATTTTGCTTCATGTGCTGCATATGTTATGTAATCATGGAGAGAGAAAGGAAAGACGTGATTTATTAATGAGCTAATTCACATTAAAAACCATCCAGGGGAATTATGAGCACCTTTGTGTTTCTGTGACATAAGTAGTAGTGGAGATAGATCTATACAGGAATGGAAAGGAGAAAACCAAATGGTGAAGAGCGTGTTGCTATTGCTGTGAGCTCTGTCACCACCAATCCTGTCCTCTGATCATCTCTTCCCTCCCCGACCCTCTGGCAGGAAAGAACCCGTGACTGTAGGGATGTAGTCCAAACTGGGTTCCTTCCACATAGTGTGCAGAGCTTTATTTCCTGTATATACAACCTTTATTTTTTAAATAAATAAATGTATATTAAAAAAAAGTTTTTATCTTATACTGGAGTGTAGCCAATTAGCAATGTTGTGGTAGTCTCAGGTGAACAGCAGAGGGACTTAGCCATACCTATATATGTATCCATTCTTTCCCAAATTCCTCTCCCATCCAGGCTACCACATAACCTTGAGCAGAGTTCCCTGTGATTTATAGAAGGTATTTGTTGGTTATCTGTCTTACATAGCAGTGTTGTACAGAGCTTTGGCACAGAGAAAAATACTGGGGACATTTGCAATTGCTGATGCCTCAAAGTCCAAGGTAGTAAAACAGGGTGGGGCCTCTGGTTCACAACATATAAGAGGTGGGCATAGTTTACGTGCTGGTGTAGAAACAGACAAGAGTGAAAACATATATGATCCTTCTTAGGCATCCTTCTTAGTGCTAAATCACTTCAGTCGTGTCCGACTCTTTGTGACCCCATGGACTATAGCCAGCCAGGTTCCTCTGTCCATGGAATTCTCTAAGCAAGAAAACTGGAGTGGGTTGCCATTTCCTCCTCCCAGGGATCTTCCCAACCCAGGGGTTGAACCCGCATCATGATTTTAGCAAAAGTGGCAACAGATCATGCCTTCCTATTTTAGTATGTTTTATCCCTAAAATAGGTTTTCAATCTTTCTATTTTCTACCACTTTCCAGACTTTTGTCTAGTGAACAAAATGTGAGTCACGATGAACTAAGGGATAATGCTTCATTTTGCAAAACATTTATATAGCAGAATGCCTTCCAGACACTGAGTGATCTTAGTGGGTTGGGATACCTGCTTCTTGCTTCAGGTCATGTACCCTGACCAGCCCATCCTGCCTTGCCTCTCAAACTCCTGGGGGTCTCTTCCACATGTCACCCAGACATTGCCCAAACACATAGTCTAGGGGTTTCAATATGTCCCTTGTAAGGCCAACTAGAGTAATTTTTCTTTTTTCAGTTAACATATCTACATGTAGAGGGAAATCTTTCTCTTTTATCTGGGAGTATGTGGAACTAGGTTGCTGGCAAATGTATCTCCTGCTAGGTGGGGAGGAGCTACCTGCAGAAAGAAGCCAGTCAAAACCGGAGTAAGAAAGTGGATGCTGAAACCGTCTCAGTTCCCGCGGGCGCTCCTTCCATCTCACGAGTTTACCGATGGTATTTCTAGCTACATGAGTTATGAATTCCTCTTCTAGTCATAATTTGCATAGGACTTTCATTATTTGCAACAAACAGAGCCGAATATAATGTGCGATGTCAAATTTAAGACCAAGGTAGAGCTCAGTTCATGGCACTGCATTTGTGTGTTGGAGTGAGGGGTGCAGAGGTGGGGAGTAACCTCAGAACCTGTCCCAGCAGTGACTTGCACACCACTCTTTTGTTCTGTGCTTTCTCTCAAGTTTGAGCCCCTCTATCAAACTGGACTTGAGACACATTTCTTTTTGTGGGGATGGCCTCCAGGGCCCAACACCTCGTGGAACAGGATGAGGGCTCAGTTAATGCTTCATAAGTAAAACGAATTGAGGAATGAAAAAAAAAAAAAAAAAAAAGAGATTCCTGCAACTACAATCTGGTGTGATGACACTGGCTTTGTGGGCAGAGTAGATATCAGGTACATTTTATAAACAAATTCACTGTGTCTTCAGAAAAATTAGTCCTTCGTAGGGTGGGTGGGAAGGCTGATAATTTGTTTGGGCCTTGATTCAGTCTAACAACCTTCAAGTGAAGCATATGGCTTTAATGGCTGCCAAGCGTGTTTTATTTTGAAACTGAGTCAGACTTAACTTTACTTAATATGGCATTTATGAATATAAAGGAAAAAGATATGGGCTTCCCTGGTGTTTCAGTGGTTAAGAATCCACCTGGCAATGCAAGAGACTGGAGTTAGATCCCTGGTCAGGAAGATCCTCTGGGAAGGAAATGGCAACCCACTCTAGTATTCTTGCCTGGGAAATCTCACGGACAGAGGTGCCTGTTGGGCTGAAGTCCATGGGATTGCAAAAGAGTTAGATACAATTTAGCAAGGAACAAACAACAGGGAAAAAATACACAGATTACTTATTGCCTGGGACATAGTAAGTGCTCAAGAAATGGAAGCTATAGCTGGAAAAAACCAGAGTATGTTATAAAACAAACAATACACACAGAGTCATGATGTTTACTCCATTGACAACTTGCTAAACAACATCCAAGTTTATAATTGTCCAGGTCTTGTTGCCTTCTTAAAATATGAGATTGCATGCCAGGAGCCAGCGTGGGAATCCCACCCGTGAAACGGTCACGTGGCAGAAATCCGATGGGCAAGACGATTCGGATTTCAGAGATTCCCCCTCAGTTTCCCTGAGCATCTACACTCCCAAAATAAGGAAACCCAAATATGCCTGCTGCCAGGAGCCAGCGTGAGGATTCCACCCGTGACATTGTCATGTGGCAGACTCGATGGGCAAGGACGATTCGAGTCTCGGAGTTTCTCCCTGGCATTTCCTGAGCGTGTANCTGAAATTAAGTGCAGTCACCCCTCTGTATCAGTGAAACCACATTCTGGGTCCCTTGTTTGGCATTTGCGGCCACCCAGACTCTGTCCCCAGGCTTCCCTTCACATCTGATTTGTCAGCGTATCTCCTCAGCTACCCTTGATGTCCCATGCAGACATCATGTAGTAACATTGGCTACTATTTTTTAAAAATCTATACACTCTAGATTCATACAGTACCCTCTTTGGGGTGACATTCCTCATACCTCTGTCTTTGAAAGGCTAGATCTTCAAGTCCCATCTATATGTTACCCCTTCAGGAAGTCAGCTTCAAAGGACCCACTTTGTGAAGGAATCATTTCTTTCCTATACCAACCTAGCACTTTGGATCCTAACTCAAAAAGATTCATATACCTGAAGGTTCATAGCAGCAGTAGTTACAATAGCCAAGACATGGAAGCAACCTAAATGTCCATCAACAGATGAATGGATAAAGATTTTGTACATACATACAATGGAATATTATTCAGCCATGAAAAGAATTAAATAATGCCATTTTCAGCAACATGAATGGGCCCAGAGATTATAATACTAAGTGAAGTATGTCAGATGAAAAAGACAAGTATTACATGATAATCACTTATATAATAAATCTGAAAAATAATACCAATAAATCTATATAAAAATAGAAACCAACTTATAGACATAGAAAGCAAACTTATGGTTGCCAAAAGAGAAAATGGGGCAGGGAAGGATAAATTCAAGTATGGGGATTAATAGATACAAACTATTATAAAATAGACAAGCAACAAGGATTTACTCTATAACACAAGGAACTATAATCAATATCTTGTAATAACCTATAATGGAATATAGTCTGAAACNTGGGTGTGTTGGGCACCCAGTGACCGTCATAGTGTTATAGCCTACTTACTCTCCTCCATCTAGTGGTGGACTCTGTTCTTAATAGCATCTATTAGCTGGGGGCAACAGAATTTCTTTAGAGTTGAGCCAGCTATTATAATTTATTTCTCCTTCTTCTCTCCTATGCTTCTATGATGGATAAAGCGCTGAGTACCCTTGTTTCTGATTTCTGGTTGAGCACAGCCAATGGGAGCTTCTAGTGAGAGATCTAAAGATGGTAGAAGAAGGGATGAGATGCTAACTCCCTCAGCCATTTCCCTGCTGGGATGCAGAGTAACACCATTTTTCATGTCTGTTGCACACTACCAGTTTTGAGACAAATAGTCCCTCCTATACCTATAACAGAAGCCACAGCTTGCTGGGTTCTGGTAACTGTGCTCTTACTTTCCACTTCAGTTCTACTAAAATAGCTCCTCATTTCTCTGACTTGGGATGTTTCTGGGTTCCTTTGTGATTTCTTTTAAGCCTGACCACTGATGCTGGGAAGATTGAAAGCAGGAGGAGAAGGGGATGACAGAGGATGAGATAGTTGGATGACATCACCGACTCGATGGCCATGGGTCTGAGCAAGCTCGGGGAGTTGGTGATAGACAGGGAAGCCTGCAGACCATGGGGTCATAAAGAGTCGGACAGGACTGAAAGACTGAACTGAGCTGTTAATAAGTAATCCCTTCATTTAAATTTTCTCAATGACCCTGTTGGAGTTTACCATTTGTTTCTTGGAACTCCGGCTGATATAGAACATGCTAACACGTATCCCATCAATATCCTTTAGTGATACATAGTATACAGGTAAAGAGATAAAGAAATTTAAACTTTCAAGGTTTTATAAACTTGTACAAAGGCACCTATCTAACAGATGGGAGAGCCTGAATTCAAAGTCATATCTTTGGAATCCTCATACATGGACGTAGCCACTCCCCAAACTGTCTTTTCTTCAACAGCTACAAGTGCTTATACCAGAAAATTAAGGAGGTATATGTGTTCTGTCTAATACATCTGAGAGAAGATACAATTTAGTACCACGACTTTATTTATAAAGACCTTGAGTATATAGAGTTCAAGTTTCTGAACACATTGATCCAGCATTACCTAAATGTTCATATTATTATGTCTTANTAATTTTCTTGAAGAGACCTCTAGTCTTTCCCATTCTGTTCTTTTCCTCTATTTCTTTGCATTGATTGCTGAAGAAGGCTTTCTTATCTCTTCTTGCTATTCTTTGGAACTCTGCATTCAGATGCTTATATCTTTCCTTTTCTCCTTTGCTTTTTGCTTCTCATCTTTTTAGAACAGAATAAATAAGACTTGAGACAGCAGGAAGATCTCAGCATTAATGGCTCAAAGTTTGAGAATTGACATAATTGGTATAAAAAGGTAAATACACAACCTTCTTCAAACAGGGCATACTGCCTTGGAAAAAAGCATTCAAAGGACATAACTGTATGGTATGAGAAAAAACTGAGAAATTTTCACCTTAAGGATATCTACACAAAAGGAGGTTGAACCAAGGCCTGATTGTCCTGAAGCCCTTGATCATGCATATATTCTTGTCATGATTCAAGATGGTCTTGCTGTTCCATTGGCTCCATTTTCAATTTGCTAGACTGTGACCTCTTTCAGTGGTACTACAACTGTTATTTTTGCTATGTGTGTGTGTGTGTGCATGCTTGTGCACATGCAAGCTCAGTCACTTAGTTGTGAATGGCTCTTTGTTACCCCATGAGTCTGTAGCCTACCAGGTTCCTTTGTCCATGAGGATTCTCCAGGAAAGGGTACTGGAGTGGGGTTGCCATTTCCTACTCCAGGGAGCCTTCCTAACTCAGGGATCAAATCCACATCTCTTGTGTCTCCCAAACTGGCTAGTGGATTCTTTACCACTGCACCACCTTGGGAAGCTGGTTTTGCTTATCAGCCTTACGTTAATAAGGGCTTCTCTCCCTAAGAAATATTGTATCTTAAGCCTCCCCTGTTAGGAAACCTGGCACAACTTTTCTTCGAGCTATATGGGAAGACCTTTGGTTAGTACTGCATGGTGTCATGCTCAAAAACAGGAGTGGTGAGACTGGTCCACAGGTCAAATCCAGCTCACTGACTGGTTTTTAAATGGCCTACAAGCTAGAAAACATTTTTACCTGTGAACTTCATTAAGTGAAATGTTATTGTCCTCCAAAATAATTCCCTTTTTTTCTTTAGTAGATCTATATTACCAGAAAACTGTGCTCAATTGCTATTATATTTTGAGTTTCATCCATAAAACATCATTGTGGACACTTGTTTTCTCTCGTTGCATAAGATTTATTACTGTGCTTTTGTTTCTTGGTCCTGAAATCAAAAATGTTTACTATCTGATCCTTTATAGAAAATGTTTGCCTACACTTCTCCAATGTAGATCCCAGGTAGAACTGGGATCCTTGCTTCTCTTCTACTTGGGAATGAGGTCCCTGTCTTCCATATAGTTCTGTTCCAAGCTTAGAGGGTGGGAACAGATAAAGATTGTGTTTAGGTATAAACAGAACACAGAAATCAGAAATTTTACTCTGCTTTTTAAAACACAATTTTTCACCTAAAATTATTTTCTTCATCAGCCATTGACACTGTGGTTTCATAGGAAAGTTGCTGATGATTCCTGGGCTTGATTTGTCTTACCTGTCCAAGGCCATGGTGATGAACAGGTCTGGTGGTCTGGAAAGTCTAGAAGTCCATGCTGTGTGCTTAGTTGCTCAGTTGTGTCTGACTCTTTGCGACCCCATGGACTGTAGCCCTCGAGACTGGAGTGGGTTGCCATGCCCTTCTCCAGGATATCTTCCCAATCGAGTAATCAAACCCAGGTCTCCTGCACTGCAGGCAGATTCTCTACCATCTGAGCCACCAGGGAATACAAGCATTAGCTTATCTGTTTTCTAAGAAGAGGTAGAGTTAAAATAACAGAATTCAGCATGTTGAACCATGATACCACAATTTAAAAATTTTTCATTGAAATATGAATACATTGTGACATATATATTTTTTTCTCCAGAACAATTCCTTACATGATACAGTGATATAGAAACACTTATAAACACTGTAGGTTAAAGTAGGTGAGTTGGGCATGTCTTTATTTAAAGTATTCTAACATTTAGTTAAACATTTCAAAAAGCCCAAACATTGGCGTTTGGAAGATGAGAACTTGTGTAATTTTTTTTTTTTCCAGGAAATTAAGTAAAACTGTAAAGACTGGGAAGCATAGCAGCTCTTTTTAAAGAATGGCTTGCTAATAGCTTGTCCTGAGTTTCCTGGCAGTAAGCATACGATATGGTTTCATCCTGCTGTGACTGCACTGAGAGGCCAAGGGAGCACAATTTACGTCAGGGGAGGGATTTTTGAGGGCAAAAAAGACTTGTTTAACCTGCTTCTCTGTTATTTTCATAATTTCCCATAGCTGAATCTTTTTATTGGCAATAAAAAACACTCATTCTCAAGGCAGGTAGCTTTCCTGACTCCATGAACTCCAATTAGTCTCTCTTTATTTCCTCTTACATTTGGTACTGTTAGAGCTGGCTAGTATTGTTCTCTGGAATATTGTCACTATATTGGCTTTTTTTTTTTTTTTTCTTGGCAGATTGGCTTTTACCATAAATTGTAGTCAGTTCTAAAAAGAGACAGTGTGCTTTCTTTCCCATCCTTCACCCGTACCATGCTCAAAGACCAGATAAACACTGGAAAAATATTGACTATAAATTATCTAAATTGTGTTGCACATAANTTTTTTTTTCTTCTTGGCAGATTGGCTTTTACCATAAATTGTAGTCAGTTCTAAAAAGAGACAGTGTGCTTTCTTTCCCATCCTTCACCCGTACCATGCTCAAAGACCAGATAAACACTGGAAAAATATTGACTATAAATTATCTAAATTGTGTTGCACATAAGACGACCCACAGACTATGGGCCAAGCTTCTTGGCAAAAAGAGAAAAATGAGATTCTCTTCACTTTTCTTGCTTTGCTTCTGCACTGTATTTGTTTTCTATTGTTTCAAAATAAATCAGATTAAATTTAGTGGCTAACAACACTAAATTTAATAGCTCACAGGTTTTGTAGGTCAGAAATCTGGGCATGGCTTCAATGCAGTTCAGGGCTGTAGTCAAGATATTGGTTGGGTTGGCATCCCCACCAAGGTTATTAATTGTTGAGTTTCCAATTTTCCTTCTAGACGTGGGTGGGAAACTACCCTTATCAATTAAAAATATATATACTCACATCCTGAAAGTAGAGAGTTATTTTATTTGGTAAGAATGTTTAGAATCCCAAGCCTGGAAGATAGCATCTCAGTAGCTCTGAGAAAACTGCTCCAAGGAGGCAGGAGGGGAAGTCAGGCTGTCCTAAGTCTTCAATAAAGGGAACAGGCAGTCTGAACATCAAAGATCAGGTATCAAGTTAAGGAATTTAGCATTCCGTATATGGGAAGATGCAAGCTTCCGGGATCACTGAATCCATTCCTTTCATATGTACCTCACGATCTGGGGCTAACCCATTTTCTTGTTCATCTTGCTTTTTTCATGCCCCCAGCTTCTCAACAATCACCATGGTGGTGGTGGTTGATGGGGGGATTGGGAGCACCTGGGGGATCACAGTTTGAGGAGCTCACATTCGCATTTGGAGGCCAGAGATCTCTGATGGCTGTGACATTTCTTATTGATTAATATGGCAGGAGATATTTTCATTTCACACCCTCAGTCTCTCAAAGGCCTCTGAATTTTTCCAAATGTCTTAACACATGGCCATTTGAAGCAGCAACGATGCATGAGATCCTCCTCGCACTTTGAACCTTTGATTTTCTTTCTGAATCAATCAGGGAAAACCGCTGTGAAAAGGATCTTGTGGCTGAATCAGGCCACTTGAATAATCCTTTATCTTAAAGTTCAATAATTGGTGTCCTTAATTACATCTGCAAAAGCTCATTGCAGCGGCGTGTAGGGTCCAGTTGATTGAATGACTGGAACACTGTGGGTGTATACCAAGGGCCTGAAACGGCAGAGTTCCGCCCAGCACGTTTACTACTGCACATGTGTTACAGGGAGGAAGCCAATTCTGAACCCATGATGGGACTATTGCTTTGACTTGCTTTTCCTGGCTTTTGTTATTATAATCATACAGAATGGTTTGCCTCAGAGAACCCTACCCCTCTGCCTGATTGTTAAACTAAGGTGTCTTTCTTCAGAACCCTGTCCACTTGTAGATGTCAGGAAGGGAGAAATTAACACATCCCCTGCCTCTGGCTTGCCATTCTAGGAGATGATTGCAAGATTAGTGGCGGTTTTACTTTGCTTCCTCACCTCCCTCTATCTCTGATCTATAAAAGAACCCGGCATCCAGACCCTAATAAGATGGTTATTTTGAGGTGCTAGCCTACCACTCTCTCAAGCAGCTGCTTTCTGAATAAAGTAGCTTTCCTTGCCTCAGCACCTCATTTCTTGGATTCACGGGCCTGTCATGCAGGGTGCAGAGCAAGCCTGGACTTGGTAACACTTGCACATACATGTATAGTATATAACAAGTGATATTTAGAGTAAAGAAATCGAGAGACTAAAAAGTATTACAGAGTAAAAGTAAGGGGGAGAAAACCCATCTTCTGTCATTAATCTTCGGTTTGGCAAGTGTGGGGAAACTTTGAGTGATAAACTCTTTGTAAATGTACCTAACTTCAGGGAGAAAGTTTCCTGCTAAGAACGGCAGGCTAAGTGAGAAAGTGCCATGTGTAACTCTGATTGGAAACCTTTTGTGGGTCAGTGTAATTGAGACTTCCAAACTTTTTCTCTAGTCCTGACAGAGCTCTTCTCAATGTTTAAATCAGCACAGTTAACTATTGGAGTGAAGAGGGATTTTCTGCCTAAAAGAGTTTGACTGTGATACTTTCTATAAAGGGCATATTTTCCTGTTACAATGCATACCTTATGTCAGGGAATGAAGTTGGAGGTCCTTAGACTTACCAGAAAGTCCTAGGATCCACCAGCTCAGCTTCTCTGCAATATACTGTTTGTATGCCCCAGCTCTTTTCTCACTTGCTTTGAGATTCTTATCCCATTCTTATGCTTGGGTTTCTTCTTAAACCTCTTCTAAGATATGCTTCCCCGTATTCCCCCATTTGATAATTGTTAGTCATCTTGCTAATTGTCTTTACTTGCTTTGTTACCTTTTTTTCCCCCTGAAAGTCAGGCTTCCTGACTGTAGAACCTTATCTGTCTCGGTGTGTGTTGTATCCCAGTTCATCGTCCTAATCTTCTACCCCATACTTGACAGAGAGACCACCATTTTGGAGACTCTAAAATGAAGGTGTTTTCAGAACGGTTTCCCCTGGCAACATCCTAATCCGGCTGTTTATAAATATACACTTGCGGTTTTAATTGCTTCCTGGCTCCTCCAGTTTTCTGAAGGAGAAAGCACAGGTGTCTCAAGGACAGTGCCCCTTCAAATTCTCCATGATTATTTCCTGCAGTTGTGTCTTTCCAACTCCTCGTTGTAGTCAGCTCTTCTTGAACCCAGCCCTGTACTCTGTCCAGATGACAAGAAGCGGTTGCTTTCCAAGACCAACAATAAGTACACTGAGGGAGCCAGTGTGTGCTGGTAAAGACTTGATTTAAAGGGGCCTCTGTTTACTCCTCATCCATTTTTAAAATGACTGGGATTTCCTCTCTGTATCTAATGTTTCTGTGCTGTGACGCAGATATCAGGAAGGGATAACATTCAAAATGTATGGGTGATTCATTACTTAGCATGAATAAATTTCTTGTTTTTCTCTTCAGAGAATTGATTTGTATGAAAAGATGGAAATTTCATAAGAAATCTGGACATCCCAGAACATTCTGAAAGAGAAGAGGGCATATCGGAGGAGGGAGGAAAGAAGTAGGGATGTTTGAGATGAACATTTGCTACTTAACAAGCTCACTTAGGGCCTTACAGTTAAATTTTTGGCAAGTTATTGCTGAAGAAAATGTTTTTCTTGTTTTCAGTGTTTAGTGCATTAATCATCTCTTGTGTCTTCTAAGCTTAGTGGATTATAATGTGTGGGTGTGATCTCTGTGAGTTTTATGAATAGGAATCAGAGAAACACTTAAAGAACTCTTGGGTAGAAGAGGGGGCAGAATGCTTCTTTTTGAATCACAAATTTTAGCAAGTTATGAATCCAGCAGGTGGTAGGTTTGGAAAATGGTGGTGGAAACTGCAATTGCCTATAATAAATAATAATAATAATAAACCCTTTGTACATGGATCCTTGGGGCTTCCCTGGTGGCTCAGATGGCAAAAAATCTTCTCCTGTGCAGGAGACCGGGTTTAATCCCTGAGTTGAGAAGATCCCCTGAAGAAGGGAATGGTAACCCATTCCATTATTCTTGCCTGGGAAATCCCATGGACAGAGGAGTCTGGCAGGCTACAATTCCTGGGGTCACAAAGAGTCAGACATGACTTAGCTCCTAAACAACAGCGTGTCACCTACACAGACAAGTCAGTGTTCTAAATAGACTAATACAAACTTACCACTTTTCTGAACATGTTGATGGAATGGCTTCCAATAAGATAAATGCAAACCACTGGGAGAAATTTTGTGCCACAGATGTGGGTTTGTGACATCCTTAAATTAGCTTCCTAAAAGTGAATCCTTCTTTGGGTCTTTAGAGGAGACTGGTTTTCGGCTTCAATGTCATTCATTCTTGAGCTTTCTGCACACTTGGTAAGTTGCTTCAGTCATGTCTGGCTCTTTGGGACACTATAGACTGTAGTCCACCAGGCTCCTCTATCCACGGGATTTTCCAGGCAAGAGTACTGGAGTGGGTTGCTATGCTCTCCTCCAGGGAATCTTCCCGACCCAGTGGTCCAGCCTGTGTCTCTTATGTCTCCTGCGTTAGCAGGAGTGCTTTACCACTAGTGCCACCTGGGAAGCCCTTGAGCTCTAGACTAGTATAAACATTCTTGGATTACATCTCTACAGGGATGGCCCTCCAACATCTCCAAAGCAACACACTGAAAGCTGAATGACACTATCTCAAGCAAAGCTGTTCCTCTGTGTGTGTGAATGTGAGTGTTCAATAGTGGCTGACTCTTTGCCATTCCATGGACTCTATCTAGCCCAACAGGCTCCTCTGTACATAGGATTTTCCAGACAAGAATACTGGAGTGGATAGCCAGTTCCTCCTCCAGCTTCTTCTCTGGATCTCATTTCAATTAAAGGAATAACCACTGCTCATTTTGCCAAAGGAGAAGCTGTCAGTCATCCCATACCCCAGGCCCTTGTTCTGCCTACCTGTCCAGTCCACTATCAAAATCAATTATTCCAATGCTCACTAGCTCCAAATTACCTTCAGAATAAAGTGCAACCTGCTGCTGCTACTGCTAAGTAACTTCAGTCGTGTCCGACTCTGTTCGACCCCATAGACGGTAGCCCACCAGGCTCCCTCATCCCTGGGATTCTCCAGGCAAGAACACTGGAGTGGGTTGCCATTTCCTTCTCCAAAGCATGAAAGTGAAAAGTGAAAGTGAAGACACTCAGTCGTGTCCGACTCTTCGTGACGCCATGGACTGCAGCCCACCACGTTCCTTTGCCCATGGGATTTTCTAGGGAAGAGTGGTGGAGTGGGGTGCCATTGCTTTCTCTGGTGCAGCCTGCCAACTAGTCATGTAAAATGCTGCTCTCTGCCTATCCCTCCGAAATTGGACTATTTGTAATTCCTCGAGTACACTTTTTTTCCTCTGGCCTTTGTTCATGCTGTTATCACTGCATGGAATGTCTACTCCCTCCCTCACATGTCTAATCTTCTCCTACTTATTCTTCTACTTAACCTTCAAAATAAAAATCAAGTGTTCTCTCCCTTGGTCTCTACTGCAAAATAGGTTCAGTGCATTTTCTGTGCTTCCATAGGCCCCTGTGATGCATTTCTTTCATGTCATTTTTAAAACTCTCACTGAGACCTGTCGTTTGACTATTCTGCTTCCCCCAAAGAGAAGAAAATTTGAGGCTGGGAATTTTGTGTTGTTCATCACCATGTTCTAGCTTCATGGAGAGTGTCATTTCTCGAATGAATGTGTGAGCGAATAAATAGGTGAACACTGGAGAGCATGTAAAGTGACTGTTGAGATTTCAGTTCCATGGTTCAAAATGTTATGAATACTTCCTTGTATTATTCAGGAAAAAAATCATCTTGTAGCCAGACGTTCAAAGAAAACACAATGAAATGGAATTGTATTTCCAAGGGCATATAGTCATTAAACTTTTCAGGTTTTGTGGAATCTGGAAAAAATGGTGTAGGTGATCTTATTTGCAAAACAGAAATAGAGACACAGACATAGAGAAGAGACATGTAGACACCAAGGGGGAAAGTGGTGAGTGGGATAAATTGGGAGGTTGGAACTGACATGTATCCATTACTATGTTTAAAATAGATAACTAATGGGAACCTACTATATAGCTCAGGGAACTCTACTCAGTACTCTATGATGACCTAAATGGGAATGAAATCCAAAAAAGAAGGGACATATGTATACACATAGCTAATTTACTTTGCTGTACAGAAGAAACAAAACATTAGAAAACAGCTATACTCCAATAAAAATTAATTAAAAAAGTTTTCTAGGTTTCTTAATTTTTGTGTATACAAACACATATTCCTTTTTCTTTAACTGTGGACTTAGAGTAACAAGACTTTTTATTTTTTGCAAAGAAGACCAATTATTTACATTTACTTTTTGACCTTGAAGATGAAATGGAATGGAAAGCATGTAGATTGTCCCAAATTCCACAGGTGTATGACACATGAGCCTTGGTTGATGTGGTTGTTGAACTATGGGTTGACAGGTCTGTATCTACAGTACATTAATCTTGAGAAATATAAACACATGTTACTAATTTAAGTAGCTTTCCATTTTGGCTTTGGAGTTAGACAAATTTTGCTATATGTTTCAAGAACAAGAAGAGGAGGAAAATTGGTATATATTGCTTGACTGCATCTCCTGGGTATAAAAGACATTGGGTACTTGTTCCCTATCTACCTGTTTGATCAGTTCAGGCAACCAAGATCTACTTCTTTGACCTGAATGAATAAGCTTGGTGGTCTACATTGACCAAATTGATTGGAAATTACTTAATCCTATTTCAGTTTATTTTGTATAAAAATGGCAATAGAAAACACAGTTAAAACAAATCTGTACAATTCTTCCCTGGTGGCTCAGTGGTAAAGAATCCGTCGGCTGATTCAAGAGCCATGTGTTTGATTTTTGATCTAGGAAGATCCCACATGTGGCAGAGCCACTAAGTGCAGACTCCACAACCATTGAACCTGTGCTCTAAAGGCCAGGAGCAGCAATTACTGAGTCCACATGTGGCAAACACTGATCGCTTGCATGCCCTCAAGCTCATGCATGCTCCACAAGAGGAAAAGTGTTAGTTGCTCAGTTGTGTCCGACTCCTTTTGATCCCAGGGACTGTAGCCTGCTAGGCTTCTTTGTCTATGGAATCGAAGCTTGTGCACCACAGCAGGTAATAGATAGTAGTCCTGGCTTGCCTCAACAGGGAAAGTCTGAGCAGCAATGAAGACCCAACACAGTCAAAAATAAATGAAATTAAAAAAAAAAATCTTTGCATAATTAAGAAAATAAGCCTTCATTAATTATTTATGAATTCTTGCCAGAGGAAGTCCATTGGGCTGCTATAACAAAAGACCATAGACTGGGTGGTTTATAAATAACAGATTTATTTCTCTCAATTTTCGAGGCTGGAAGTTTGTGATCAGGTAATCAGCATGATTGGATTAGAGCCCTCTTCTGTATTGCAGCTTCTTATATCCTCATACGTTTACATATATACATGTATGTATGTGTGTGTGTGTGAATATATATATGTATATAGAGAGACTATATCACAACAGAATTCTCTGTCCATGAAAATTTCCAGGAAAGAATGCTGGAGTGAGCTGTCATTCCCTCTTCCAGGGGATCTTCCCAACCCAGGGATTGAATCCAGGTCTCCTGCATTGCGAGTGGTTTCTTTACTGATTGAGCCACAGGGAAGCCCTGTTTATATATAAACAGGGCTTTTAGGTGTTCTACACCTAAAACTAACACAACATTGTAAATCAACTATATCCTTCAATAAAACATTAAAAAACACAATGTACATACCTTAATTTAAAAATAAGCTATTGCTAAAAAAATGCTAAAACAATGATAATTCCAGCATCAAAGATCACCATAATGAATACAACAATAATGAAAATATTTGAAATATGGTAAGTATTATCAAAATGTGATACAGAGACATAAAGTATGCAAATGCTCTAATAAAAATGGCACCAATAGAATTGCTCAACCCTGGATTGCCAGAAAACTTCAATTTGTAAAAAAAAAAAAAAAAAAAAGAAAGAAAGAAAGAAAAGAAGAAGAAAGCAATACCCAAGCAGCATAATAAAGCAAAGTTCAGTAAAATAAAAACAAAATAGAAAGCATCCACAAAAGATGTAGATCAAATTATCATTCTTTTGTTAAACCACTAAAACTGTTTTTGGAGAATGTGATTGCCAATAACAGCTGGACTGGAAAACCCAAAAATTGTCAACCCTGACAAGATCCTCTGCAACATGGAGCAAAAATGTCCAGATGGGAATACATACTTCTTGCAGGCCTCACACCTTCAGGATGGAGGGACCAGGAAGAGCCTGGGAAACTGTGTTTACTTTTGCCTTCCAAACTCAATAGTCAGATTAAGCATTATACTCTTTTGGGGGCCGAAATGGGGCATAGCAGAGTCACAGAGGAAATGTGCACATCATTGGTCAGCCTTAATGATGAAGATGTGGAATAGTAGTCTTTCATCCTTCAATGTTATGTGCATGCTAAGTCACTTTGGTAGCGTCCGACTCTTTGTGACCCTATGGACTGTAGTCCGCCAGGCCCCTCTGTCCATGGGATTCTCTACACGAGAATACTGGAGTGGGTAGCCGTTTCTGTCTCCAGGGGATCTTCTCGACCCAGGGATCCAACCCATACATCATTGTGTTTCCTGCATCAGCAGACAGGTTCTTTACCATTAGCGCTACCTGGAAAGCAGCCCTCTCCCTCCCCACCTTCAATGTTACAGTTTCAGTTAAATTTACTCACTAATTATATCATGATATGTAGAATAAAACTAGTTATCTAATTTTACTAGTTTGTTTTCAGAATACAAATTTCTCTGTATTCTGATTACAATGAAGAACTGATGATTTCTGGAGCTTATTTCCCAAATCTTCTTTTGCAAACATACTCAATTACAACAGACTAAACACATTTCCCCAAGTCCCTACCCTAAGACTTATGCCTTAAGGGAATGGTATCATTATCAAAATTATTATCCATGACTCTGGGCATGAATTTTGAAAGCTAAGATTATGTTTTACAGAAAACTTCCAGATGGAAACTAAAAGCACAAATACAGAGATATGTTTATATATGCAGATACTTGGTATTCAGTGAACTAACTGTTACAAATATTTGTCATATTTTTCCAGGTTTTGTCTGTGTGCATGTCATGAGAACATGACTATTTGTATCACATGCCTGAAAAAAATAATTATTTTGACAACTGAAATGTTTATCTTCACCAACATTCTACGTGCATTTCATCAAGATTTAGTAAACTGAGTAGTTTTGTTTACAAGACGCTATTAGATTTTAAAAATTTGATATGTAAGTAATTGCACTACATGTATAATATCTAAGGCTCCTTCTATGTGTTCTATGATTGTATATTTAGAAACCAGGAGATTTGAAGATGAAAGATAACCAATGAGTAGTTCATAAGGACCAAAAGTTCATCACTGAATTAACTTGTGTTAATTAGGGAGGTGTTTTTGTTTGTCTTAAAAAAGTGATTTTTAAAGATAAAACTAACATGTAGCCACACCATTTCATTAATAAGACTTGTCTTATTGAGTTTCTACCAAATAATTCTAGGATCAATTTAGCTTAAATATGTTTTAAATTTTCATGTAATTGTAATAAATTTTCATCAAATTTATTTCTTTCTAGGTATATTTTATTTCCTGGGTATACAGGGTATATAAATATAAATATATACATTATAATGTATATATTTATAAAACAAAAGAAATATGAATGCAACCAGTTGCAGAGTGCATTTCAAAATGAAGCACTGAAGTGTTTAATTTCTTTTTTTCTTTGCCATTACCAGCATAGCTTCCATTATTTCAAGGGCCCAGAAAAACATACTGCTCACATGAATTAGCAGTAAATTTTTTTTGTTAAGTAATACATGCTTAACCAGAAACAGAAACTAATTCTTTTTCAGGCTTGTGTTGTGGTCTTTTGACTTCCTAAGGAGGCATGGATCAAACCACTAAGCCACATCATAAAATACTTTATTTGCTTTGAGGAATCAGTTATTATTATTATAAGTAAAATGCATTCAGAAACACAGACATGTTAAAAAGCAGCTTCATCTTATTTCTCAAGAGTGGTGAGTTTCTGGTTCTTGTTTAGAACAGTGAGCTTCTATAGACTGAGCTTATGCACTGTAATGACAAAAATTAGACATCTAAGTCAATCTCAATAGCAAAAAAGTTAATTAATTGGAGACCTGTGAGAGTGAAACCCTCCTGTTCTAGAGTGATTTTAGGCTGTTTTTGAAGACAACTGCTTTATGATTCCAGCAATTGTTTGAACTTGAATTGGTAGTCTGAATATATGCTATCAAGGTTTGAAGCAGTACAGGACAAACCCTTGATTTGATTCTAAAAAATGATGAAACAGGGGACTTTGGTTTATCAGAATTTGTAATCTTTTATATATCATTTCAGGTCAGTTGCTCAGTCATGACTGACTCTTTGCAACCCCATGGACTGCAGCACACTAGATCTCCCTGTCCATCATCAATGCCCGGAGCTTGCTCAAATTCATGTCCATTGAGTCAGTGATGCCATCCAACTATCTCATCCTTTGTAGTCCCTTCTCCTCCCACCTTCAATCTTTCCCAGCATCAGGGTCTTTTCCAAGGAGTCAGTTATTCATATCATGTGGCCAAAGTATTGGAGTTTCACCTTCAGCATCAGTCCTTCCAATGAATATTCTGGATTGATTTCTTTTAGGATTAACTGGTTGGATCTTGCAGTCCAAGGGACTCTCAAGAGTCTTCTCCAACACCGAGTTCAAAAGCATCAATTTTTAAATGCTCAGCTTTCTTTCTGGGCCAACTCTCACATGACCACTGGAAAAACCATAATTTTGACTATACTGACCTTTGTTGGGAACGTAACGTCTCTGCTTTTCACTGTGCTATCTAGGTTTGTCATAGCTTTTCTTCCAAGGAGCAAGCTTCTTTTTTAGTTTCATGGCTGCAGTCACCATCTGCAGAGAATTTGGAGCCCCCCAAAATGAAGTCTGTCACTGTTCCCATTATTTCCCCATCTATATGCCATTGAATGATGGGACCAGACGCCATTATTTTTGTTGCTTGAATGTTGAGTTTTAAGCCAGCTTTTCGACTTGCCTCTTTAACTTTTATCAGAGGCTCATTTGTTTTTCTCTGCTTTCTGCCATAATGGTCATTTAATCTGCATATCTGAGGTTACTGATATTTCTCCCCCTCAATCTTGATTCCAACTTGTGCTTCATACAGCCCAGAAATTTGTATGGGGTACTCGGTATAGAAGTTTAATAAGCAGGGTGACAGCCTTAACATACTCCTTTCCCAATTTGGAACCAGTCTGTTTTTTCATGTTTGGTTCTAACTGTTGCTTCTTAACCTGCATACAGATTTTTCATGAGGTAGATAAGGTGGTCTGGTATTCCCATCTCTTTAAGGATTTTCTACAGTTTGTTGTGATCCACACAATCAATGGCTTTAGCATAGTCAATGAAGCAGGAGTTGATGTTTTTCTGGAACTCTCTTGCTTTTTCAATGATCCAACAGACGTTGGTGATTTGATCTCAGGTTCCTCTGCCTTTTCTAATTCCAGCTTAAACATTTGTAAGTTCTCAGTTCATGTACTGTTGAAGGCTTGTTTGGAGAACTTTGAGCTTTACTTTGCTAGTGTGTGAGATGAGTGTAATTGTGCAGAAGCTTGAACATTCTTTGGCATTGCCTTTCTTTGGGATTGCAATGAAGACTGACCTTTTCCAATCCTGTGGCCACTGCTGAGTTTTCCAAATTTGCTGGCCTATTGAGTGTAACACTTTCACAGCATCATCTTTTAGGATTTGAAATAGTTCAGCTGTAATTCCATCACCTCCACTAGCTTTGTTCATAGTGATGTATCCTAAGGCCCACTTGACTTCACATTCCAGGATGTCTGGCTTTAGGTGAGTGATCACAACATCATGGTTATCTGAGTCCTTAAGATATTTTTTTGTATAGTTCATCTGTGTATGCTTGCCACCTCTTCTTAATATCTTCTGCTTCTGTCAGGTCTATACCATTTCTGTTCTTTATTGAGCCCATCTTTGCCTGAAATGTTCCTTTTTGCCTGAAATGTTCCTTTTGTATTTCTAATTTTCTTGAAGAGATCTCTAGTCTTTCCCATTCTCTTGTATTCCATGGACAAACTTGCCTGTTACTTCAGGTATCTCTTGACTTCCTACTTTTGCATTCCAGTCCCCTTTGATGAAAAGGAAATCTTTTTTTTTTAATGTTAGTTCTAGAAGGTCTTGTAGGTCTTCATGGAACTGTTCAACTTCAGCTTTTTTGGCATTAGTGGTTGGGGCATAGACTTAGATTACTGTGATATTGAATGGTGCCTTGGAAATGAAGAGAGATCATTCTATCATTTTTGAGGCTGCACCCACATACTGCATTTCAAACTCTTTTGTTGCCTGTGAGGGCTAATCCATTTCTTCTAAGGGATTTTTGCCCACAATTGCCAAGGTCCAGCCCTGGTGCATCCAGGATAATTTGAAGTGGGGACAGAGTCGGTGAGGAGAGACTTATTTATTCAGAGATATAAAGAGAGATTAGGAAAGAATAGTGTAGTAGGAAAATTAGTGGAGAAAAGAGGCTGAATAACTTGGTTTACATGGAGAACCAATAAAGTTCCAAGACAAGGAACTTGCACTATCTACATAGGCCACTGGCGCCTGCTTGAATAGTGGAGGGTACCCCGCCTTGGGCTCCCTCTCACATGGGTCTTAGAGGCCAAGGCAAATAAGTAGACATGGTGAGCCTCCACACTCCAGATGGGAATTCAACCAGAAAAGGGAGAAAAGAACAACATGGGGGAGCCAAGCATCGGTGCCAGACCCAAGACCCACAACTTTATTTTCAAAAGAGGCTTATATACCCCAAGTTGTACATAAAGAAATAATGGAATATGCAGAGTTATGTATGGGCAGCAATCCTGACTCTTATTGAGACCAGGCTTTCCTTTTGCATACCTTCCTGTATACAAAAGGTCCCACATGGTTTTACATCATCTTCTGGCCAGGAGGCCTGTTAACATTTTTATGTCTCTTTTCCTAGATAAATGTCTATCAAGCAGAAAACTCTTTTTCTCTAGTTTTTTTTTTTTTTTTTTTCGTTAATCTGCATCATCCTCAAAGTACTAAATAAAGTTACATTCTTGTAGAACAAAGGTGCAGTGGGTTATAATGAAGAAAGTACTTAACTTAAAGATCTAATGTTGCTAATGCCAGAGTTACTATCTATTTTTTCTATACACCAACTATATCAACAAATAAAAGATATGAAAATTTGACAGCAAGTATTGGCTCAACAAATGAAACCCTTAATTAGTCCTATTCTAATGATTTTGACTCCTCAGAAGCCCCAACATTCCTAGGATGTTTAAAGCTTCCTGTGCCTCTCATGGTCGGGAGGCCACAATCACATGCGCAGCTGTAGGAGTCTGGCAGGCAGGCTAGAAAGCCATCAGAGGGTTTTTTGGGTTGAAACACTCTTATTATGCCCAGGAGACTTATTATCTAAAAGCTCTAAATTAACTTTGTCCAGAAAAAGGTGGTGGGGGGACAGGCCCCTGTTAATGTCAGAAGAGTAGGTGGAAAGCATAACACAGTAAAGCAGGCAGACTCTGGTTTGGGGGGTAGATGCTAGGGAACAGGGGTTCTCCTGAGGCTCCATCCCACCTTTGCATATGCCGAGCCTCCTTCCTCATGACCTTTGCCATGGGTGAAGTTCCTCATGCTGGCTCCCGGCATCTCCCCCTTTTTTATTTCTTAAAACAGCCAGATGGCAGCTCAATTGTGAGCTTCTGAATGCTCTGCTGAAGAATCCTGACAATACAAGGAAGAATGATTATGAGGAGCAAGATTAGAGCACCCACAGCAACATAACTAAAAACAGTAGACAGAATAGTCTTTCCAGAAATGAAGTTAGAGAATGTATGGAAAAAGTCATTGGCTTCTCCTGCGGCAGTAAAATCTGATCGGGAGTGTTCCATGGTCTGTATCTGATTATGAAGTTTCCCTAAATCTAAACTGATATCTAAGCTATTCCAAACACCTAAAACATAATTTTTCAACATATTGGGTAGTATGTACTTGTTGAGTCAATGATATTGCTGCCACAGTAACAGTAACAGTAACAATAATAGTAATAGTAACAGTAACAGTAATAGTAATAGTAACAGTAACAGTAATAGTAATAGTAACAGTAACAGAAGTAATTGTTATTAAAGCTGAATTCCCTAAGATTAGGTTGGTTCTTCTGGGATCTCCGCTGCTGGTTGTCTTAGAGTCTGCTGGACTTTTCAGGTGGGCAGTGGAGGCAGGGGCAGAGGAGTGCCCTTTCTCTTTTTTGTGGTCATGGCAGTGGAGGAACGAGGTGCCTGGGGGACTGTGACATGGTGAATCAGTCTGTCCGGGATCCAAATGACGCAGCACCCTGGGGAAAAATATAAGCATACCCTCTCCCACAAGTTAGCAGTATAGCTGGCCATTTTCACTCTCCTGTAAAGAGATCTTTTCACTTAACCAGAGGCCAAGTTGTAGCCCCTTTCAAAGGCTGAATAGAAAATTTTTTTCAGAAAAATTACTGGATGTGTTTTCAAAAAAATGCAATAGAGGGCTTAAGGGCAAACGAAACAAAATTTGACCTCTGAAATCTATCAGGGCAACTTGCCAATCATCACTATTTTGTAAAAGACTTGCAGTTGATCCTTATTGAATGGAATTACTATATTTGTTACTTCTTTTCCAAAAAGTTCCACATTTGTTTTAATATAACTAATTGTGCCACCAAGCTGGGATAAGATAAAAGTATTTTTCTTGGGGTCACTGGTAGATGGAACCAATGGGCCTTCTTGTCACAAGCATCCTGCAGGTGTATGTTTTGTGGCAAGAAAAATTTAATCTCATCTTTTGGTAATATTAATCATAATCAACTGATCATTTAAAGCCTCATCTACTTTAACAAAAGATGACTCTGTCTCACTAGTCAACTTTTTCTTAGAACTGGGATTAGGATTGCTTTTTTAAGCTATCAAACAAAGGCTTTAAATCTGAAGTAGTCAGTTTTAAATGTGGGCGTATCCAATTAATATCCCCTAATAATTTCTGGAAATCATTTAAAGTTAGTAAACAATTTATCTGCAGCTTCAAATGGGCATTATCAGTTTTTAAAACTTTTTGGTAGACCTAAATATGAGAAGCAAGTAAAGAGGTGTTGCACAATATCTTTATAAGCTTCTCCAGTTATCCTTTCATAATCTAAATATGGTCTATAGCTCTTTAGATGACAAGCAACCATCTAATCTTTGCTTGAATACCTACAGCAACAGGGAACTCACTACTCCCAAAGGTTCTAAACTCTCCCTCACCTTTTCCTCTGCAGCATTCCCACCCCACATATCACTTTCTCTAATCCTACCAACTCATTTTGAGTAGTATGTGTTGGCCAAGAGCTGGGACAGTAAAGATCTTTTAAAGGCCTACTGCTTGCTGCCAAGTCACGTCAGTTGTGTCTGACTCTGTGCGACCCCATAGACGGCAGCCTACCAGGCTCCAGTCCCTGGGATTCTCCAGGCAAGCACACTGGAGTGGGTTGCCGTTTCCTTCTCCAGTGCAGGAAAGTGAAAAGTGAAAGTGAAGTCGCTCAGTCATGTCCAACTCTTTGCAACCCCAAGAAGCAGAAATTTCCTGCACACAAAAATCTAGATCACTAGATTCAAATCCTCTGGGGCTCCTAGCTTGAGAAGTCAAGGTTTTTCCTATCTGATAATAAGGTAAAAGCAAAAGCTGTACTATTCTTTGACCTATATTAATTTGAAAAGTTTTAGTAGATGGCAAGATTGAAACTTTAATTTTCCAGTATAATCAGAATTTACTACACCAGGGACTGAAATTTCTTGAAAAGAAAGCGAGCTATGCCCTAGCACAAGTCTTACAATGTCCTCAGGCAGAGGGCCAGCCACTCNACTATTCTTTGACCTATATTAATTTGAAAAGTTTTAGTAGATGGCAAGATTGAAACTTTAATTTTCCAGTATAATCAGAATTTACTACACCAGGGACTGAAATTTCTTGAAAAGAAAGCGAGCTATGCCCTAGCACAAGTCTTACAATGTCCTCAGGCAGAGGGCCAGCCACTCCCATGGGAATCAGAGTAACCAGCACGTCAGGGGTTGATACTGTTGCGGTGGTGGAGCTGAAGTCTAGTCCTGAGCTACCTGGGGTTGATTGGCATGGCTTGTTGTCTCTGTTTGGCAGGACATTGTCGACAAAAATGTTCCATTTGGCCAGAAACGAAACATTTTTTATTTGTAGAATCCTTTTTATCACGATTATTTTTCTTTCTTTCTTTCTTTTTTTTTTTTTTGTTTTTGCTTGCTTGGGTGAGACTCCCCGAGGGGATTTTCTGCAAAAAGCAGGCTCTGTTTCAGAAGCTTCTTTGTTTAAAAAAAAATTGTCCCTATCTTTTTCAACCTTAGGCAATGTTCTGGGAGGCTTTGGATGTGAACTGGGGAATTCCTAGGCCCTGGGAAGCGCAAGCAGAGGTTTTTTAAAGGTTTTAAATTTTTAAAGGTTTGCATAGAGGGGGAGGGGGCTTGCCAGGGGGCCCGGCTGCAGTCTCTTGCAAGCTCTCTCCTTCCTTGGGAGGTAGAGATAGTCTCCCTCTTTTCTCTGTCAATGGCAGAAAACATGATCTGAGCAGAAGGTGGAGACCTACTACCATCCAGCGCTATAGCCTCTCCCATAATCTATCTAACAGCCTCATGACGAGGGTCCAGAACATTTGCAATCATATTGTACAGAGCAAAAGCATCTACAGTTCAGTTCGGTCGCTCAGTTGTGTCCGACTCTTTGGGACCTGTGAATCGCAGCACGCCAGGCCTCCCTGTCCATCACCAACTCCCGGAGTTCACTCAGACTCACGTCCNTGAACTCTGGGAGTTGGTGATGGACAGGGAGGCCTGGAGTGCTGCGATTCATGGGGTCACAAAGAGTCAAACATGACTGAGAACTGAACTGAACATGTGAAAGTAACCATCTCTCTCTGTCTCTGAAGATGGGAGTCTATAAACCAGGAAACAAGCTCTCACCAGACACCAAATTGGCTGGTGCCTTCATTGTGTACTTCCCAACATTTCAAACTGTGAGCAAGTCTGTTGTTTAAATCACTCTGTATATGGTATTTTGTTTAGCACTTGAACAGACTGAGACAAAATTGCTGTACAGTAGACCACTGTTTGTACTGTATGTTCTTATCAGTCTTCAGACATTTGGGCCCCTTTCAGTTGTGGCCACTATGGATGTTCTTCTGTGTGTTTCTCAGCACTCATATGCACCAGTTTCTAGGAAAAGGCTAGGTCCTAGGGTATGTGTGTCATCACTGAGGGCATCCCAACTGTTTTCTTTAGTGACTGTTGTGAAAAAGCACACACCTTCTGCACCAACACGTGTATTTTCTGTCTTCTTTACTTTAGTCACTCTGTTGAGTGTGAAGANTATGCACCAGTTTCTAGGAAAAGGCTAGGTCCTAGGGTATGTGTGTCATCACTGAGGGCATCCCAACTGTTTTCTTTAGTGACTGTTGTGAAAAAGCACACACCTTCTGCACCAACACGTGTATTTTCTGTCTTCTTTACTTTAGTCACTCTGTTGAGTGTGAAGAGTTGATGTTCTTCTAACTGTATCAGTTCTACCAGACCTGAGACCATTAGAACCCTCTATTTTGTAGATAATAAAAGAATGATTAAATGACTGTGGCTTAGGCACCTTGGACTCCTGCAAGAACTATCAATATGAACTTCTAGAGTCCAGCTGCAGAATCACAACTAATGGATGCCCTCTTACTGGGATAATATGGTGATGCATTTATTAACATCTCTTCTGCCCCGATCATTTTTTTTTCAACTCCATTGCCTGTCATTCTTTGACAGTTAAACCATGAGACACCAATAGCCTCAGGAAGGATTTTAGAGCATGGGGGAAAAAAAAAAAGGAGAAAAGTGATTTGGGAGTATCAGTAGCCAGAGTCCTGGGACTTCTGGAAGACTATAAGATCCCAATAATTTTTTTACCACAAGCTTCCAAGGCTTTCAACGCTTCCCTGATAGCTCAGTTGGTAAAGAATCTGCCTGCAATGTGGGAGACCCTGGTTCCATTCCTGAGTCAGGAAGATCCTCTGGAGAAGGGATAGGTTACCCACTTTAGTATTCTTGGGCTTCCCTTGTGACTCAGCTGATAAAGAATCCATCTGCAATGTGGGAGACCTGGGTTCAATCCCTGGGTTGGGAAGCTCCCCTGAAGAGGGGAAAGGCTATGCACTCTAGTATTCTGGCCTGGAGAATTCAGGACTATACTGTCCATGGGGTCACAAAGAGTTGGACACGATTGAACAACTTTCACTTTCACTTTTTCAAGCATGGTAGACAATTCCAGGACTAAAGAGAGAGGATAAAGAGGAAAGACTGGGATCCAGCCTGTGGTTGGCAGAATAATAGTACCCACCTTCCTCCAAAGATGTTCATGTCCTAATCTCTGGAACCTGTGAATATGTTACCTTATGTGGCAAAAAGAACTTTGGAGATGTGATTACATTGAGGATCTTGAGATGGGAAATTACCTTGGATAATCGGGGTGGGCCCAATGCAGTCACAAGAGTCCTTACACTAGGGAGANGACAATTCCAGGACTAAAGAGAGAGGATAAAGAGGAAAGACTGGGATCCAGCCTGTGGTTGGCAGAATAATAGTACCCACCTTCCTCCAAAGATGTTCATGTCCTAATCTCTGGAACCTGTGAATATGTTACCTTATGTGGCAAAAAGGACTTTGGAGATGTGATTACATTGAGGATCTTGAGATGGGAAATTACCTTGGATAATCGGGGTGGGCCCAATGCAGTCACAAGAGTCCTTACACTAGGGAGAGAGGAGGGTCAGAGTCAGAGGAGTAGATGTGATCACGGAAGTGGAAGGCAGAGTGGTGTGACTGATGGCTTTGACCTGGGAGGTGGGGGCCATGAGCTACAGAAGAGGGTGACCTCTAGGAGCTAGAAAAGGCAAGGAAACAGTCTCCCCTAAAGCTTTCAGAAGGAATGCAACCCTGTCGCAGCTTGATTTTAAGCTCAGTGAGAACCACTATGGATGTCTGCCCTCCAGAACTACAAGGCAATATTAATACATTTGCATTCTTTTAAGCCAGAGAAAATGTCAGTCGCTCAGCTGTATCTGACTCTTTGTGACCCCCCTGGACTGTAGCTTTCCAGACTCCTCTGTCCATGGAATTTCCCAGCCAAGAATACAGGAGTGGGTAGCCATTCCCTTCTCCAGGGGATCCTCCTTACCCAGGGACCAAACTGAGGTCTCCTACATTGCAGGCAGATTCTTTGCCATATGAACCATGAGGGTTTAGGTCAGTAAATCAGTGCTAATTTGTTGCAGCAGCATTAGGGCACAAGCTCAGGGCACTAGTAGAGCTTGGGTCCCGTGGAGAAGATGGACTCAGCATCTTGTGCCTCTCGGCCTCCCTCCTCTCAAGGGAAGGTTGGCCAAGGCCAAGGGCCAAGTAGGGCTAAGTCCTTACCATAGCCCCGATGTCCACTGGCATAAGCCTCACTGAAAACACTGGTCAGGTCTTCATTCAGTGACTCACTGACCATCTAGCAGGATGTCATCTATTTATTCCATTATCCAATCAACATCCAGTTTGGCTCTGTCTGGACAATCCCCTTTCCCTATCAGAGGGGATTGACATGCCTCAGTTCTGATAATTAAATGGAGGTTGGCCTGGGCACCTGTTAAGGCAGAGATTGAAATGAACCCTCACCCTACTGGTATGTACCCATCACAGGCAATCTTAGCTCAATGTGTTGCTCTTTTTGTAAAAAAAAAAGAAAAAAAATTATTGGAGTATAGTGACTTTATGATGCTGTTAGTTTCCACTGTACAGCAAAGTGCATGAGCTACACACATATATATATCCTCTCTGTTTTCGTTTTTCTTCCCCTCTAGGTCACCACAGAGCGTTGAGTTGAGTTCCCTGTGCTATACAGTAGGCTCTCATGATCTCTTTTATACATCTTATCAATAGTGGGTATATGTCAATCCCAATCTCCCAATTCATCCCACCCCCCTTCCTTTTCCCTTTGGTTTTCTCCACATTTGTGTCTCTATTTCTGCTTTGTAAATAAGATCATCTATACCAGTTTTTTCAGATTCCACTTTATATGTGTTGATATACAACACATGCTTTTCTCTTTCTGACTTACTTCATCCTCTGTGACAGTTTCTAGGTCCATCCAGTGCGTTACTTGCTGGAAAAAAGTGGCGAGCTGTTGCCTCGTAGAGAGTAGCAGGGAAACATATACATTGCTGCTGCTGCTGCTGCTGCTAAGTCACTTCAGCCATGTCTGACTCTTTCTGATCCTGTGGACCATAGCCCGCCAGGCTCCTCTGTCCATGGGATTCTCCAGGCAGGAATACTGGAGTGGCCCTCCTCCAGGGGGTCTTCCCCACCCAGGGATCAAACCTGCATCTCTTATTCCTCCTGCACTGGCAGGGAGGATCTTCACCATTAGCACCCCCTAGGAAGCCCACCATATACATTACCATATATAAAATAGATATCCAATGGGAAATCGCTGTATGACCCAATCTAGAGGGGTGGGAGACATGACTGAGCGAGTTCACTTTCACTTTTCACTTTCCTGCATTGGAGGAGGAAATGGCAACCCACTCCAGTGTTCTTGCCTGGAGAATCCCAGGGACGGGGGAGCCTGGTGGGCTGCCGTCTATGGGGTCGCACAGAGTTGGACACGACTGAAGCAACTTAGCAGCAGCAGCAGCAGCAGCAGAGGGGTGGGAAGGAGTGGGAAGGGGTGGGAGGAGGGAGGGAGGTTCAAGAGGGAGGGGGCATATGTATACCTGTGGCTGATTCATGTTCAGATATGACAGAAACCAACACAATATTGTAAAGCAATTATCCTCCAATTAAAAATAAATAAAATTTTTAAACGGTACTGATACCCAGGGAAGGTTTAAGTAAGGTGGGCTTGCAAAACTTTCTGCTGGCTTCATCCATCACTTCATGTTTCAAGAGAGAAAATCCCATCGAATGTTCTTTAAAATCCAACAATAATAGAAACAAACAAACAAACAATGTGAAGTTGAAGTGGTTTCTGGAGTGTGTTTGACTCTGCACCTTCATTGTATACATGAGGGAACTGGGTCCTCAGGGAGATATAATTTCTCAACATGGAGTCGGATGGATGAAGACTGGAATCTGGCCATCTCATTTTGGTCTGAGAGTCCCCTCCTCCCCCACTATACCATGCTGCCCAGAATCATATTTTAAGCTCACACACTTATTTTTTGTTGTTGTTACCAAACCACAAGCAGTGTAATATGATTATAAATCTCAGAGGGATGGACTGGCATTACTTTGGAGCTTTGTTATTTCATCTAACTGATTTTAGCAGGCCCACTGTATTTTAAGAAGGCAATGGCACCCCACTCCAGTACTCTTGCCTGGAAAATCCCATGGATGGAGGAGCCTGGTAGGCTTCGGTCCATGGGATCGCTAAGAGTCGGACACGACTGAGCAAGTTCACTTTCACTTTTCACTTTCCTGCATTGGAGAAGGAAATGGCAACCCACTACAGTGTTCTTGCCTGGAGAATCCCAGGGACAGGAATGCCATCTATGGGGTCGCACAGAGTCAGATACGACTGAAGCGACTTAGCAGCAGCAGCAGCACCTTTATTTGATTTCACGGACAATTGGTTTTCTCGCAAAGCAAAAAAAAAAAGAAAAGAAAGTTTTCCCCTGTTCTTCCCAGCTTGCACATTTTCCAGGGAAAGGAAGTCCATTTGACTTTGTGGAAGGTTGATCTGGGGAGCCCATCTTCTCATCTCTAATGACATTAACATGTCATACACCAGGGCTCTTACCAGATGCTCTCAGGGACACAATACAGTGACCAGCAGTCAGTGCCACCTGGCTCCTGCAGGGCAAAAGAAACCAACCTCTAGGGCCGATAAGACTGTTCCTGACAATACGGAAGAGTTGGAGTCAACAAGAGACAAGCTCATTGATAAAAGTAGGAATGAGATGTGAGAAGCAAAGCAAATCAGCATCAATCTCTCCCGTGACTGGAGGTTAGAAATTTACACCTGGGTACCATTCTTAGCATAGCAGAGGGGCATTCCTAACAAGGTAGCTGGGGCTGAAAACGCAAAAGGAAAGGGTTTTGTTCTCACCTGTACAGAGTCTAAGCATGAAAATAATAACAATGACAACATCAACTAGTATCTATTGCATACTCGTGTGTGTGTGTGTATGTGTGTGTGTGTGTGTGTGTGTGTGCGCACGTGTGTGTATGCTCAGTCTGGCTCTTTGTGAGCCCCATGTACTATAACCCCCAGTTTCCTCTGTCTATGGGGATTCTCCAGTTAGTAAGAACCCTGGAGTGGGATGCCTTGCCCTCCTCCAGGGGATCTTCCCAACCCAGGGATCAAATCTGCATCTCTTGTGTCTCTCCCATTGGCAGGTGAATTCTTTACCTCTTTGCCACCTGGTAGGTTCCAAATGCTCTGCCAAGAATTNTCTATGGGGATTCTCCAGTTAGTAAGAACCCTGGAGTGGGATGCCTTGCCCTCCTCCAGGGGATCTTCCCAACCCAGGGATCAAATCTGCATCTCTTGTGTCTCTCCCATTGGCAGGTGAATTCTTTACCTCTTTGCCACCTGGTAGGTTCCAAATGCTCTGCCAAGAATTCTCATACATTATTTTACCTACTCTGTTGCTTAATCACCTTATATAATAAGTGCTATTATCATGTTGATGAAATGGAAAGTGAAGGTTAAAGGGATTAAGACGCAGCCAAGGTTACCATCCTGGTAGATGTTAGGGTCTTAGGTTGAAGTCTAAGCAACGTGGCTCCAAAGCCCATGATTTTGACCATTCTTTCACCCTCCTTTCCACAGCTGGGTTAAGTGGATATACCTCTTCTCATTTTAAAGATGAGGAAACTGTTATTCAGTCGCTCAGTTGTGTCCAACTCTTCCTGATCCCATGGACAGCAGCATACCAGGCTTCCCTGTCCTTCACCAGCTCCTGGATTTTGCTCAGACTCATGTCCATTGAGTCAATGATGAAACTGAGAGACTCAGGTTATTTAAGTAGGACCCACCTTGGGCATGGATTATTACTGAAACTGCTGGGAAAGACATTTCCTTTCTCCACTTGCATCTCTCAGCTGGATATGGTGAGCCCCAAGGTGTCAGGCCATCTCATAGTGTCGGAAAACCTAGCCATCTCCTGGGAAAGCAGGGCTAGAGGTGTTTTGGAATCAGCAATGCCTGAAGATAGTTCTACTCCCAAAGCTGATGAAATCTCTCTTTGACTTAATTCAGTTTGAGCTGGCAGACTGCCTGTCTTCTGTGTTCCACTTGGACTCATTTACCTCCCGACTCCAATTTGGTCACCACCCAGAATGCTGACCTGTGTGGGCTTCGTCACCACTTCTGAGGCTTCTAGCTTCCAGTAGAATTCAGCCAACAGGGGCACTGGCAGGGAATCAGAGGGAGGGGGCAGAGTGAGGCCGGAGTTTTAGTCCCTGGCTCCCTGACCGCTGCATCACTGAGGGTGGGTTGAATAACCTCAAGCAAACGTAGCAGATGGCACTGTGCTCACTGCTTTTGTCTCTCTTTCTCTTTCTCCACCCCCTCCCCACTTGGATATGGCAATAATTTCTCTCTCTTGCCCTTTCAGACCTAGGTATAGTAATGGCTTCCCTGGTAGCTAAGTGGTAACGACTCTGCCTACCAATGCAGAAGACTCAGGTTTGATCCCTGGGTCAGGAAGATCCTCTGGAGAAGGAAATGGCAACCCACTCCAGTATTCTGGAAAATTCAGTGGACAGAGGAGCCTGATGGGCTACAGTCCATGGGGTCGCAAAAGAGTCAGATGTGACTTAGCTACGAAAACAACAAGAGTAATGGTACTTGGAATAGCTCAACTGGAATTCCATCACCTCCACTAGCTTTGATTGTACTGATGCTTTCTAAGGCCCACTTGATTTCACATTCCAGGATGTCTGGCTCTAGATGAGTGATCACACCATCATGATTATCCAGGTCATGAAGATCTTTTTTGTACAGTTCTGTGTATTCTTGCCATGTCTTCTTAATATCTTCTGCTTCTGTTAGGTCCATACCATTTCTGTCCTTTATCGAGCCCATCTTTGCATGAAATGTTCCCTTGGTATCTCTAATTTTCTTGAAGAGATCTCTAGTCTTTCCCATTCTGTTGTTTTCCTCTATTTCTTTGCATTGATTGCTGAGGAAGGCTTTCTTATCTCTTCTTGCTATTCTTTGGAACTCTGCATTCAGATGCTTATATCTTTCCTTTTGTCCTTTGCTTTTCGCTTCTCTTCTTTTCACAGCTATTTGTAAGGTCTCCCCAGACAGCCATTTAGCATTTTTGCATTTCTTTTCCATGGGGATGGTCTTGATCCCTGTCTTCTGTACAATGTCACGAACCTCTGTCCATAGTTCATCAGGCACTCTATCTATCAGATCTAGTCCCTTAAATCTATTTCTCACTTCCACTGTATAATCATAAGGGATTTGATTTAGGTCATACCTGAATGGTCTAGTGGTTTTCCTTACTTTCTTCAGTTTAAGTCTGAATTTGGCAAAAAAGAGTTCAAGATCTGAACCACAGTCCGCTCCTAGTCTTGTTTTTGCTGACTGTATAGAGCTTCTCCGTCTTTGGCTGCAAAGAATATAATCAGTCTGATTTTGGTGTTGCCCATCTGGTGATGTCCATGTGTAGAGTCTTCTCTTGTGTTGTTGGAAGAGGATGTTTGCTATGACCAGTGCATTCTCTTGGGAGAACTCTGTTAGCCTTTGCCCTGTTTCATTCTGTACTTCAAGGCCAAATTTGCCTGTTACTCCAGGTGTATCTTGATTTCCTACTTTTGCATTCCAGTCCCCTATACTGAAAAGAACATCTTTTTTTGGGTGTTCATTCTACAAGGTCTTATAGGTCTTCATAGAATCGTTCAACTTCAGCTTGTTCAGCGTTACTGGTTGAGGCATAGACTTGGATTACTGTGATATTCCAAGGTTTGCCTTGGAAATGAACAGAGATCCTTCTGTCCTTTTTGAGATTGCATCCAAGTACTGCTTTTTGGACTCCTGTTTATTCTGATGGCTACTTCATTTCTTCTAAGGGATTCTTGCCCACAGTAGTAGATATAATGGTCATCTGAGTTAAATTCACCCATTCCAGTCCATTTTATATTGTTGATTCCTAAAATGTCACCGTTTACTCTTGCCATCTCCTGTTTGGCTACTTCCAATTTGCCTTGATTCATGGACCTAACATCCCAGGTTCCTGTGCAATATTGCTCTTTACAGCATTGGACTTTGCTTTCATCACCAGTCAGATCTGTAACTGGGTGTTGTTTTTGCTTTTACTCCATCTCTTCATTCTTTCTGAGTTTATTTCTCCACTGATTTCCAGTAGCATGTTGGGCACCTACCGACCTGGGGAGTCCATCTTTCAGTGTCCTATCATTTTGCCTTTCATTCTGTTCATGGGGTTCTCAAGGCCAGAACACTGAAGTGTTTTGCCATTCCCTTCTCCATTTATATATTGCTATGTAACAAATTGCTTCAAAACTTAGCAGCTAAGACAGTGAACACTTATTATTTTATAGTTTCTGAGGGCCAGAAATCCAGGAGCATCTTAGCTGGATGGTGGTAGTTTAGTTGCTAAGTTGTGTCCAACTCTTGTGACCCCATGGACTGTAGCCTGCCATGCCCCTCTGTCCATGGGATTTCCCAGGCAAGCATACTGGAGTGGGTTGCTGTTTCCTTCTCTAGGGGATCGTCTTGACCCAGGAATAGAACCCAGGTGTCTTGCATTGCAGGCATATTCTTTACTGCATGAGGTACGAGGGAAGCCTTAGTTGGATGCTTATGTTTAATAGTCTCTAATAAGGTTGCAGTCAGTTTGCAGTCAGTTTGTCAGCTAGTTTGCAGTCATTTTAGAGACAGAAAAATCCATTTCAAAGCTTATGCATATGGTTGTTGGCAGGCTTTGGGTTCTTGTTGGGTTTTGGCAGAAGACTGAGATCTCACCAAGTGGACTTCCGTAAGGGCTGTTCACCATGTGGTAGCTTGCTTTCCTCAGAATGAGAAATGCAATGTGAGAAAGAGTGTGTTGAAGACAGAAGCCAGTGTATTTTCTATATCCTGTTCTCAGAAGGGACATATCATTACTTCTGCCAAGTGCTGTCAGTCATACAGAACAATCCAATTACAAAGTGGGAGGAGCCTACACAAATTTACGAATACCAGGAGATAGGGATCATTCAGGGCCATTTGACGGGCTGGCTACCTTAGACTCTTATGGAATTTCCACCGAGAAGGTCTTTCCAGGAACTCTCTTTTCTTCCCAATTATTCTGGGTTACGTTTTCTAAAGCATGAGCTGGTTCCTACCCCAAACAGTTGCTTTGGGGTGAATGCCTGACTTGAGCTGGCAGCCTCGGTTCTGGCATCTCTAGACAGGGAGCACAGCAAGTCGCGTCGCTCTTGCTCGAGTGGCCATGGCTCCAAGATGTGAAGCTTGAGAGCCACTGGTGGCCATGCTCTCTACCCTGTGAAGAAAGCCAGCTTGTGTTGAGAAGAAAATCAATTTAAAGTGGTACGTTTAGGGAAAATCTGGAGATCAGTGAGACGGCCATGAGAGCTAGTTATTTCTGAGGCTTAGCAATAAGTATGCCTTCCTCATAGTTTGGTTGATACAGCAGTGTCTTTCCAGTAAACTCATCTTCAGCTAGTTTATTTTTTCTTTAATTTTTCAAAGTGGATTTTTGTTGGAGTATAGTCATTTTGCAGTGTTGTTTTCATCTCTGCTGGACAGCGAAGTGAATCAACTGTGCATATATGTATGTCCCCACTTCTTTGGGTTTCCTTCCAGTTAGGTCACCATAGAACACTGAGTAGAGTTTTCTGTGCTATGCATGTAGTAGGTTCTCATTAGTTTCTGTCTAAGCTAGTTTAAATTGGGTGTCTGTCCATTTCAGCTTGAAGTCCTAACTACTTCAAAACTGCTACTATAATCTAGTTTTAAATCGTAAATGTCCTATCCTTCTTTAACTTGCAGGAATAATTTTATTAGTATAGTAAATATTTAAAAATTTCTATCCTTCCTCATATCTTTAGAAACGTCACATAGTATGTATGTGCAGTTAATTAAATGTTAATATTTTAATGCACTAGTTTATTTTACACAGAAATCTAGCCATTAGGCAAGCACCATGAACAATATGGAGTACAGTAATAGTGCCTTAAGAGATATTCTAAAGTAAATGGTTATGTTTAAAATATCTTTAAAGATTCTAATGAATTTTATGTTATTGGCCTCATAGTTACTTTATTAACTGAATTTATTATCTGTTATTATAAGCAATCAAACTGTATAGATATACTGTTGATGGTGGTGGTCTAAATTCAGTCATCTCTGAGCTTTAGCAGAATTTTTTTTTCATATGATATTTACTTTTAAATTAGGTTTCAATATTAGTATAAACCACAAACATTTATATTACACATAAAACATTATTACTCAGATAAAAAACTGCTATCAAGGTAATATTACTCAAAATCATTGAGTCTGTAAGCTCTTTCCATTCAGGTTTTCTTTTTGATTCTCATATCTATTTCAGATTATTAATGACATCGGAATTACTCATACCTACAACCTTTGTTGACTAAGTTGTGATATCAGTTTTCCTCTTAATTTTTTATTAAAGACGGTTATCTCAGTGTTAGCAATGCAGGAAGGTGTTGCTTGCCCTACTAGGGAAGATGAGCTAGCTATTTGTGTTGGTAGCTAGCTGGATAGAAGTGATTACATTCTACTAGACACATGTCCCACTTATTTTGCTCTAGGTACTTTTAAGTTCCAGCCCTAACCGGTACATCACACTCTCTGTAGTCAAAGTGGCTAATGAGGTATTTGGTGTTTTAAAAAGAGTATAAGGCTAGGGGTAGTGGTGAAGAGGGGAGAGGAAGGTGTTCCCCGATAGTTACCATGTTTTATGGAGAATATTCTCACTGGTATTTCTTCTTTTACTTCTTTTCTAAAAACATTCTTTGGAAATCTTAGCTCTAATAAATCAAAGACCTTGAAAAGGAGATAGTATGATAGAATTTCCAATATATATATTCTGTTCTGTAGGTTATATATCAATTGATGCCATGAAGAAATTTCTTGGGGAGCTACATGACTTCATTCCTGGAAGTTCAGGTTATTTGGCTTACCATGTTCAAAATGAAATTAATATGTCTGCAATAAAAAACAAATTAAAGAATAAGTATTAAGTTAAATATTATCCTTCTATCTGGGCATTTATTTTCTGTAAACTATTACCAAAAATGTACATATTTTTAAATTCTGCTCTTTGGGACAGGAGGTTGGGGGAATGGGGAGGAATTCTTTTTTCCTCAAAATGTACCTTTAGGAAATTCAGAATCATTTTGGCTCTCTGTTTAGACATTTGGGAAGGCCTTTTCCCCCAGCTTGTAAGGTTATGTCCACAAATTCTGAGTACACAGTTGTTATGGAGTAGTTGTCAATGAAACATACGTCATGAATTCTCAATCTCTCTCCCTCTGTCAGATATTCTTTTGACTTTAATGTTCTATTAACTATATGTATACATATTTTTAAGTTTAATGCTGTAAATGATAAGTTTTATGATTCTGGTCATCTTATTTTGATTAAAATCTCAGAATGTGATAGTTGAATTACTGTTTCTGGCTTGAAAAAATATGTTAAGAAGTAAATAATTCACAGTTCATTATATGGACAGTTTCTGATAATCAGTGTATCAGAAGTGATTTAATGTAAACAAATGTTAAGTCTTCGGAAATGAACCCACAAGATACCATACAATCACAGTGCTAGAAAGGACCTTAGAGAATTTTGGGTCCAACTTGTTTGTTTTTAATGAGGAAATGAAGGCCTTGACAAAGTGTCTTGCTTAGAGTGACTAACTGGAAGCTAAACCAGGACTGGAGCTTGGGCCTCTTTTAGCTACTGTTTGAACCATAAGAACATACTCTGACTGGCAAAGCAGTAGACTAAAAGGAGCCTGGTGTCCTGAGGACATTGTGGAGATATCTGCCACCCCAGCCCTGGGTTGCCTACCTCTAGACTTTCGTGTGACCGAGAAAATGTCTTCTTTGTTTAAGGCACTTTATTTTTGTGTCTCTTTCTGCCAGACTAACCATAAATGAGGCATAAGAACAGGCTACTGACCTTGTTTTATGGGAGATAATTGTATGGAAGATAACCAGTTCTTTACATCTATAAAGTGTTAATTTTGAAGTTATAAAGGTGACCTTAATAACATAGCATGTCTTTTACATTTATAGCAGCTTTAGTTAAAAAAAAAAATAGTTCTTTCAAATGGAATGTTTAGTTACACTATTACTCAGCAGTGTGGAAAACCTGAAAATAAACTCAGTGTTTAATAATTAGTTAATAGAATGTACCTTAAAATCATATTTCATTGATTTTAATATTTCATATTTAATTGAATAGCCATTTTTTCTCTTTAATGTCTTTATTAAGATACAATCACATACCACACAATTCACCCATTTAATGGGTACAACTTAATGGTTTTTACTATAGTGACCGAGTTGTGCAAACATTACCACAGTCTGATTTAGACCTTTTTCGTCACCCTAGAGAGAAACCCCTTGCCTATTGGGCCAACAGCCATGCCGCTCTCCCACACTCACACCCCCGACTGGAGGCAGCCACTAGGCCTACTTTCCGTCTGTAGATCTGCCCGTTCTGGACGTTGCTTGTTCATGGAGTCATGGAGCACATGCTCTTCTGCGACAGACGTCTTCCACTCAGCATGATGGGGAGTCTATTCATGGTGCACTTTGAGGTGTCAGTACTTTACTTTTATCACACAGTAGTATTTTATTGTACGGACATTTAAGTAGAAAAAGACAGCTATTTTGCTTTGCCAGGCAAAGGGAGACACATTGGGCTTCTGCTTCAAAAAACCGTGTCTTCAGGAAATTGTATAGTCTTAAATACATACTTTAGACGAGAACAAGGGCTAAAAATCAGTGATCTAATAAGCATCCATATCAGGAAACTAGAAAAAAATCACCAGGAACTCCTGAGGAAAATAGAAGGAAGAAATAATATAGATAAGAGGGGAAACTAATGAAATAAGAAACAAATCTATAATAGAAAGGGACAACAAATCAAGAAAATATTTTCTTTGAAAAGGCTAGTTAAATTGATACATTTCTAGCAAGACTAGTTAAGAAAAAGAGAAAGAAGCACATAAAACCAGTATCAGAAGTGAAGCCAAATTTTAAAAATTTTGTGCGAAATTTGACCAAATTTATGCCAGTAAGTTCAAATATTTAAATGAGCTACCTAAATTCCTAGGAAATCTGTTTTTACTAAATCTGACATGCCAAAATAGGAAATATGATTAGTCCTATAACTATAAAAATTATGAATTTACAAGATAAAAAGCTTCCTATAGCCCCATGAGTTACTAGTGTTGTGGTGTTGGCAAGCTGTGTACCTATGTCCCCATCTCAGAAGTGGAGATAATAACATACTGTCAGGGCTTCCTTGGTGGCTCAGCGGTAAAAGAGCCTACCTGTCAATGCAGAAAACATAGATTCCATCTTTGATTCAGGAAGACCCCACTTGCCTTGGAGCAGTGAAGCTTGTGTGCCACTACTGTGGAGCCTGTGCTCAGCCTGGGAACCACAGCTACTGAGCCCACGTATTAGAGCCTAGAGCCTGTGCTCCACAACAAGAGAAACCAGCACATGAGAAACTACAGAACAGCCCCTGCTTGCTGCAACTAGAGGAAAGCCCTCGCAGCAATGAAGATCCAGCACAGCCAAGAATTAAATAATTAAACTTTAAAGGTAGCGTAATGTCATAGGTAGTACTTTGAGGATTAAATTCTGATAGGAGTACTTTGCATGTGGCCTGGTGGTTGACACATGCTCTGTGTATGCTGGCCATTGAGTCTCCTTTACAGTCTGGGTGTGTACCACTGAATGCAAAAACGTGTTCTGTGGGCACCCTGCTGTGCCTGTTCTGAAAGGTAAAAGGGCCTGGTTTCTCTTTTGCTGAAGTAAAAGTGCTCAGGGGCAATAGATGCATCTTAAATTTTAAAATAAATTTGATGGTAAATCAGTCTTGTCCTTAAACCAGATTCTCTCTGCTCTTCCTTTGTACACCTGCCTTAGAGCCACTCTTCGACCATTTTCTGTCGCTCTGTGTGCAGAGTTGCCTACACACCTCCAGACATGAATCTTAACTCCAGTGGCTTGGAGAAGGCTATCACAAGTTGTAATTTATACGTCAACTCAATGAATCACTGTTCATATTCTTCTGTTTCCCAGGCTATGATTGTCTGATTCCTGTTCTGACTGCGCGTACAGTACTTTCTGGGCAGAATATCACCTATGTCTCCTGTGCTACATAAAGTTCTTTTTGGCTTATCTGATCTCTTCATATACTTTGTCACTCTGGGGCTTTGCTCAGATCGGGCTGTTTAACATTGTTTAGGAGAATTGCTCTTCCTCGGTTGGAGGGCTCTTCATTCCTCTAGTCCCTGCCTCTGCTGCTTTGAGCTTGTGACACAGACTTACCCCACCTCCCAGAATTCCCAGGTTTGTTTTTCCTCCAGTTGAGTTGATCTTTGCAGCGTTGCCTTCTTATATAAGAGCTTAAGAAGGAATGTTGGGATGAATTGGGAGATTGAGATTGACATATATGCTCTGTGCATGCTCAGTCGCTAAGTAGTCGCTCAGGCCGAACCTTTGCGACTACACGGACTATAGCCTGCCAGGTGCCTCTGTTCATGGGATTTTCCAGGCAATAATACTGGCCATTTCCCCCTCCAGAGGATCTTCCCAACCCAAGGACTGAACCCTCCTCTCTCGCATTTCCTGCACTGGCAGGCAGATTCTGTACCACTGCCTCAACTGGGAAGCCCATATATACACTACTACGTATAAAACAGATGGTTAGTGAGAACCTTCTGTGTAGCACAGGAGACTCAATGCTCTGTGGTCCCAAAGAGAGGGTGTATGTATCTGCATAGCTGGTTCACTCTGCTGTATGGCAGAGACTAACAACACTGGAATGCAACTGAATTCTTAATTTTTATTTTTTTTAAAGAAAGAAATGCAAAAATAAGGAGCTGTGGGGCCCTCGCCCCCTCTGCTGGGGTTTTTCCTCTGCCACACTGTAGCTGCTTCCATGTGCTCTTTGGAGTCCATTTAATTTCTTTGTCATAATTGGTCTTCTCACTGTACCTCTGTATTGTGTTTCTTCCTCGTCTGTTAGATTGTTAAAGCTGTTTCTTTCCTTCCCTCTATTTCAATTGTTCAAATCCTGTCTTACCTAGAAGTATCATCTCAAAGGATAAGTCTGAATAAAGCCTCTTTCCCAAGTGCCCTCGCCCTACAAGACTTAAAGCGCTTTGTTTACTCAATCCAAAGTTATAAATATTTGTGTATGATTAATGTGTAATTCTTTGTGCCCTCTACTAAATACTTATGTCTGGAGGGCAGGGATATTTCTTACTTCTCTTTGCAGCTCCCAGAGCACCCAGCATGGTGCCTGGAATATGGAGGTTGTTCAGGAACTATTTGTTACATTGAATTCATGAACATGAGACCCCAGAGGATAAAGCAAGTGCTTCCCTTGCTTTCCAGCCTGAGACCAACAGTGCTCTGAGTGGCTTCATTGTTTAATCAGGAAATGGGTTGTATGAACCTGGATATCCCAGATGAAACAAAGTCTTCCGTAAAGCATGTTCATCAGTCTTGTAAGAATTGTCTCATTCATTCATCAACAAACACCTGTTGAAACTAAGTGCTAAACCTAATGAAGAGAGAAGATGGGGAGTAGGACAAATGCCATTAAGGCACTAGTGATCTTGTTGAGGGATTTGAGACATAAACGTCTGACTGTAAGGCAAAGTGAAATGGGTACTCTAATAAAGCATAAACGAGATTCTCTGAGAACGCTAGTCCTTGATTTCAGGAGGAAGAAAGAAGAGGGACACTGGAATAGATGTTGATGGCACAGAAGAAGAGCAACTTTGTTTTTACCAGTGGACTCATTGCATTGGCAAGTAGCCACCAGCCAGATGTAGCTCTTGAAATGTGGCTGGTCTAAATTGAGATGTACATAAGTATAAAATATGTAGTGGATTGTTGAAAACTAGTACAAAAAACTAATTTATATTGATTACATGTTGAAAATAATATTTGGAATATTTTGGATTAATATAATTTATTAAAATTAATTTCACTTGTTTCTACCTTTAATGTGAGTTCTTGATTTATAATTAGAAACAAGGTTTTAAACCCACGTGGTTTTGGTTTTCCCCATGATTAGAAACTATACATCCCCAAGATACATTCCTGTCACTATGTGAAGGCTGAGAAAAATGAAAGACAGTGTAAATCTCAGTCAGTGAGTTCAGTCACTCAGTCGTGTCTGACTTTTTGCAACCCCATGGAGTGCAGCATGCCAAGTTTCCCTGTCCATCACCAACTCCCAGAGCTTACTCAAACTCATGTTCATAGAGTTGGTGATGCCATCCAACCATCTCATCCTTTGTCATCCCCTTGTCCTCCTGCCTTCAATCTTTCTCAGCATCAGAGTCTTTCCCAATGAATCAGTTCTTCGCATCAGGTGGCCAAAGTATTGGAGCTTCAGCTTCAACATCAGTCCTTCCAATGNTTTGTCAACAACGTAATGTCTCTGCATTTTAATATGCTGTCTAGGTTTGTTATAAATTTTCTTTCAAGGAGCAAGCATCTTTTAATTTCATGGCTGCAGTCATCATCTGCAGTAATTTTCAAGTCCAAGAAAATAAAACACACGGCATTTGCCTTTTAGTATTTAGGACTAAACTTTCAGTTCGGTTCAGTCACTCAGTTGTGTCCAACTTTCTGTCACCCCGTGAACTGCAGCGCACCAGTCTTCCCTGTCCATCACCAACTGCCAGAGCTTGCTCAAACTCAAGTTCAAATAAACTTTGGATTCAAGCAGTTGTTTCCTGTCTTACAAAATCTCCAAGACAAGAAAATTAAAAGGGAATAGAAACTACAGGGAAGACATACTCTAATTTGTGTCTCAGTAAATTATAACAGCAATTGATATTCTTATAGTTTGCTTGTTTTTCCCTAAGAAACACAATTATGAAATATGGTAAAGGCATTGGACACACACAGGCTCAGATTCAATGTAGCAAAATGTAACAGAATAGCTATGTGAATTGGTTTCCTTTACTACAAAGTAAGTCTAAACATAGTCCCTGCTTCAGGCTGGCATAAGGATTATGACCAAATGTCTAACATTGTACTGCCTCAGAGTACCCAATTAATTGGACCTATGTTGCCTAGGTTGGGCTTAATAAAACCAGAAAGATAATATACTCCAGAGGAAGGATGGTATTTATACTTACCACTTTCAGAGAGATTTGAAAGGAAACTTTATATCAACCTGAAATAGTCCTCAATCTATAGCATCCTAAAGTGAGATTAATCCTCACACTGATATCCACCAGTTCTAATAATTTTAACAAAGAAAGACAAAAACGACAAACAAGCAAACAAAGATTATAGTAGAGTTCATGGTTAAATTAACTGTTGAGTTCTTTCTTCTAAATATAAAGCTCAATTCCATCATATAAAATACAGACTGTATTTCCCAGTATTTTATTTTTACTATGATAAACAGAGAATATAATCATATTTGTACAATATTCTGGATTAAAGTGATGAGGTTGCTTGCGGTGGAAAACAATAGACTTGAGGGCCCAGACAGCCCCATACACCTTACAATAACCATTATGGCTAACAGTATCAATCTTTTGGCCTAATTGCAACCCATTCAGAAATATCAGAAGCCAGAAATTGGGAAACTCTGAATTAAGATATAGAAAATGATCTTCACACGTGCATATAATGAAGAATACAGCTATATTTAGGAGTAAANCACTTCCAATTTGCCTTGATTCATGGACCTGACATTCCAGGTTCCTATGCAATATTGGTCTTTACATCATCCGACCTTGTTTCTATCACCAGTCACATCCAAAGCTGGGTATTGTTTTTGCTTGTTATTGGTATTTGTTTTGGCTCCATCCCTTCACTCTTTCTGGAGTTATTTCTCCACTAAACTCCAATAGCATATTGGGCACCTACTGACCTGGGGAGTTCCTCGTTCAGTATCCTATTAGTTTGCCTTTTCATACTGTTCATGGGGTTCTCAAGGCAAGAATACTGAAGCGGTTTGCTATTCCCTTCTCCTGTGGACCACATTCTGTCAGACATCTCCACCATGACCCGCCCATCTTGGGTTGCCCTGCGGGCATGGCTTGGTTTCATTGAGTTGGATAAGGCTGTGGTCCTANAGTTTGCCTTTTCATACTGTTCATGGGGTTCTCAAGGCAAGAATACTGAAGCGGTTTGCTATTCCCTTCTCCTGTGGACCACATTCTGTCAGACATCTCCACCATGACCCGCCCATCTTGGGTTGCCCTGCGGGCATGGCTTGGTTTCATTGAGTTGGATAAGGCTGTGGTCCTAGTGTGATTAGATTGACTAGTTTTCTGTGAGTATGGTTTCAGTGTGTCTGCCCTCTTATGCCCTCTTGCAACACCTACCATCTTATTTGGGTTTCTCTTACCTTGGGTGTGGGGTATCTTTTCACGGCTGCTCCAGCAAAGCACAGTAGCTGCTCCTTACCTTGGACAAAGGGTATCTCCTCACTGCCGCATTTCCTGACCTTCAACATGGGATAGCTCCTTTAGGCCCTCCTGCGCCAGCGCAGTCACTGCTCCTTGGACCTGGGTTGCTCCTCCTGGCCCCCGACCCTGGCCTTAGGTGCAGGGTGGCTCTTCTTGGCCACCATCCCTGGCCTCAGACTTGGGGTGGCTCTTCCACACCATTGCCCTGGCCTTGGATTCGGGGTGGCTCTTCTCAGCCACATTGAGTGCGCTGGCCGTCGCAGCCGCTTGTGCTGAGTGCAGGCCCATACAAAGTATAATAAGTTTTTAGCTGTTCTCCCACCCTCGCCCAAGCATACAAAGTAACAGTACCCTCTTCTGAAAACCAAAGACATTGTTCTTATACAAATGTAAAAAAGGATTAAATGCCAGCCTTTTCAACCCTAACACAATCATAGATACAATGATCACCTGAGTTAAAATCACCCATTCCGATCCTGTTTATTTCACTGATTCCTAAGATGTCGATATTCACTCTTGCCATCTCCTCTTTGACCACTTTCAACTTATCTTGATTCATGGACCTAACATTCCAGGTTTCTATGCAATATTTTTTCTTTACAGCATCAGACTTTACTTTCACCACCAGACACATCCACGTCTGGGAGTTGTTTCCACTTTGGCTCAGCCTCTTCATTCCTGCTGGAGTTATTTCTCCACTCTTCTCCAGTAGCATATTAAGCATCTACCGACCCAGGGAGTTCATCTTTCAGTGTCATATCTTTTGCCTTTGTATACTGTTCATTGGGTTCTCAAGGCAAAAAATGCTGAAGTGGTTTGCCATTCCCTTCTGCAGTTGACCACGTTTTGTCAGGACTCTCCACTATGACCCACCTGTCTTGGATGGCCCTACATGGCATGTCTCATAGTTTCACTGATTTAGACAAGGCTATGATCCAAGTGATTGGTTTGGTTGGTTTTCTGTAACTGTTGTTTCCATGTTGTTTGCCCCCTGATGGGTAAGGATAAGAAGTTTGTGGAAACTTCCTGATAGGAAAGACTGGCTGTGGGGGAATCTGGGTGTTGCTCTGATGGGCAAGGCCATGCTCAGTAAAATCTTTAATCCAATTTTCTGTGATGGGTGGGTCTGTGGTCCCTCCTTGTAGTTTGGCCTCAGGCCAAACATGGTAGCAGTAATGGAGGTAATGGACCTCCTTCAAAAGGACTTATGCTAGGAGTGTTTTATTTAGTGCCCTGACCCCATGGCAGCCCACTGTAGGTCCACGCCTCCGCCGGAGACTCCTAGACACTCACAGGCATGTCTGCTCCATCTTTTGTGGGGACACTGCTCCTTTCTCCTGGCTTCTAGTGCACATAAGGTTTTCTTCGTGCCCTCCAAGAGTCTATTTCCCCAGTTCTGTGGGAGTTCTGTAATCAAATCCCATTGGCTTTCAAAATCAAATTCCCTGTGGGGTTCTCAGTCCCTTTGCCAAATTCCCAAGTTGGAAAGTCTATTGTGGCCCTAGAACTTTCACAACAGTGTGAGAACTTCTTTGGTACAATTGTTCTACAGTTTGTAGATTGTCTGCTCAGTGGCTCTATGGTGGGGCTCACATGCCATGCCTCCCAGATCTGCTGAAGCCAGAGCCCTTATCCTCACAGCAGACCACTGCTGACCCGTCTCTGCACAGAAGACACACAAAGGCAGGTCTAACTCAGTCTCTTGTGGGGTCTCTGGGTCCTGATGTACACCTGATGTTTGAGCCTTCCAAGCATCTCTGGTGGGTATGAGGGTGCTTGATTCTAAACATGATTTGGCCTATCCTACCATCTTTCTGGGGCTATTCCTTTGCCCTTGAACGTGGGGTATCTATTTTTGGTGGGATCCAACATTCTATTGTCGATAGTTGCTCTGTGGTTAGTTTTAATTTTGGAGTTCTCACAAGAGAAGATCTGTGCATGCTCATACTCTGCCATTTTGTCACACCTATATCCAGTTTCAAAGTATAAACAACGTAAGAGATCATGCCTATTCTATATTGTTTATCTTGGTGTCATTTGGAAAACTCAGCAGAAGCCACAGGACTGGAAAAGGTCAGTTTTCATTCCAATCCTAAAGAAAGGCAATGTCAAAGAATGCTCAAACTACCACACAATTGCTACTCATCTCACACTCTAGTAATGTTCAAAATTTTCCAAGCCAGGCTTCAACAGTATGTGAACCAAGAACTTCCAGATGTTCAAGCTGGATTTAGAAAAGGCAGAGGAACCAGAGATCAAATTGCCAACATCCACTGGATCATCAAAAAAGGAGGAGTTCCAGAAAAACATCTACTGCTACTTTGTTGACTATGCTAAAGCCTTTGATTGTGTGGATCACAACAAACTGTGAAACATTATTCAAGAGATGGGAATACAAGACTATCTTACCTACCTCCTGAAAAAATATGTATACAGGTCAAGAAGCAAAAGTTAGAACAGGACATGAAACAATAGACTGGTTCCAAACTGAGAAAGGAGTAGGTCAAGACTATATATTGTCACCCTGCTTATTAAACTTCTATATAGAGTACTTCATGCAAAATTCTGGGTTTTATGAAGCACAAACTGGAATAAAGATTGCCTGAAGAAATATCAATAACCTCAGATGTGCGGATGACACCACCCTTATGGCAGGAAGTGAAGAGGAACTAAAGATCCTCTTGAGAAAAGTGAAAGAGGATAATAAAAAAATTTGCTTAAAACTTAACATTCAAAAAACTAAGATTATGGTATCTGGTCCCATCACTTCATGGTAAACAGATGGGGAAGGAATGGAAACAGTGACAGACTCACTGCAGAGGGTGACTGCATCCATGATTAAAAGATACTTTCTACTTGGAAGAAAATTTGAGCATTGGGAATGGTTGCTTTTGAACTGTGTTGTTGGAGAAGACTCTTGAGAGTCCCTTGGATAGCAAGGAGATCCAACCAGTCAATCCTAAAGAAAATCAGTCCTAAATATTCATTGGAAGGACTGATGCTGAAGCTGAAAGTGCAATACTTTGGCCAACTGATGTGAAGAACTGACTCACTGGAAAAGACCCTGATTCTGGGAAAGATTGAATACAGAAGGAGAAAGGGAAGACAGTGGATGCGATGGTTGGATGACACCACAAACTCGATAGACATGAGTTTGAGCAAGCTCTGGGAGTTGGTGATGAACATGGAAATCTGTCTTGCTGCAGTCCATGGGGTCTGAACTGAACGGATGCTCAACTTCTACCCTTCTTCTGGTTTAAAAGCTTAGAAAGCTATTAAGTATATTTCCCAGACCCCCTTGAGCTGGATTTGGAAGACTTGCAGATTCACTAAATTGTCTGACTCCCTGGCTTGCAAAGTGAATGTAAGGCAGAAGTCATTGTCCACCAGTGTGTAGCTATCGCTACCAGCTCCAGAATTGGGAATTCTTTTAATCTCAGTTTTCCACTGTCCATTCTCCAGCTCCCAGGGTGCCCCAAAGCATAGACAATGATGGTGGCATCTTGATTGGGCCTTACAATCTTTAAACCACAGCTCTTTCTGTGTCATTCTCCAACTTCATGGATGTAGAGAGGCCACTGGAGTCATGTTATTTGGGCTTCTTCCAGCAGGGTCCAGTGGCAGCTTTAATGGATTTGTTTTTATTGTTCTTAAAGTTATTCCAGAAGACCAAGCCTTGAAGCTGTTTCTTGAGCCTCTCTGACAATTTTGCAAGTACCAGATTTCTCATTTTAAATCTGTCCCAGTTTAAAACATTTAGGGTAGTTTCCCTGTCCTGCACTGAATTCCTCCTTATGCATTAAGTAAGCAAATAAAGATATGAATGTTTAAAAGACAAACCTCTATTTCACTTTTAATGGGGCTCAGTAGCATACTTTGGAGCTAACTCTTCCATCTTAATTAAATATTGAAAGACCTGGTGTCCCAGTTTCCCAGTTTCAGTTCAGTTCAGTTCAGTCGCTCAGTCTTGTCTGACTCTTTGTAACCCCACGAAGCGCAGCATGCCAGGTCTCTCTGTCCATCACCAACTCCTGGAATTTATCCAAACTCATGTCCATTGAGTTGGTGATGCCATTCAACCATGTCAGTTTACAATGAAGTAATTAGAGAGTGGGCTTCACTGGTGGCTTAGCCAGTAAATAATCTGCCTGCAATGTAGGAGATCTGGGTTTTATCCATGGGTCAGGAAGAAGCCTTGGAAAAGGGAATGGCTACCCACTCCAGGATTCCTACCTGGAGAATTTCATGGACAAGAGGAGCCTGGTGTGCTACAGTAGACCTCCAGGCTCCTCTTGTCCATGGAGTTGCAAAGAGTCCAACATGACTGAGTGATTAACACTTTTCAAGTTAGAGAGTACATTTGCACAGTAAAATATAAATATTTTAATACTCTGAACCATTAAGAAAAATAAAAGTTAATTTAAATTTGAGCTCTTTAAGATATAAATCACTGATGTCCTTAAAATAGCCTTCAAAACCAAATATAAGGTTTCAGATTGTGAAAGATTTCAAGATACAAAATTTCCAGATTGTGGCCAGAGAAAAATACATCTGTACTGAGAAAAAGAATGGGACAATATTCAATGAATTTGATATTAATTACAGTGCAGTGTTATGCTTTTTTCCTGTCTGGAGAGTCAAAGAGTTTATAAAGTCTGGGTGAACAGATGGTTCTATAGACATAAGTTCTCCGTGGAAAACTCCTTGGATCCTTTTCAAGGTCAGTGCTGCCTGAGCTCTGTTTAAGTGATGGCTTGAAGTGATAGCCAACCATAGGGAAAAAGCACTGTCTTGGATGCTAAGAACCCAGACTAACTCATGGAATGTCTCATGAGGCTCACTGGACCTAAAATAAAGTGAATATTCTCTGTCTTCTAGTTTGGTTTCCATGGGAATTTATGTTTATGGGGGAAGCCTGTCTCTTCCTGGCCAAAATATTTGGACAATTCAGTCAGTTCAGCCATTTACAGAGTTCAACTGACTGGATGTTTTGTCTTTCTGGCTGGCACGAAATGCTGGTAGTATTGGCTGGGTGAAAAGTACTGTTAAGTCTGAGTCAGTGCACTTTTTGGTGATGCTGGGCAAATTTGGCTCACAGTTGATTGATGGCAAGAGATGGCATGAGTAAAGAACATTGAATGAATAGAGAGGCCATGGGTGAAGTAGAGTATTTCTTAATCCAAGCTCCTTGTAGTTATTTACAATAAACTCATAATCTTTCTTTATATCCTTCCCCCAGAGCAGGTGAATGATCCACCAGAATGGAATGGGTGTCTTCATCAGGTTTATGTTACTATCACAGAAGTAGAGGAAGGATAGACAATAATGAGATTTTTCTTTACTGGAGAAGTGGTTTATAATGAACTTCTTTTGGACAATTGAAGTCAATTCAGTTTAATTTGCAAAAATACTTATTGTATACCAAGTCAGTGCAGCTTAAAGGACCGACATGGCGACATTAGTACAGGCACAACAGTTATCTCTATCTATCCTCAAGGCCTGGAGTGCTGGTTCTCAATTGTGGCCATCTGGTAGCATAACTTGGGAAACTTTTTAAAAACACAAATGAACTTATTTGCAAAGCAGAAATAGAAACATGAATGTAGAGAACAAATTTATGGATACTAAGAGGGAAGAGAGCAGTGGAATGAATTGGCATTGATATGTGTATACTACGATGTATAAAATAAATAACTAAAGACAACCAATGTACTGTGTAGCACAGAGACCTCTGCTCAGTGCTCTGTGGTGACCTAAATGAGAAGGAAATCTAAAAACGAGAGAATATATGTATATGTATAACTGATTCACTTTTGCTGTACAGCAGAAACACAGTGTTGTGAAGCAGCTATCTAAAATTTTAAAAAACACTCTCATTTGGGCTCCTCTGAAGGCCAATGGTACCCCACTCCAGTACTCTTGCCTGGAAAATCCCATGGATGGAGGAGTCTGGTAGGCTGCAGTCCATGGGGTCACTAAGAGTCAGACATGACTGAGCATCTTCACTTTCAATTTTCACTTTTCACTTTCATGCTTTGGAAAAGGAAATGGCAACCCACTCCAGTGTTCTTGCCCAGAGAATCCCATGGACAGGGGAGCCTGATGGGCTGCCATCTATGGGGTTGCACAGAGTCGGACACGACTGAAGCGACTTAGCAGCAGCAGCAGCAGCAGAAGGCCACTTAAATCAGAATTTCTGTGGGCCTGAGCTCAGGTGCTGGTGTGATTTTGAACTTTTCCAAGTACTTATAATATGTAATCAGATTTAAGAATTATCTTTTGTGGGATAGAAATATGAATTCATAAATACAGCATATGATGAATGCTGAAATTTCTGGCTAAAATTAGCTTAGTGGTGAGCTTTTCAGCACACTCATATTTTTTTTTCCCTGAGATCCTCTTTTACAAACACAGCATCTATGAGCCCTCACATCAAGTCCCCTCTAGAATTTATCTCCATGGCAATTTGCTCTTACCTTTTTGTAATACATGCAATCACATTTGACATTATAAGTCATTATCCATGTTCCTAAGTCACATGGAAACTCAGTAAAATTATATTTTTCCATTATCTAACACAGTGTTAAACACATAATATGAGGTCAACAAGTATTTTTTTAAATTGAATAAATGAATTTACCAAAAGTAATTTACTGTACTCATAGAATCCATGGTTCCATACTAACAAGGTTCTCATCTATATTCTAGGTCATGGATCTGTCCTGAAAATGTTGTCAAGTGCATAAGAAATAGATTTGGCATTGAAGTTCATACTTAACACTAGTACTTAGAGTTACTTTTGTGCATTATCCTTCACACAGGCGGGCTTCTCTCCCACAATGAGGAAATTAAAAAGTTTTTGTGTCTGGAGTTTTATTTATTGTTATTCAGTTTTTACAGAATAACTTTATTCTTTCTTACTTTTCCAATATCATAGTTGAAAATACTATCTCAACTACATGCCAAGTCAAACTGTCTTCTCTTTGATGAAACTTTAATCACTCCATTATCAAATTGCCTTTCTCATTTCAATTTCGGCACTATTCTAAAATTTGATTTGTGTTAAAAACTTATTTCTTTCTCTTTGGTTACTAGGAAACAGCATTCTCTGAGTTGTGTGACTCTTTACAGCTGAAGGCAAAAATGCTAGCTAACTCAGAAGCAGGAAATAATTAGCAAATTCACACATTACCTTTCTGTTTAGAATTCAAATCCAGTGGCTTCAAGTTAACAGTATACTTTATCTTTGGATAGAGGGGTTCCAATTTTTAAAAAATGTGGTGAGAATTTGGCTCAATGGTAAAACACCAAACACACCAAACCCCACCACCTTAAAAAAACAAAACAAAACAAAACAAATAAACATCTCTGTTGAAGACAGGGCATGGTATTAGCTAAAGAAACAATGTGTTTGAATTTTAAATAGAAGATAATCATTTCCAGGCACAAACACACACACACACATATATGTATATGAGAATGGAAAAATCAGATCCATGACAGTTAATAATATATATACAGATGTGTAACTGGCTAAAAATAAAGAAAATAAAATTTATTAAAGACAGACATGTATATCCATGTGCATGGCTGCCTGAAAGAAAGTCCAATAATAGACTATCTTCTTTAATTCAAAAAGTCTCCAAGGACAGAGGTCACTATCATGGACTGGATAGACACCTGTTCTGGAAACAGAAGGAGCTGAGATGGGGTTGGCATCCAGGAAGCCCATAAGTGTCCTATGACTTGTTGTGAACTCACAGACAAGAGGAAGTAGAAAACATTCTTTAACATAAAAAAACTGTCATTTTTATATTGTACACTCCAAAAATACAGTTTTAAAAGAAGACAACAAAATTTAAACTGTTAGTTGCTAACCCTACTTTGTTGTTGTTGCCAAGTCATGTCCAGCTCCTTGCGATCCCATGGACTGCAGCACGCCAAGCCTCCCTGTCCTTCACTATCTTCCAATTTGCTCAAACTGATGTCCATCGAGTCAGTGACGCCATCCAGCCATCTAATCCTCTCTCTGCAGCCCCCTTCTCCTGTTGCCCTCAATCTTTCCCAGCATCAAGGTCTTTTCTAATGAGTCAGCTCTTCTCATTAGGTGGCTAAAGTATTGGAGCTTCAACTTCAGCATCAGTTCTTCCAGTGAATATTCAGGGTTGATTTCCTTTAGGATTGACTGGTTGGATCTCCTTGCAGTCCAAGGGACTCTCAAGAGTTTTCTCTAGGAACACAGTTTGAAAGCCTCAATTCTGCAGTGCTTAGCTGTCTTTATGGCCCAACTCTTACGTCAGTACCTGAATACTGGAAAAATCAGCTTTGACTATACAGGCCTTTGTCAACAACCCTGTTTAGATGTTCCTAATGTAATAAGAAGGGATTGGATTATCTAGGAAATAGCCACCCTCCACCCCCCAATTCTCTGATTTCTTATAAAATAGCTTGACATACTGGGGAAGAACCCAGGCTCTGGAGCTGGAGTGCCCAGATTCAAGTTTTTCTTCTGGCTTTGAAAGTATAATCAAATCTAATGTTTTAAGGCTTTAGCTTCCCTGTCTGTAAAATGGGGATAATTAGGGATTTTCTAAGGATTTAATTATTATTTTCAAAGACTCAGAAGGGTTGGGGCATAGTGTAAGGACAGTACGTATGAGTATTTTGTCAGATAAATAAATGATTGAAGATTCATAATATGTATCTCCCTGCCTCAGAGAAACATCTGAAAATCTTTTTGATTTTGGACAGAGCCAGCCTGTGTTTGGGCCAGAACAGTTCAGAGAGCACACAGATACCTTTCATACTTTCCCAGAAGAAATATTTCCTGGAAGCAAGAGTTACATGGTTTGCTCTCTAGCGTGACATCAATAAAAAGCTGAGCCTTGATAAGGAGATCCCAGAGATGTGGCCAAAGTAAAGATGGGAGGAATAAGGCACTTGCAAAAATGCCTTAGAACATCCTATTCCTGGGCTGTTTCTGGCAGCCTATGCCTTACCTACTCAGGAGCATCCCTGTGTAAACCTTGCTGCTCACCTCTCCCTCACAGATAGAGCCAGCCCCTCTCTGTCTTTGGCCCCACTGCAGCCTGCAGCTCATCCCGTGTGAAGCCAGACTCATCACACGGCTAGCCTCAAGGTTATCTGGTGTCAGAAGAGGTGAACTCAGAACAACCCCTCTTCCGAGCCCTGAGTATTTTCTTCTCCAACCTCCTGGATGTTGATTCCAAGTCTTCACCAGTCCTAGCTCCCCGCTCTCTCTGTTTCTTCTTTCATCGTAAAATAAAGGCTTGATTACTTTTTAACTTTCTGGCTGCTCTTCTATACACTCATACATACTTTCTCTTTGTGAACACAATCTTAACAAAGATGTTGTATCACTCTTACCATTAATACCACACTTCTGTGTTCTATCTGGAGAAGGGAAAGGCTACCTACTCTGGTATTCTGGCCTGGAAAATTCCATGGACTATATACATAGTCCATGGGATCTCAAAGAATCAGACACAACTGAGTGACTTTCACTTCTATGTTCTACCTTGTACTTCTTGGCACTGTGTTAGGGAATTTGGTCCAAAAATGATCCCTCCTTTCCAGTATCTTCTTCTTCTTTTCCTCTATTGATGTCATCTTCCGTTTTGATAAAGGTTTTGCTTTTCACCTGCTAGATGAAACAGTTTCTAGACTCAGTTTCCCCATCTAGTTATCTCTTCTCTTCCGTTGATATTGCTCACCATCGTACTTTTGGCCTCACGCCCACCACTTTGTTGACATTTTCCTAGCAACCTTCATCACTGCCTTCCTAGGTGTTATGTTGCTGTTTTCAATATGAAAATTTTCTTTTCTTACCTAACCCTCTTCATAACATTAGTTATGTTTGTCATCTCCTTCTCTGACTTTTATTTTTATGCAAATTCTTTTCTATTCCTCTGGTTCTTCTCAGTGTTCGTTGGAGATTTTCTTCATTTGTCCATACTGTAAATGTAGGGATTTAAGAGCATTTTGTTCTTAGTTCTCTTTTTGTGTTATTCCACAAGGGTAATTTTATCCCTTTCTGTACCTTCTTCTGCACTTAGTTCCTGATGATGCTCAAATTCCTTTTTCCAGCTAGGTCCCCTAGTTGCACTCTAGAGAAAAATATTTTGTTCCTACTTGGATAGCTCCACATGCTGTCCCATTGCCAAGCTCATCTTCTCATCTCAAACTTACTCTTCTATCTTCTTCCCTGTGATCCTAGACATTATCCCACTTGGCCCCCTGAACCTCACACCCAGCATCCATTCAGTGCATCATCACGTCCTGTAAACTTCCTTTCTAAGTACCTTCTTCCCCACTGTCTCTGTCATAGTAGCAACTCATCAACTCATATCATCTCTTGCCTCACTTGTGTTTTTCTGTCTGCTGTCATTCGCATTCTTCACTGATCAGCTCTCTAGTTTGTGTCAGATTGCCCACACAATAGAGTAAAGCTTACTCAGTTAAACTTTACAAACCGGTGCACATGCGTCTTTCAACATTTAATCCCTTAACACTTCCACTAAAACTCCTTCACAATTGTGCTCACACACACCTCCACATTACTCTTGTTAGCTGAGTAGATGCTCTTTCCTCTCTGTTACTTAGATGATGCTTTCTTTGCCAGGACATCCTTTCCCATTTGCCAAGTAAATACACACATCACTCAAGTCACCATTTTTTAAAGTTTATTCCCCAGTGAATTTTCCTCTGAATTCTTATGCCAGATCTGTGTGTATCCCTTCCTCGGGTCTCACAGTGTGTGTGTGCATGCTAAGTTGCTTCAGTTGTAGCCAATTCTTCGTGACCCTGTGGACTGTAGCCTACCAGGCTCCCTTGTCCATGGGATTATCCAGGCAAGAATACTGGAATGGGTCGCCAGGCCCTTCTCCAGGGAGGGTCTCACAGTACTCCATACATAACTCCATAATAGCAATGATCTCATCAACTTGTAAATTTTGTTCACATTGTGCTCACTTTTCTATTGAATTGGTCAAAATGTTTGTTTGATTTTTTTCCCTAAGCTGTTAGAAAAACCTAGACGAACTTTTTGGCCAACCCAACACTTAAGATACTTGTAGGTCTGTGAGCCTTCATCTCTCTTTCTTCAGCTTTGGCCAGAGACATAGCCAGGTAGGAGGAAGACTGGCAGAGTTATTTGCAATATTTTAGAGATGGCAGGAACTTTTGTGGGGGCAGGGGAAGGGGAAAGAGAAAACAACCCAGAACATTTTGTTGTGTAGAAGGTTAAAGAGTGATTTTTCCCACATCATTTCTTCCACAGGGCAAGGCTGCTGCAGGGATAATTCAGGGGGAAATTTAGAAGGTACAGTTTTCTTTATCAGAAAAGCAAAGGGCTGTTGGGGTCATGTTCTGGCTGTGGTTGCTGTTTATGTGTGTGTGTGTGTGTGGCTATGCTGATAGATCTAGTTTGTAGAAATAAGTTAACCTCAACACAACCATTTCTAACATAAAGTATGAGAATCAGGGAGAGGAAAGGTGGAGGTCAAGTGAATATTATGATTTGGTGTCACCTCAGATACACTAAGAGATTATGAAAACTTAATTAATTGCACCTATCATGTTCTAGGGCATTGTTAGGTATAATGGAGATACAATATGAACAAAACTCATGAGCAAATCAGAAGCATAACCAGCCAATAGTAACAACAAAACATTGCCTTTACCTTCATGGTACTTGAAATCTTGTGGGGGAAGACTGAAATCAATTAAAAATCATATTAAAGCATGAAACATTTCTTGTATAAATGTTAGGAAAAAGAGTTCTGTGACAAGCACATAAGCGCAGGCAAGCAGGACTCTATCTGTAGCTGGTTAACAGAAAGCTCCATTACAAACACAGGTTCCCATGTAAACCAAAACAAAAGGAAATTGAAGAGGCTAAGTGTATCACGATCTTTGCAGATTCTGGGTGAAATTTCTATCAAGACCCTCCTGAGTTTTTTCAGCCTCTGAGCATGTGGGAGGAGTTTATTTCTCGGCCAATGTTAAGAGTTACAAATGATGATTAAACGGAGAAAATTTTTTTTTTGTATCATTTATTGTGTATTGTATGCCATTTACAGTGAATGGTGCTTTAACACTAGTCATGTAAATGAATATCATCCATACAGAATATCTCTGAAGCCAGTTAAGAGAGATGTATTCAAATCAAGGCCTACATCTTTTTTTTTAGAATTAATTTTTATCAGAATATAGTTGCTTTACAATTTTTGTTAGTTTTTGCTGTACAGCAAAGTGAATCAGCTATCTGTGTGCATATATCCTCTTTCTTTTGCATTTCCTTCCCACTTAGGTCCCCACTGAGCATCGAGTAGAGTTCCCTGGGCTATACAGCAGGTTCTCACTAGACAAGGCCTACACCTTCTTCAAGGGAAGCAATGATAGCACCAGAAACGGGTAAAATCTTATGTAACTTTCTTCTCTCAGCTGATGAAAGTGTTTTATACATTATTAGGAATACTAATTTGGCCTTCCCAGGTGATGAAAGAATCCACCTATCAATGCAGGAGATGCAGGTTTGATCCTTGGGGTGGGAAGCTCCCCTGGAGGAAGAAATGGCAGCCCACTCCAGTATTCTTGCCCAAACAATCCCACCAACTGTAGAGCCTGCCAGGCTATAGGCCAAGAGTCGGCCATGACTGAGTGACTGAACATACACACACCATACACACACTCATGAATTCTAACACTGATAATATATTGATATTATTGATTGACCGTGCACACAAAAAATTCTTATTGAGGGAAACACAAGCAGAAAGTAAGCATTGTGAGACTGATGTACTGTCTGAGTTTCAAAAAGTTATTTGACACCTAGAAACTAATATGTAGATAAATCAGATTATGGAAACAGTGAGATCAGAGATGTTGAAAATGATGCACTGAGAAATTATAAAAACATCTAATATTTATTGAATAACTGTTATGTGTCAAGTAGTTTAACAATTTCTTTACTTTTGGCTTAAACTTCATTTTCACATCTTGTGCAGTTATTCCTACTAATGATGGTGCATCTGAGAAATTCCACAAATGCTGTCCTTGTATATTTCACCTAATATTTGCTAACTGCAAAAGGCAAAAAATGACATTCAGACATGGGTTTTTATGACCCATTGTTATCATTATTATTTTACTTGCTATGTCATGTTTGAGTCTACAACTCCATGGATTGTAGCCTCACCAGACTCCTCTGTCCATGGAATTTTCCAGGCAAGAATTCTGGAGTGGGTTGCCATTTCCTCCTCCAGGGATTTTCCTGACCCAGAGATTGACCCTGTGTCTCCTGCATCTCAGACGGATTCTTTACTATTCAGCCACCAGGGAAGCCCTTTATGGCCCATACCACTCAAAATTAACTTCTAATGTAAAACAGGAATATATTAGCAGAAAATCATTAAAATGAAAATTAAAATATTCAAGGCAGACATATCACCTTCTTGAAATATATTAAAAGGTTCCAGAAAAGCTGGCCTTATTAGACTGGAGTTGGAGATATGAGAGGGATAGCTTCTGGAGATCTAATATACAGCTTATTGACTATAGTTATAATATGCTGCATACCTGAAGTTTGGTAAGAGGATAAGTCTTTTTTAAAAATATTTCTTTTGATGTGGCCCATTTTTAAAGCCTTTATTGAGTTTGTTACAATATTTTACTTTTATTTTTATGGTTTTGGATTTTTGGCCAAGAGGCATGTGGGATCTTTGCTCTCTGACCGGGGATAGAACCTGGACTGGAGGTAGAAGTCTTAACTACTGGACAGCCAAGGAACTCTTAAGAGAGTAAATCTTAAGTGTTCTCACCACAGACAAAAATGGTAACTATGTGAGGTGCTGGATATGGTAAGGAGGATGACTGTGGTAATTATTTGAAAATATATATGTATATCAAAACATTATGTTGTACATCTTAAATAAGTATGGATTTTCTTTGTCAATCATATCTCAGTAAAACTGGAAAATAAATAAAAATCTTGGAAACCTGGAAGACTCCATGCATCTTAGTTATCATGATGGAGGGGGAAAGAATCAGTTCCTCAGCACTGCAAGTTTTCATGAAATTCAGCATGACAAAAGATAGAGGATTCAAATTGTTTCATTTTGTGTTGGAATAGCATGTTTTCTATGAAGGAACAATTTCTTTGTAGGCTGAATGTTAGGTTAATTAAGCACAGAAATCCTCGGTTAACTGAGCACAAAAGAAAAATTAGTTAAAATATTCTTTAAATTTCCATTCTTTCTTCAGGATGAAATGTGGAGTTGGTATTTTTCTTCCATTTGAAGTCATTGGTGACATAACACTCATGGTCTTCCCACATCTACCTTTTTTTTTTTTTTTTAAACTCTATTCTTGTTAATGTGCTTCTCAGCCAGGAAAAATGACATTAGGAAAAACACATTGTATGGGTTATGGAAAGGGCAAAAATGGAAGCCCCAAAGTGAAATATTCTTCATGAAAAAAATTGTTCTTTTATATCTCTTTGGGGGTAAAAATACCATCCAGTGTTTTTTGTTGGTTTTGGCCACATTGCATCTCATGTGACATCTTAGTTCCTTGGCCAGGGATTGAACCCTTGCCATCTTGTGGTGGAAGCACAGTCTTAACCTCTGGAATACCAGGGAAGTCCCACCACCCTGTTTAGAAACATTTATATTTAATTTTACTCCTCAACAGTTTTTAAGAGAATTGACCACACTGATTTCCTTGATGGGTAGGTGGTGGTGGTTTAGTAGCTAAGTTGTGTCCTACTCTTGCCTCTTGCAACCCTATGGATTGTAGCCCAACAAGCTGCTCTGTTCCTGGGATTTCCCAAGCAAGAATATTGAAGTTGGTTGCCATTTCCTTCTCCAGGGATTCTTCCTGAACCAGAGATCAAACCTGAGTCTCCTGCATTGAACACTGATTCTTTACTGCTGAGCCAATGGGGAAGCCGCCTTGATGGATAGACTTAACAACAAATTATTCCTATTCAGATTTAGGAAATTTACTCCCAATTTTATAAATATACTTTTAGATATTCAAAGGGAAAATGAAGATTAGGTTTAAGAAAAGCATTTTTTCCCCACTAAGTATCTGTTTTCCTTTGCTTCTTAAGTATTTTAAAACACTGACAATAGTTTTAAACCTATGATGTCAGAGTCATGTCCACGGATTTTCTAAGCATCAATGTATGCTGATACATAGGCTTCCTTTCATTTATATCCTCCAAATAATTAAGGGAAACTTCAGGAGGAATCAAATCTGTGTTTTCTGCACATTTTTCTGCTCTGATGAGAAAAAAATTAAAAAAATATTTTCAAAGGACAGTTGTAGCTAAACCATTTGGTGCTAGTTATCCTGGGGCTCATTAAAGTGAAGCTCAGTTTCCAAGCCACTCTGAAGTATTTTAAAATCCAAATTGGATATGGGAACATATTTCTAATTATTTGTTTAGTCTGGTAATTATCATCAACCTTTAACATGGGTTGAACCACTTTTCTCTGTGATTGGCGCTCTTATCATCTGTTACATTGTTATTAAGCAGACATGTTCTCATAGGAAACGCTAGGGCAAGTTACCCTGGGCTTTTGAAATTGGATGTCTGTTCAACAGTTTAGTCATGTAAATGGATTTGAGGTTTCTTGGTAGAAGCCAACTTTTCAGCTGGTTCTTCTAGTTTTCAGAGATGGTGAAGGAGTAGGGTTCCGGTGGAGAGAAAAGGACACTTTGAATATCCTAGAAACCATCTCCGTTTCTGAAAAAGAGCAAGGGCCTTGTTTGATAAGCTGTCTGTTTGGGAAGCTTCTCTATTGCTACATAGACCACAGTATATCCAGTTACTTGTCTTGACTGCCTAATATCTGTGATGCAGTCCGTGGGCCCTAGCTCTTCGCACCTCATTTCAACCAACAGCCATAAATGTTTACCATGGGCAAGGAACCCTTCTAAAAGCAACAAAAAGATGTGAGCATGACCTTAGTTAGACTACTGTTGAGGGAGAATGGGGTGGGGAAAAAGCCATCAAAGAAGCTATAATTATAGATCTTCATCTACAAAGTACCATCTGCGAAGTGGACTGTGAGGAAAAACGTAAGGGAAGAATTTGATACTGGAGGATTTTGGGAAAGACCAAGAAGAAAGCCTTCTGGACAGAGCAAACATTTGGTTTAAGTTTTCTATCAATTGACCCCAAGATACATTTCCAGGTTTGGTGTTTACTATGTATGCAGTCATTTAGTTGCACAATAAGTCAAATGTCTGTGCATATGTGGATTAATTCTTAGTGAGTGCCACAAATTCATGAAGTTCAAAGCCTGTTAGGGGGGAAAATCCCTGCCTTAATGGGAAATGCTCAGAGAGTCAACTTCAAGTTGGAAGATGGCCATTGTAAGGTAAGGTACTATTTCAAGTACTGAAAGCATTGGATTAGAGATTAGTAGCAATGGACAAGACAAGAAAACAGTTATACACACAAGACTAGAAAACTCATGAAAAGAAGTGGGCAGGGCTATCGACTTGCTTTGTTCATGTTTTCATTGAACGATGAGGTGTTGATTGCATATGGCGGGTCAGAAATTATGCTGGGGACTGGAGGAAGTGGAACTAGGCAAACAGTGACTGTCTTTTTAAAGTATCCACACAGTGAAAGGGGAGACAGAGCTTCTAAAGTCAACTCAACATAGAGGAAAGAGGGGCATTAGACTTCAACTGGCGATACAAGAATATGTACATATTAAGAAAATTGAGCTGAGTTTTTTTTTTAAACTTATTTACTTATTTATTTTTGACTCTGCTGGGTCTTGGTTGCAGCCTACAGGCTACTCTCTAGTTGAGATGTGTAGGCTTCTCATCACAGTGGCTTCTCTTTCTGTAGAGCATGGGCTGTAGAGTGTCTGAGCTTTGGTAGTTGCAGCATATGGGCTCAGTAGTTGCTGTTCATGGGCTCCAGTGCTCAGGTTCAGTCACTGTGGTGCACAGGCTTAGTTGCTCTGCAGCATGTGGGGTCTTCTTGGACCCGGGATGGAACCTATGTCCGTTGCATTGGCAGATAGATTCTTAATCACTGGACCACTTGGAAAGTCCTGAGCTGAGTCTCCTCTGTCCCTGGAATTTTCCAGTCAAGACTGTTGGAGTAAGGTGCCATTTCCTTCTCCAGGGAATCTTCCCAACCCAGGGATCAAACCTGAGTCTCTTGCATCTCTTGCATTGGCAGGTGGGTTCTTTTACCACTGAGTCACCAAGGAAGCCTCTTAAAGGACTAGCAGATGTTAAAGAGATGCACTGGAGGAGGGCTGCTTCTGCTGCTGCTGCTAAGTTGCTTCAGTCGTGTCTGACTCTGTGCGACCCCATAGATGGCAGCCCACCAGGCTCCCCTGCCCCTGGGATTCTCTAGGCAAGAATACTGGAGTGGGTTGCCATTTCCTTCTCCAATACATGAAAGAAAAATGAAGGTGAAGTCGTTGAGTTGTGTCTGACTCCTAGCGACCCCAAGGACTGCAGCCCACCCGGCTCCTCTGTCCATGGACTTTTCCAGGCAAGAGTACTAGAGTGGGTTGCCATTGCCTTCTCTGCTGGAGGAGGGCAGTACATGCCAAAAAAAATCTGTGTGCTATAAGAGAACATGAATTATTCCCACATTTTTATTTGTTTTGAGAGCTACATATAGGACAAAAGGTTGAGAGTAGCAGGTGACTAACAATTATGGCAGAAAGAAACAGTGGGGTTAGCACATGAAGGGTTAGTGAGGATGCCGCAGTGTCAGTGTGGGCACGAGCCACAGAAAGATTTTAGGACTGAGAAGCATAGAAGCAACATGTGATAAGATGCAGTTTCAGCTTAGAGAGTGGCTGGATTCTAAGGCAGAAAACTGCATGGAGAAAAGATCTGAGGGACAGATGTTTAGAATTAGGTAATATGTACTGACGTTGCTGGAGAATAAAGCCAATAAAAATACCTCAGAAGGGTGAGAAAGCAGAGAGAAGGGAAGAGAAAAAGATTAAGACCGTGACGTCATCGAAGCCAAGGTAAAAGGCCATTAAAAAGCGTCAAATACACTGAAGGAGTCCTGTGAAATGAATGAAAACCAAGAGGTCACCTGATATGGCAATATTAAATTGTTTGGTGACCTTTACAAGCAGAAACTTGGCACCTTGTTGGAAATGGAAAGCCAACCACAAGAGGTGAAGGGGGAAGTAGGTGGAGAGGAAATGCATGTAATGGGTGTAGAAAAGTCAATTGAGAAGTCTGGCACAGCTCTTGCCTGGCAATGAATGGCCAAAGGGAGAACAGAGTTGATAGCTGAGCAAGGAAGCATGTTGTCATTTACTCTTATACATAAACCCTGTGGTTCAGCCCAGATCATCTAATCTCTGTCCCCGAATGTGTATCTGGCATTTCCTTCTCGGAAATATTGCTCAGCTCCCTAAATTATTTTTGCCCCTCCTCTCTTTTTGTCAGAAGCATATCACTCACTCAATTTAAGATGATGTCCTGTACAGAGTACGTGTTCAATGTATTTAATCGATTGAACAGTCTCTTCTTTGCTTCATTGTGTTTGGAGATTCTGCTTACATCAGCCAGTTCAGGAGACAATGAAAAGGATTCATGGCATCTCGGGAAGAATAGGCATTTCAGATCTCTCACCTATCAGGAACATCAAACCTCATCGTATTAAAGACATAAATGAAAATTTTTTCCTGCTACTTTTCTATGGGAGACACTCAACTAAAAACCAATTTCAGGCCAAATCATCCACTACCCAAGGGGGTTAAATTCACATGCTGGGTTACAAAAGTATGATGCTCTAAATATTAAGACATGAAATAAATAAATATTTCCCATCTACTCCTTCTTGAAAAAGGAATAATGCATAAAATAAAAATAAAAAAAAAATGAAGTTTCCATCAAGGGAAATAAACACTAATTTTGCTTTTGTTATAAAGCAGACATTATGCTAGGGGTTTCATATATGCTATTTCATTTCCTTCTAACAACAGTCCTGGAAGAAGGGTTATAGTATGAATTCAAATATGAGCAAATTTAAGTTCAGAGATACCTAGAAAGAGGTTTTAAGTGATCTTTAAGATATATTACTTCCATTAACATTATCATATTGCATGACCATTTTATCCCAAAGCTTACATTAAAACAAAAAAAAAAAGAAAGAAAAAAAAAGAAAACCAAAATACAGAGATAATTGTGAGAACATATGCCAAGAAAAATATTATAAATATCAATAACAAATAATAAAAATAGTGATGATGATACCACTGCATTTCTTTCTATCACATGTTACTTCAACTCTTTTATAAATCAATTTTTTTTTCTCACATGTGTTCTTATTCAGTTGTGTGGAACTAAGTGCTGGAAAATCCAGGATCTTGCTGGGCTGTTTTTAATAAAAAAATTTCTGGTTTGGAAAGTGCACTGAGCTGCATATACTAGGAAAGAGTGAACATCATAAAATCTCTTTCTTTTGACTACAGCTGGCTGGCCCTAATCATGCAAAACTATCAGAAGAAGACTGAGAATGGGAAAACGGGAGCTCCATCTTAAAGTGAGAGTTGGCCTTGTGGGTTTGGAGTGTAGCTCCAGGGCCTCTGGGTCTGAAACTCAGACATCCAGCATAGCTGGCCAGCTCTGGACACTTTCAGAGATCTCTGGCTGGTTTGTTGGGGCCTGGCTGGCTGGCTTTGGAGAGACTGTGCTCTAGGTTCCCCCTGGTCCAGAGGACGGTGAACTTGGCCAGCTGCCTCCTACATGTGGCCAAGTTCACTGATGAACTGATTCTACATTTGGGGGACCAGGAATCAGACAGGCTCACTATCAGCAAATCCAAGAATGAGCAAGAAATTGACAAACTAGCTGATGGGTTCCAGTCACCAGAGAAGAACTGGGTGACATAAAAGGATTTTGCTGCCACCATGATGATTCAGGGACCATTAAACTTTCATATTAATGAGCTTGGTAACTGGGTCTCCATAAGTAATGAATGAGTTTAAATTCTCATTATATGGACATGACCAAGATTCTATCCTTCACCAAACTCTAGCCAGGCTCCTCTGAGGAATCTTCTTAACCAGGCTTCAATCTTGATCTATAAAAACTACACATACCCTTAATGTAAATGATTTCATCCACCCCCTGCAATGAAAGACTTTAACAGTTTCTGGGCTTCCCCAGTGGCTCAGTGGAAAAGAACTCATCTGCCTAAGCAGGAGATGGAGTTTGGATCCCTGGGCCAGGAAGAACCCCTGGAAGAGGAAACAGCAACGCATTCCAGTATTCTTGCCTGGGAAACCCCATGGACAGAGGGACCTGGTGGGCTGCAGTCCACAGGGTTGCAAAGAGTCAGACAGTGTCTGAACATGCACAGTATAGTTTCTGAAAGTTCAAGGCTAAATTCCTAGAAGGAATCTAGCCCCTGTTAAAGTGCTTGTCTTTGGAAGGTCAAGGCTGCCAAAAAAATTTACTATTTGTTCTAGACATTACCTGATCATAGGCTCTGATTACCCTATCTGAGAGCCTTTACTAAAAAGGGTTAATACTTCTGAGTACGCCCTCTACCCCTCTGAGAAGTATATGGATCTCTTGTAACTCAGGAGTGTCCTTCTCAAGGAAGTAAAAGCCACTTCTTTAAAATCTAGTCACCAGGAAGGACAGGCCTGTCTTGCAGCCTGAGTTGGAAGACAGAGTCCTAACTTGGACAACTGTCATCCATGAGAAGTGGCTGGCCTATTTGGTGTTTGCACTGATCAATCCTTCACTTTCCTCACTCTACTGAGACCGCTGCTCACCCCTTCCCTTCTCCCTCACTCTTTTTTTACAACTTCCAGTCACCTATGTACATCAAAACTGAGTTCAGTTTACACTGACTCCTCTTCTCTATATCAATAATATATTATGAATTAAAATCCGTCCTTATCATTTGATAGTGCCTCACTGTTTATCTTTGACAGACATTAATCGTTAAAAACTTAGTTCTACAACAACCAAATACCAAAGTCTGGGCACTTAGGAAAGTGAATTTAGGATGAGAGATTTTAGGGTGATACTATCATACAGCCTCGAAGATGATCCCCAACATTCTCCACCACTGTGGAGTTCATACCCTGTGTAATTCCCACTCACTGAATATAGGCTGGGATACATTGTGTCTCTTCTAATAAATAGAAAATGGCAGAAGTGATGGGAAGTCACTTCTGAGATTAGGTGATAAAGGACCATGTCTTCTACCTTGGAAGCTCTTTGGTTGTCAGTTGGGTGACTCACTCCAGAGGAAGGGGGTGCTCATGTCGTGAAGCAACCCTGATGAGGAGCTCGGGAGAGACACCTCAAAAACAGGCCTGCATCCTCTCAACTGGGATTCCCAGGTGGCACTAGCAGTAAAGAACCCTCTGCCAATGCAGGAGACATAAGAGATGGGAGTTCTATCCCTGGGTTGGGAAGATTCGAGGGCATGGCAACCCACTCCAGTATTCGTGCCTGGAGAATTCCATGGGCAGAGGAGCCTGGTGGGTTACAGTTGATAGGGTCTCACAGACTCGGACATGACTGAAGCAACGGAGCACGCACATACATCCTTCCAACTGCCATGTCAGTGAGCGAGCCTGAGAGCTGATTCTCCTTCAGTTGGATGTGGAAAGGATTGTAGCTCCAGTCACCCCCTTGATTGCAGACCCAAGGGACACATAGAATCTGAAATAATAAATGCCTGGTGGTTTAAGCCACTAAATTTCAGGGCAATTTGTTATGCAGCAAAAGGTAGCTAATAGAGTGACCCACCTTTACCCAAGTGGTTTACATGACTTTGGAGTAAATCATCTGCACTCAAGCATGCAGATCTGACATTAATGCGTTGTTTCTATAGACTATCATCATGTCTAAGGAAGGGATTATCAAGGCTTATGTTGACAGCTGTCTATCCCTGGTGGCTCAGATAATGATGAATCTGCCTGCAATGTGGGAGACCGAGGTTCGATCCCTGGGTCAGGAAGATCCCCTGGAGAAGGGAATGACTAATCACTCCAGTATTCTTGCCTGGAGAAGTCCACGGACAGAGAAGCCTGGTGGGATACAGTCCATGGGGTCACAAAGAGTCGGACATGACTGAACGGCAAACACACACGTGTTTAAAGCAGAAGTTTTTAAACTCATTGCTGTGGTAATAAGGAAATCCCATATTTCTAGCTTTATTTCTTCTGGAGAATTTACAATTGTTTGAATATGTGACATGAATATCCATTTTCAAACAAAATTCAAGATTCATACCCTGGGGTCAGAAATTAGTTTGGGATTCCTTTCACCCACATTGCAAAGATATTTCCTAAACCCCTGTAATTTTGACTGAATCCACTTTTAAAATGTGTTGCATGGTGTTCTATTTCATCTGAGATGTCAAGCTCAGATGAGAACTACTAATTACATGGGGATTTTCATTCTTCATTTAATTTATGTAGTGATAGATAACAACTTTGACAATATTTCATTCAGATCTGACAAAAATATCTAAAATAAAATGCATTGATTGCATGAGTCCTTTTCATATAGTTAGAAGGTATTTTGTCTCAAGGTTTATTGTTATTAATTTTTAGTGGCAACTTCCTCAATAACTTTCATATCAGGAGAGCATTTTAAAACTAAGTGTCCTCCTACCACCACCCAAGGACAAAAGCCATTAGATCACAAGAGAGTCTTAACATTAAGGGAAAGTTATAGAACCCAGTGCCCATTCAAATATTAAAATATAAGAAAAATAACAATAAAAATCTCTATGTGAAGCTGAATATTTGACTGCATGAAAGACTTTACCTACAATATTGCAATGACCACTTGGAATGGATGTTATTTTTGTTATCATTTCACAGAAAAGGAAATAACTTTACACTTTCAAGGTCACTTCACTACAAAGAGGTAGAACTGGGATTTAAACTCAAGGCAGGCTAACTCTGGAATCTGTATTCTTACCCCATGTACAATATTGCCTCTTAAAGAAAGTTGTGATTCTCTTTGCGCACTATGTAACCAGATGGAGCCATAAAGTTGCTCAGGGTAAACAATGTTTGTTTTCTTCTTCTTTTATTAACCCTATATTAACTATAAGCAAGACCCTCGGAAACAGCCTGTGGTCCTTGGCCATAATTTTAGAACTATTTCCCTAAGCTATGGTTCCCCGCAGGCCAAATTTTCACTACTATAAGGTCAAATCCTGTATTGATACTTGAAAGATGAAAAAAAAAAACTTTATGTGATTGCATATATATATATATATATATATATGGGTTGTTTATATGCATATGTATGCATGAGTGAGTGAGTGAGTGAGTGAAGTCGCTCAGTCGTGTCTGACTCTTTGCCACCCCATGGACTGTAGCCTACCAAGCTCCTCTGTCCATGGGATTTTTCAGGCAATAGTACTGGAGTGGATTGCCATTTCCTTCTCCAGGGGATCTTCCCGACCCAGGGATTGGACCTGGGTCTCCTGTATTGTAGACAGACGCTTTACCATCTGAGCCACCAGGGAAGTCCTATATGTATGCATATTACTATATATATATGCACATAGTACAAAATGAAATTCTAATTTCTTTTTCTTTTTTTAAGTTCTCAGTTTCTTTATCAAATCAAAAAGGTAATTCACAATCAGACAGTTCAGTTGCTCAGTCATGTCCCACTCTTTGCAACCTCATGGACTATAGCATGCTAGGCCTCCCTGTCCATCACCAACTCCTGGAGTTTACTCAAACTCATGTCATGAGTTGGTGATGCCATCCAACCATCTCATCCTCTGTTGTTCCCTTCTCCTCTCACGTTCAATCTTTCCCAGCATCAGAGTCTTTTCTAATGAGTCAATTCTTGGCATCAGGTGGTCAAAGTATTGGAGTTTCAGCTTCAGCATCAGTCCTTCCAATGAATATTCGGGACTGATTTCCTTTAGGATGGATTGGTTGGATCTCCTTGCAGTCCAAGGGACTCTCAAGAGTCTTCTCCAGCACAAAAGTTCAAAAGCATCAATTCTTCAGTGCTCAAATTTCTTTAAAGTCTAGCTCTCACATCCATACATGACTACTGGAAAAGCCATAGCTCTGACTAGACAAAACATTGTTGGCAAAGTAATGTCTCTGCTTTTTAATATACTGTCTAGGTTGGTCATAGCTTTTCTTTGAAGAACCAAAAGAGTGGTGTCATGGTGTCATCTCCATATCTGAGATTATTGATATTTCTCCTGGCAATCTTGATTCCAGCTTGTGCTTCATCCAGTCCAGCATTTCTCATGATGTACTCTGCATATAAGTTAAATAAACAGAGTGACAATATACAGCCTTAATGTACTCCTTTCCTGATTTGGAACCAGTCTGTTGTTCCATGTCCAGTTCTAACTGTGTTGCTTTTTGACCTGCATACAGATTTCTCAGGAAGCAGGTCAGGTGGTCTGGTATTCCCATCTCTTCAAGAATTTTCCACAGTGTGTTGTGACCCACATAGTCAAAGGTTTTGGCATAGTCAGTAAAGCAGATGTAGATGTTTTTCTGGAACTCTTTGGCTTTTTCAATGATCCAACAGATTTTGGCAATTTGACCTCTGGTTCCTGTCTTTTCTAAATCCTACTTGAACATCTGAAAGTTCACATTTCACGAACTGCTGAAGCTTGGCTTGGAGAACTTTGAGCATTACTTTGCTAGTGTGTGAGATGAGTGCAACTGTGTGGTGGATTGAGCATTCTTTGGCATTGCCTTTCTTTGGGATTGGAATGAAAACTGACCTTTTCCAGTCCTGTGGCCACTGCTGAATTTTCCAAATTTGCTGCCATACTGAATGCAGCACTTTTACAGTATCATCTTTTCATATCTGAAATAGCTCAACTGGAATGCCATCACCTCCACTAGCTTTGTTCAAAGTGACGCTTCCAAAGGCCCACTTGACCTCGCATTCCAGGATGTCTGATATCTGGCTCTAGGTGAGTGATCACACCATCATGATTATCTGGGTGATTAAGATCTTTTTTGTATAGTTCTTCTGTGTATTCTTGCCACCTCTTCTTAATATCTTCTGCTTCTGTTGGGTCCATATCATTTCTGTCCTTTATTGAGCCCATCTTTGTATAAAATGTTCCCTCGTTATCTCTGATTTTCTTGAANCTCTAGGTGAGTGATCACACCATTGTGATTATCTGGGTGATTAAGATCTTTTTTGTATAGTTCTTCTGTGTATTCTTGCCACCTCTTCTTAATATCTTCTGCTTCTGTTGGGTCCATATCATTTCTGTCCTTTATTGAGCCCATCTTTGTATAAAATGTTCCCTCGTTATCTCTGATTTTCTTGAAGAGATCTCTAGTCTTTCCCATTCTGTTGCTTCCCTCTATTTCTTTGCACTGATCACTGAGGAAGGCTTTCTTATCTCTCTTGCTATTCTTTGGAACTCTGCATCCAAATGAGTATATCTTTCCTTTTCTCCTTTGCCTTTCACTTCTCTTCTTTTCACAGCTATTTGTAAGGCCTCCTCTCACAACCATTTAACCTTTTTGCATTTCCTTTTCTTGGGGATGGTCTTGATCACTGCNGGGTTTTCTACCACTAATGCCATCCGGGAAGCTCCTTTAGTGGGCAAATAAATGGGCTTACAACTGATCCATTTCTCAAAGAATATGGTTTCTTACCTAAATGGCTACACATTTTATTTACATTCTGACAATAGTGTATCTCTGATGTATGTATGCAATTGCTGTTGTTGCTATTTAGTCACTAAGTTGTGTCCGACTCTTGCAACCCCATGGACTGTAGCCCTTGAGGCTCCTCTGTCCTTGGGATTTCCCAGGCAAGAATACTGAGTGGGTTGCCATTTCCTTCTCCAGTGTATGCAATATTTGCCCTCAACTGTTTAAGAGAATCTGTTTTTCATTTTTCAGTGGCTTATTCATTTCAGTGTGTTTCCTACTTTCAGACAATGGGATGAAGTCACCTGAGTCTCTTACAGATTTTCATAAACTCAGTCAGACACCTTATGCCTAGAATCATGACTTTGAGATTCTCACTTGTTGATACCCGTGGGCTATACTCAAGCCTTTCTTTTCATCACCCCAGTCAGGCCTTTGCATTCAGAATCTCTTGACATTCCCCCGTCTCTGTCTTCATTCCTGTTTTCCTATTTTAACTCATCATCTGTCTTGCACCTGGCTCTCTCTTTCTGGATCATATCTTCTGTCTATACATCTTTTGTTCTATTCCCTATTGACTCTAACTTCCCAGAAATTTAGTACCTGCACGTGTTGGTGTTATGTCAGAAATCCTTCAGCAAGTTGCCAGAAATGAAGACTCTTTAAATTTCCTTCATGCTCCTCTCAGCTCAGCCTTTCTTATCCTGTTTTTATCCAGATGACCTATACACCTCAGCAGAATAGACTAGCCTTTGTTTGCAAGTCTCAGAGGCAATTTACTTGCATCCATCTTAAATGAAAGGGGTCCTTTTCTGTTTTTATTTTATTTACTTTTGTTTGTTTGTTTTTGTTTTCTCTCTGTGAAGCCTATGTTTTTCGTGAGTAGTTCTCAAAGCTGGACAACCCAGTAGCTTGGAGTTTTGGCCTCTGAAAAACTTCAGAAATAGACAGCTATTTATTTTAACCTGTGAATAAAGTTTTCATAGTTAGGGAACTCTAGATGTTACAGGAGTCTACAATTCTAGTGTCTTTGACTTCTGCTTATTATTATTATTTTTAAATCTATTTAAAATACAAAATCAGGAGGAAAAATATGCTCTTGCTTCAAACCAGCATATAAATCTTCTTTGTCAACTAGTTGTGTGTTGCCGGAATAGTGATTATTATCATTCATCTTGCTAGAAACATTCTTTTAGATCAAAGCTTGGCTTGGTGATAACATATGTTTCTACTAATTGGCTGAGGTCAAAGTGTAGACAGTACTTGTCACGGTTTCATGGATCAGGTCTGTGACTGAATGGACCTTGACAAGGTTAGTAGGCTAGGAAGCAGTGTGGCTAGAGCAAGTGTGGTAAATCTATGAGAAAACTGGCAATAATCCAATAAATAGCCTTACGTAGATACTCACTTGAATCTAGCTTGCTGCTATTGGGCATATCTGTACTCAATTCAAGAGTCAGTAGTTAGAAGGGCTTCCCTGGTCCAGTGGTTAAGACTTTTCCTTCCAATGTGGAAGCTTTGGATTTGATTCCTGGTTGGGGAGCTAAGACCCCGCATGCTTTGTTGTCAAAAATCTAAAGCATAAAATAGAAACAATATTGTAACAAATTCAATATAGACTTAAAAAAAATGGTCTACATAAAAAAAACTTTACAGAGAATCAGTACTTATAAATGGGCTTTTATCAACTATCGGTGCTATACCAATGTGTATAACTCATTGAAATGAGTATGACTCATTTGAAAAGACCCTGATGCTGGNATTCCTGGTTGGGGTGCTAAGACCCCGCATGCTTTGCTGTCAAAAATCTAAAGCATAAAATAGAAACAATATTGTAACAAATTCAATATAGACTTAAAAAAATGGTCTACATAAAAAAAACTTTACAGAGAATCAGTACTTATAAATGGGCTTTTATCAATTATCGGTGCTATACCAATGTGTATAACTCATTGAAATGAGTATGACTCATTTGAAAAGACCCTGATGCTGGGAAGGATTGAAGGTGGGAGGAGAAAGGGACGACAGAGGATGAGATGGTTGGATGGCGTCATTGACTCAATAGACATGAGTTTGAGTAAACTCTGGGAGTTGATGATGGACAGGGAGGCCTGGCACACTGCAGTCCATGGGGTCACAAAGAGTCGGACATGACTGAGCAACTGAAATGAACTGAACAAGACTACAGTGACCTGTAACAATGAACATCATTTTTTTTTTTTTTTGCTCATACTTCTAGGATTGGCTGTGTGATTCTGTTGAAATGGCCCAAGCTGAGCTGATCTTGCGTGGGCTCACTCACACATCAGCAGTCAGCTGGTGGGTCAGATGGGGTTTGGTTGGTTGAAGATGTCTGCTGTTGCTGTGGTTGGTCTCTGCTTCCTATATTTTTTTATCCTCCAACAGGACTGCACTTGTTCTCCTGGCCAAGATGGTGTTCTGAGAGAGTAACAGTGCATAAGAGTTTTGGAGGCCTGGCTCAGAAGTGTCCTGTTGTCAAATTTATTACATGCTATTAATCAGTCAAAGCAAGTTCGAAGGTCAGTCCTGCTTTAAGTACTAAGGGAACTGACACCATGATTGTTGGGAGGAGCAGAAAAATCACATTGCAATGGGTATAGATTGAGGGAAGCCATTCAATAGGTTCAGCAACACAATCTACCACAGTATTCATGCCATCAGTTTAGTTCAGTTGCTCAGTCATGTCCGACTCTTTGTGACCCCATGGACTGAAGTACCCCAGGCCTCCCTGTCCATCACCAACTCAAACTCATGATCATTAAGTTGGTGATACCATCCAACCATCTCATCCTCTGTCACCCCTTCTCCTCCTGCCTTCAGTCTTTGCCAGCATGAGGGTCTTTTCCAATGAGTCAGTTTTTCATATCAGGTGGCCAAAGTATTGCGGCTTCAGCTTCAACATCAGTCCTTTTAATGAATTTTCAGGACTGATTTCTTTTAGGATGGACTGGTTGGATCTCTTGCAAACCAAGTGACTCTTAAGAGTCTTCTCCAACACCACAGTTCAAAAGCATCAGTTCTTCAGTGCTCAGCTTTCTTTATGGTCCAACTCTCACATCCATACATGACTACTGGAAAAACCATAGCTTTGAATAGATGGATCTTTGTTGGCGAAGTTATGTCTCTGCATTTTAATAAGCTATCCTCATATCTTTTCTTCCAAGGAGCAAGTGTCTTTTAATTTTATGGCTGCAGTTACCACTTGCAGTGATTTTGGAGCCCAAGAAAATAAAGTCTGTCATTATTTATCCATCTATTTGCCATGAAGCGATGGGACCAGATGCTATGATCTTAGTTTTAAGATCACTTAGTTTGAAGTTTTAATGTTGAGTTTTAAGCCACCTTTTTCACTCTCCTCTTTCACTTTCATAAAATGGTTCTTTAGTTCCTATCACAATCAGCCATAATCAATTGCAAAGTTACTGGGAAAAATTGTTATCATCAAATCACATTGGATTAAAGTAAATTAGAAAATGGGCTTCTCAGGTGGTGCTAGTGGTAAAGAACTTGCTTGCCGATGCAGGAGACAAAAGAGATGTACATTCTATCCCTGAGTCAAGAAGACCCCCTGGAGGTGGCATGGCANCACTGGGAAAAATTATCATCAAATCACATTGGATTAAAGTAAATTAGAAAATGGGCTTCTCAGGTGGTGCTAGTGGTAAAGAACTTGCTTGCCGATGCAGGAGACAAAAGAGATGTAGATTCTATCCCTGAGTCAAGAAGACCCCCTGGAGGTGGCATGGCAACCCATCCAGTATTCTTGCCTGGAGAATCCCATGGACAGAGGAGCCTGGTGGGCTGCAGTCCATAGAGTGGCATAGAGTTGGACATGTCTTAAGCAACTTAGCAGACACACATGCCAATTAGAAAACAGAACCAAGAGCACATCTCTAGAGGTGTTGGGCAAAAAGGCTATGAGCTGAATAAATCCAGAGTCCTTCCACTGGAGTATTTTAAAACGTTGCTTGACTGTGGCATGAGACCCTGTGGTGTCTGCTACTTTAGCTATGAGTCATCAGTCAGAGCTGGGTTAGGTGCTGTGCCTCCTGGTGCTGTCTGTGTGTGCATGTTCAGTCACACAGTTGTGTCTGACTCTTTGTGACCTCATGAATTATAGCCCACCAGACTCCTCTGTCCTTGGGATTTCCCNGCATGAGACCCTGTGGTGTCTGCTACTTTAGCTATGAGTCATCAGTCAGAGCTGGGTTAGGTGCTGTGCCTCCTGGTGCTGTCTGTGTGTGCATGTTCAGTCACACAGTTGTGTCTGACTCTTTGTGACCTCATGAATTATAGCCCACCAGACTCCTCTGTCCTTGGGATTTCCCAGGCAAGAGTACTAGAGGTTGCCATTACCTTCTCCAGAGAAGGAAAAGGCACCCCACTCCAGTACTCTTGCCTGGAAAATCCCATGGAGGGAGGAGCCTAGGAGGCTGCAGTCCATGGGGTTGCCGATAGTCGGACACGACTGAGCGACTTCACTTTCACTTTCTCCAGGGGTTCTTCCCGACCCAGGGATTGAACCCATATCTCTTGCATTGACAGATGGATTCTTTACCACTGAGTTGCCAGAGAAGCCCTAGAAAAGATGTACTGAATCTTATCCATTTTCGCATCCTTAAAGTCTAGTTCATTAACTGTCAAGATAGAGGCTTGAAAAATGGAAATGAAAGCAACTTATAAACGGTGGATATATTACTTTCCTTTACTCATCCAAATAACATTTTCAGGTATCTATTATGCTACCTTCCTATTATGATATGATTCTGGAATAGTGGATAATATTAAATTATTTCAACTCCTCTGAATACAACTCAAGTAGTTATTTTGATGTGATGCATTTAGATCATACCTACGTCATCCGTTTCTTGTGCTCAGACTGGCAAAAATGTCAGCACCATCAATTAATGGATGAGATTAAATTAGTACAATGCAAACAATATAGCAGGAATATATATAGTTTCCACTAAGTTATTACTCTTTCTAAATGAGGCCTATCATTATGTCATCTATTGATGTAAAAATCACCTTATGTCTGAGTAGTAGGTTTGTCTGGAAAATGATTATGTTTATTCCCTCATGATTTTGCAACTGGTCTAGCTAAATATAATATTCTAAAGGTTACCCCTGAGATAATGGCTCTGATCATCACTGAACTGCTTTTCTCAAAAACAGAAATTGTCTAAAACCAGATTGTGACTATAAAATAAGTTTATTTCAACTAAGGAATTATCTTACATATGCAAATACGTTCTCTGTTTTCTTTAAGCATAATGTTATTTGCCAAAGGAAAGAGGTTTCTAGATCTAATTTTGAAAGGAAAGTCTGCAAAATGATCTAAATGCCTAACTCAGAGGAGTTTATCTTGCCTTCTGAAAAACTGCTGGTTAATTCCATATAGCACTCTTTGAAATATGAATTTTTCTGCAGAGTTCATCTAGATTACTGTCTTTTCAGGAGATTTAGCAGCTGAAACTTTATTCTGAGCCCAACATCCAGGAAAGACACATACCCATGCTTCCTTTATAGATTTTCACAGAAGTGGAGGAAAAACTCTATTTTGGTTAGGATAGAGTATAAGGCTGAAAAAAGCAAAACAAATGCCTTTGAAACAAAGATCTCAAAGGATAGTGATGAAAGCTAAAGTGAAAGTCACTGAGTCCTGTCCGACTGTTTGTGACTCCATGGACAGTATAGTCCATGGAATTCTCCAGGCCAGAGTACTGGAGTAGGAAGCCATTCCCCTCTCCAGGGGATCTTCCCAACCCAGGGATCGAACCCAGGTCTCCTGCATTGTGGGTGGATTCTTTACCAGCTGAGCCACCAGGAAAGATGAAGAAACCTGGAGTGGGTAGCCTATCACTTCTCCAGCAGATCTTCCCGACCCAGGAATTGAACCTGCGTCTCCTGGATTGCGGGTGGATTATTTACCAACTGGGCCACCAGGGAAGCCCTGTATAGTGATGGGTAGGAATCAAAATTTTCTTTTTCCTGCTTGCAAGAGGATATAAATTGACACTGTAAAATTTTTTTTCCAGCTGAAACTCACATACATTATTTCAGCCTATAAGTGTTTAGAAAGGAAATGACTGTTACAGATTGGAAAGGTGCTGGGAAAGGGGAAAGACACTTAATTTGGACAAAAAGTAATTTATTCAATAAGGATTTGTTGCCATCCAATGAATGATGGCACATGCGCCTTGGATAATTTTCTATACATTTATTGATTAAATATAACTATGTCAATTCAAAAATAGGTAGAAGAATCCTAGCCAGTATGGTCACAATGGTTTTGTTCAAATCAGCTCTGGCACTTGACCAAGCAGGGCTCAGTTAAGTTTATGAGTCTCTTTTTGGCTGCATAATTGCTTCAGGCAACATTCAAAGAGGGGTTTCCTGGTGGTTCAGTGGTAATAAACCTTCTTGCCAACACAAAAGATGTGGGTTTGGTTCTTGGGTTGGGAAGATCCCCTGGAGAAGGAAATGGCAATCCATTCCAGTATTCTTGCCTGGGAAATCCCATGGACAGAGAAACCTGGCAGGCTATAGTCCACAGGATCACAAAGAGTCAGACACAACTTAGTGACTAAACAGCAACAATGTTCATAGGAATACTTAGGCCAAGGTGCAGTGACTTTGGCACTCTCATATACTCTGGGGGAATAAAAATTTCCACTTTTCTGGAAAGAAATGTGTCACTATGTATGACGATTTCTTTAAATGTTTCCTAGCCAGGTAAATTCATATTTAAAAATTCATCTTAATCAAAAAGATGTGATCACATGTAAATATTCAGAGGAATATTTTTATTTTTTTTAAAATTTTAAAATTTTTTATTTTTTTCCATCTCAGGTGTACATGAGTTCCCAAATCTTGAGGAATATTTTTAAAGAAATAAAAATGTGGAAATGACTTGCAAATTTAAATAAAGGGAGTTAAAATAATATTAGAGCATTTGCCACTGTAAATCATCATTTGTTTGATTAAAAGCAAAGTTAATGTTCATCAGTAAGGGGGTGGTTTCCATTAATATAGGCAGATTGTACACCTTGAATAGTGTGCATTAAAAGATAACATATTTGAGCTATATCAATTAACTCAGGGTTTCTGTAAGATGTTGGGTAAAAAGCAAGATCGGAAAGTATTTATGGTAGGATATTTTCTAGGTAAAACAACTCGAAGAAAAAAGTTATGTATATTTCTGTATACATGTATGCATCTATGTGGATAAGGAGGGTTACAGAGGCACAGAAAAGATATATAAAGATAACTACTGGGATAACTGTGGGTTATTTTATGGCAGAGGAAATGTGATGGTGAATCAGAGGAAGGAGAGCAAAATAAAAGGAAAAGAAAAGATACTTAGATAAACACAGTCACAATTAAAACATCAAACAAAATGAAACATGTTTACTTATTTGTATAAAGAAAGTAAATCTAGTATTTTCACTTAGCCTTTTGATGGCATTTAATACAGTGGAGAATGCTTAGGGTCTGAATGTATGATAAGAGGATGCAAAATCCTGTTTGGGTTTCAGTCTCTAACTTCCCCTGAGACTATTCCTATCATGGTTACCCCTGACTTCCATCCTGCCACATTCAATGGGCCCACTTTAAAAAAAAATTATCTATTTTAATTGGAGGCTAATTACATTACACTATTGTAGTTATTTTTGCCATACATTGACATGAATCAGCAATCAGTTCAGTTCAGTTCAGTTCAATCTCTCAGTCGTGTCTGACCCTTGCAACTCAATGAATCACCATAGACCCACTTAAAAAAATTATTTTAGATACTTTACTTCTAACATTGGACAAGAGTGACCACTTCTTTCTTCTGGAAGCAACTTCCTCTCTTGGCTTGCTTGATGCCAAAGCTCTACAAGCTTCCTTCTCCTTTTTTGTTCCTTCCTCTTCATTTCCTTTACAGCCTCCCCCTTTCTTGTGTGATTTCAAAATATTGGCATGTCCCGGGGAGATGCTGGGACCTTGTGGCTCCTCTTTCTACATACCACAGACATCTCATCTAATCCTCTGGTTTGAGATTCTATCTGAATCTCTGGCCATTTTAAAATCTCCTCCCAAATTTTCAAGTTACATTTATCCAACAGTCTACTTAACATCTTCTTTCCCATTCATTTCTCTTCTCTAGCCCCAACTTTCTGCTTTCTGCTTTCTTTAACTGACACCTATGGATGCACTCAGCAGTAATCCAAGTGTTACCCTTGACTCGTCTCTTTTTCTCACATCCATCAGGCAGCAGGTTCTATCACGTTTACCCAAAGCCCTATCTTCAGTTTAGGAGTTCTCCACTCCTCTTCATCCTTCCTTCTGCCATCTTTCGTTCTAGTAGCTTTGGTTTATCTGAATATGATCACAATGACTTCCTAATTTGTCTCTTGCTTTTACTTTTGTCCATTTTTCACTGTATCCAGGAAAATCTTGTGAAAATGCAGATCAAATTATTATAATGGATTGCTTATAGTACTCCTAATGCTGTCCCATTTCACATGAACCAGAAAAAAACCATAGTCTTTTGTCTGAGTTACCAAGCTTACACTCTCCAACTTCCTGACTTCCCTCCCCTGATACCATTCTTTCATCCACTGGACACTCAAAGCTCAATTAGCCATTTTCTGGGTTCCTTGATAATGCCAATCTAATTTCTTTCCTTGAGCCTTTAATTTGACTATTGACCCTACTTGGTGTACCCTTCCTCTTAATTTTCATATGACTGGTGATTCCTTCTTCCTACAAGTCTTTGGAGAAGCACTCTTGACAGTCCAATCTAAACTAGCCACCGGGATACACTCTATAAACCCACCCCAGTTTATTTCTCCAAACTGTAGCTATTTCTATACAATATATGTCTTTAGTGAGAGTTGGGCTGTGAAGAAAGCTGAGCACTGAAGAACTGATGCTTTTGAACTGTGGTGTTGGAGAAGACTCTTGAAAGTCCTTTGGACTGCAAGGAGATCCAACCAGTCCATTCTGAAGGAGACCAGCCCTGGGTGTTCACTGGAAGGAATGATGCTAAAGCTGAAGCTCCAGTTCTTTGGCCACCTCATGCGAAGAGTTGACTCATTGGAAAAGACTCTGATGCTGGGAGGGACTGAGGACAGAAGGAGAAGGGGATGACAGAGGATGAGATGGCTGGATGGCATCACTGACTCGATGGACGTGAGTCTGAGTGAACTCCAGGAGTTGGTGATGGGCAGGGAGGCCTGGTGTGCTGCGATTCATGGGGTCGCCAAGAGTGGGACATGACTGAGGGACTCAACTGAACTGAACTGAACTGATTTGTAACCTGCTTTTGCATGCCAGAAGTTGTGTAGGGTCTTTGCCTTGTTTGTCTAATTGACTACATTTCACCACATAGTAAGCTGGAGTAAAATTGCTTTAAAGTTATTTGACACATAGTAAATGTGGCAAAATATATACATACATGCTATGTATATACTTTGTGTGGCAAAGTCTATGTCTGGCATATACTTTGTAGGTGTGGCAAAGTATATAGATGCTATTTATATATATATGCCACATAGCATGCTCTCAGTAACTCTGTTAGATGGATGAAGAAACGTTGGGTGGTTTAATCAACTTCCTTATCTGTAAATAATCTGGCAGTAGTAGCTATATCCTTGAATAGAAAAAATGTTTATTGAATAATGTGTCCTACAGTATGTTTCGGACTTTATATATTTTTATTCCATTAACCTTTCAAGACAAATGTGTGAACTGACTACAGTCCTTTCTATTTTATAGAAATAAGCATGAGACTAAAAAAGATTAGCAGCCCAAGCCCAACCAGGTCACTATTTGAATATAAGCTTATTTGCTTGCTTTTTCTAAAATATCACACAACCTTCCTAACATTTTATTACTATTCACTTACCTATATTCAGTCCTGGATAATCCCTCAACTTAAAAAGAATTTTCTCTACTTGCTTTTCTTGTATATGTGTGTGAGAATTTCAAATGTTTGTCAAGGGCTTTGTTAGCTATATTGATTCAGTTTCTGCAAATTTGTGCTGTATTTCTTGTATGGGGCTTCAGTGTTTTTCCAAAATAGTTTTCTTCATTTTATACCTTGTTGTTGTTCAGTAGCCATGTCATGTCTGAGTCCTTGTGATCCCATGAACTGAAGCACACCAGACTTCCCTGTCCTTCACTATCTCCTGGAGTTTGCTCAAACTCATCTCCATTGAGTCAGTGATGCCATCCAACCATCTATGGACCCCTTCTCTTCCTGCCCTCAATTTTCCTAGCTCCAGGGTCTTTTCCAATGAGATGGCTTTTTGCATCAGGTGGCCAAAGTACTGGAGCTTCAGCTTCAGCATCAGTCCTTCCAATGAATGTTCAGGGTAGATTTCCTTTAAGATTGACTCGTTTGATCTCCTTGTTGTCCAAGGGACTCTCAAGAATCTTCTCTAGCACCACAGTTTGAAAGCATCAATTCTTCAACACTCAGCCTTCTTTATGGCCCAACTCTCACATCTGCACATGACTACTGGAAAAATCTTATCTCTAACTCCATAGAATTTCACTGTCTAAGTGATATCTCTGCTTTTTAATATCATGTCTAAGTTTGTCATAGCTTTTCTTGCAAGGAGCAAGTATCTTTTAATTTCATGGTTGCAGTCACTGTCCACAGTGATTTTCTAGTCCAAGTAAATTAAATCTACCACTGTTTCCACTTTTCCCCCATCTATTTATCATGAAGTGATGGGACCAGATGCCATGATTTTAGTTTTTNATCATGTCTAAGTTTGTCATAGCTTTTCTTGCAAGGAGCAAGTATCTTTTAATTTCATGGTTGCAGTCACTGTCCACAGTGATTTTCTAGTCCAAGTAAATTAAATCTACCACTGTTTCCACTTTTCCCCCATCTATTTATCATGAAGTGATGGGACCAGATGCCATGATTTTAGTTTTTAGAATGTTAAGTTTTAAGCCACTTTTTTTCACTCTCCTCTTTCACTCTCATCAAGAAGAGACTCATTAGTTTATCTTCACTTTCTGCCAATTAGTGTTATCTGCATATCTGAAGTTGTTGGTATTTCTATTGGCAATCTTGATTCCAACTTGTGAGTCATCCATGCCAGCAGTTCACTTGATACTCTGCATAGAATTTAAATAAGCAAGGTAACAATATACAGCCTTGACGTACTCCTTTCCTAATTTTTAACAGTCCATTTTCCATGTCTTGTTCTAACTGTTGCTTCCTGTTATGCATACAGGTTTCTCAAGAGAAAGGTAAGGTGGTCTGGTATTCCCACCTGTTTAAGAATTTTCCAAAATTTGTTGTGATCTACACAGTCAAGGCCTTTAGTGTAGTCGTTGAAGAGGAAATAGATTCTTTTTGGTATTCCCTTGGTTTTTCTTTCATCCAATGGATGTTGATCCAATGGATGATGTTGCCAACATCCATTGGATCATCTTATTCCATTTGTTTTCAATAGCTTCTCTGCTTTTCTAAACCTGTATTTAGAAACATATTCTTTAAAATGCTCTTTGAAGCTTCCCCAGTCTTTCACACATTCATTTTCAAGAGTATGCCAACGTTTGGGTCAGTCTGTCCTTGACTCTCTTTTACCCATTTCTTCTTTTCATGCTTATTTCTTCAGTAATCAGGTCAGTGTGCCTAGCTTCCTGCCCTAATATTTCCTCTAAGCTCTAACTTTAATGTACCTTTGGGGTACTTCCTCATGGACATTCTTAATCAACCCAAACGAAACCACATTTATCATTTCTTCTCTTGAAATGACCTCTGCCTCTGATGCTTCTTTCTCTTATTCTCTTTTAAAAGTATTATCTGTATTAATTTTTGTTGTTGTTACTACCATTCTTCACTAAACAACAGAACTCAGTGTGGTTTTGATAGCAGCCTCCTTTCCAAGCAATGTCACATGCTTGTTTGATTTTGAAAACTGAATATTTTCACTAAATGTAACTAGGAAACATTAGTCTATTTTAAAGCTCTTTACTTCAGTCTTACCTTTCTTACTCCTCTTTGGAAGTCAGTAACTGACTTTTCTTCCTTGCCGTCTTAGATGAAACTGATGGAGAAACACGAGTTTAAATGAGCAGAAGATGATCTTTTTAGTTATAAGAATCAGGAACTCATGGTTTTAGCTCTGGAACTTCCTTTGTTCATTTCCTTTTTAAGCTTTATCTCTAAAACTGTGTAACTTTGACCTTTTGCTTCTTTAGCTAATCATTACCTAATTAACTTTGAAGGCATGTCTCATGCCACAGTTTATCCTTCCACCACAAAGTATTTGGATCACATTATTTCCCCTTTTCCCACCTTTGTGTGCACAATTCAGATCTCCACCTGCCAATACAAATATCCTTCACATTTTTAGTTTAACCTGAGGACGGAGGCCAAGGAAATGCCTCAGATCGCAAACCTTTTTGCACTTATTGAAAGAGTTTATTTCTGATGATAAAAGTAATAAATGTTTATTGTAGGACAGTTGCAAAACACTAGGAAAATCANCATTTTTAGTTTAACCTGAGGACGGAGGCCAAGGAAATGCCTCAGATCGCAAACCTTTTTGCACTTATTGAAAGAGTTTATTTCTGATGATAAAAGTAATAAATGTTTATTGTAGGACAGTTGCAAAACACTAGGAAAATCACATACACAGACACAAACACAACATACAAAACACAGCATGCATTCTACAACACAATACGCATTATTACTTTATAATATTGTATTAGTTTTTGCTGTACAATGAAGTGAATCAGTTATATGCATGTAAGTATCCCTCCCTCAGAAGCCTCTCTCCCACTCCCCCCATCCTACCCTTCTAAGTCATGACCTAGAACCCTGAACTGAGCTTCCTCTGCTTTATAGCAGGTTCCCACATAGTTCCTAAAGTAAGGTATATATGTCAATCCCAAGATTATGAATCAGCTATACTCTGGGGTCGCACAGAGTCGGACACGACTGAAGTGACTTAGCAGCAGCAGCAGTAGCAGCAGCATACCCTAATGGAAAAAAAAAAAAGAAAATAAACTTATGGTTACGAGGGAGTAATGGGAGGAGGGATAAATTGAAAGACTGGGATGGACAGATACAAAAAAAGATATTATTACTCTGCCTTGCCCAAGAGTATGTGTGTTTGCAAATATACATATATCTGCTTCTATACTTGCTTAGGTAAGAACACTCTATGCAGGCCACTGGAGTATGTATGTTTTAAGTTAATGTTTTCCCATGTAAACAATCATATGTCTGTCATGCTATTTCTGTGACTACATAGTCTGCTCTCATTTAGGTGAAATTTAAATCATTTTGCTGTTTTTGAGCTTTTAGGTTGCTTCTGGTTTTTCACTCGTACAAACAATAACTAGTTAAACACTCTGAAATTAATTAGCAATTCTTTTTTAAAGTTTAATCCTANTGACCTCTACACAAGAGATTCAGTTAGGGGAGAGCAGAGACCTAGAGAATTAAGTGGAATAAATGGTATAAGGTAGGTCCAAAGAGCAGGAGTTGGCAAACTACTGCCTTCTAGCCAAATCTGTTCTGCCTCTTGATTTTGCCTCAGCTGTGTTCATTTCTAAGTTGTACATTTAGTGACTTAACAACAGCACACATTTAGCCTCTTCCAGCGGTGGAGGTCAGAAATTTGCATTCAGTTTCACTGGGACAAAGTTAAGGTGTGGGCAGGGCTGTGATTCCTCTGGAGGCTCCAGGGGAGAATCCCCTTCTTTACCTTTTAGAGCTTCTAGAGCTGCATTCCCCGAATTCCTTGGCTTGTGGTCCCTTTCTCCATCTTCGAAGTCCATCGTAGCATCTTGCTTCAGTACTCCCATTGCCTCTGTTGTCTGTGTAGTTAAATGTCCTCTGCTGCTTCCATTTCATAAGGACATGTGATCACATTTAAAGCCCATGCAGATAATTTTGAATAATCCCCTATTTCAAGAGCCTTGATTTAATCATGTGTGCAAAGCCCCCTTTATCACAGAAGGCAACATTCACAAATTCCAGGGATTAAAATCTGGATGTCTTCTGGGATGGGCTTCCCAGCTGGTAAATAATCTGCCTGCCAAAATGCAGGAGATGCAAGTTTGAGCCCTGGGTCAGGAAGATCCTCTGGAGAAGGTAGTGGCAACCCACTCTAGTACTCTTGCCTGGAGAATCCCCTGGACAGAGGAGCCTGGTGGGCCATAGTCCATTGGGTCACAAGAGTCAGACAGGACTTAATGACTAAGCGAGAACAAGTCTTCTGGGACCCACCACATCAGACATGCTCATGTGTTAATGTGTTGTCTGTGGACAGTTTCTCGCTACAATAGCAGAACTACTTTCAATGGAAAGCATAGGACATAAATATTTATATATAGCCCTTTAGGGAAAAAAAATTGCAGTCCCTCACTCTAAAAAGAAGCACCTTGGACAGCAAGGAGATCAAACCAGTCAATCCTAAAGGAAATCAACCCTGGAAGGACTAATGCTGAAGCTGAAGATCCAATACTTTGGCCTCCTGTTGTGAAGACCCAACTCATTGGGAGAGATCCTGATGTTGGGAAAGACTGAGGGCAGGAGGAGAAGGGGACGACAGAGGATTAGATGGTTGGATGGCATCACCGACGCGATGGATGTGAATTTGAGCACACTCCAGGAGATGGTGAAGGACAGGGAAGCCCGATGTGCTGCAGTTCATGGGTTTACAAAGAGTCAGACACTACTGAGTGACTGAACAACAACAACAACCTCGAGGGAAGAAGAATTTCTGACATAAGAAAGCATTGTTCCCTGACAAGAGAAGACATTCATTTAAAATTCAGTCACACCACGGTTNAGGGAAGCCTGATGTGCTGCAGTTCATGGGTTTACAAAGAGTCAGACACTACTGAGTGACTGAACAACAACAACAACCTCGAGGGAAGAAGAATTTCTGACATAAGAAAGCATTGTTCCCTGACAAGAGAAGACATTCATTTAAAATTCAGTCACACCACGGTTAAAGTTCTCTCCAGCTTCTGCTGTACAGAACAGGATCTTCAGGCAGAGCAAATTTTCTTCTGTTGCCTCATGTGACTGAACTCTTTATTCTGACCCACTGGAGGAAATATCCCTTTGGGATTAAAAGCAAAACACTGATTTAGGGTCCATAGAGTAAAAATGTCTAAACTGGATTGATGACATGCACCCACATAGTTTCCCAATGAAATTTTGTGAAACAATGAAGTAACTAGCTAAGTGAAGCTCATGCTTACACAAAAGTCTTTTTAATTAAAAATATTTTTAAACTAGCATTTCAGACCCGCATTGTGTCAGCCTTGTTATGGTACAAATGGAAATTTAAATTTCAGGTTTACGTAATGTTTACCCTCTAAATATCACCATAACTGCCATAGAAGTACACAAAACATCTGGGAACACAGGACTGTTTTGAAAACTATAGTTTTCATAGTATTACAACAATGCTGTCAGTAAACATACAATTATAACTGATCTCAAATTTGCAAATGCTGGCAAAAAAAAATGTGTAGTCTTTTCGATGAAAGAAAACTGCTCATGTGGCTGAGTTCTGTGTAGAATTCCAAGATTTGTAAAGATCATTGAGTGGCTAGTCCTACAGTAGAGAGAAAACAAAAGCCAACTCCTTATGTTTAGAATTCCGTTCATGACTTAACTATTTTGGATTTGAATTTTTGTGCATCATTGCCTTATCATTAAACATAATGAACAGCTTGCTGCTGCTGCTACTAAGTCGCTTCAGTCGTGTCCGACTCTGTGCGACCCCAGAGATGGCAGCCCACCAGGCTCCCCCGTCCCTGGGATTCTCCAGGCAAGAACACTGGAGTGGGTTGCCATTTCCTTCTCCAATGCATGAAAGAGAAAAGTGAAAGTGAAGTCGCTCAGTTGTAGCCGACTCTTAGCAATCCCATGGACTACAGCCTACCAGGCTCCTCCATCCATGGGATTTTCCAGGCAAGAGTACTAACTAGAGTGGGGTGCCATCGCCTTCTCTGAATGACAACTTAGGGATAGTTATAGCTAGTACTTACAAAGAGCTTCCCATGGACCAGACACCAATGCAAGTGTCTCATTCACATGGAGGCATGTCATCCTTCCAACTGGAGCTATTATTATCGCATACAGTTCAGTTTCTCAGTCGTCTCTGACTCTTTGTGACCCTATGCACTGCAGCACGCCAGGCTTCCCTGTCCATCACCAACTCCTGGAACTTGCTCAAACTCATGTCCATTGAGTTGGGATGCAACCAACTATCTCATGCTCTGTCCCCTTTCTCCTTCCACCTTCGATCTTTCCTAGCATCAGGGTCTTTTCAAATGAATCTGTTCTTCGCATCAGGTGGCCAAAGTATTGGAGTTTCAGCTTCAGCATCAGTCCTTCAAATGACTATTCAGGACTGTTTTCCTTTAGGATGGATTGGTTGGATTTCCTTGCAGTCCAAGGGACTCTCAAGAGTCTTCTCCAACACCACAGTTCAAAAGCATCACTTCTTCGGTGCTCAGCTTTCTTTATAGTCCAACTCTCATATCCATACATGACTACTGGAAAAACCATAGATTTGACTAGATGGACCTTTGTTGGCAAAGTAATGTCTCTGCTTTTTAATATACTGTCTAGGTTGGTCATAGCTTTTTCTACAAGAAGTAAGCTACTCTGGCCTGGAAAATCCCATGGATGGAGGAGCCTGGTAGGCTGCAGTCCATAGGGTTGCTAAGAGTTGGATATGACTGAGCGACTTCACTTTCACTTTTCCCTTTCATGCATTGGAGAAGGAAGTGGCAACCCACTCCAGTATTCTTGCCTTGAGAATCCCAGGGATGGGGGAGCCTGGTTGGCTGCCATCTATGGGGTCGCGCAGAGTTGGACACAACTGAAGCGACTTAGCAGCAGCAGTAGCAGCATCTTTTAATTCCATAGCTTCAGTCACCATCTGCAGTGATTTTGGAGCCCCCCCCAAATAAAGTCTCTCACTGTTTCCATTGTTTCCCCACCTATTTGCCATGAACCAGATGGGACCAGATGTTATGATCTTACCTTTCTGAATGTTGAGTTTTAAGCAAACTTTTTGTACTTTCTTCTTTCACTCTCATCAAGAGGCTCTTTAGTTCTTCATTTTCTGCCATAAGGGTGGTGTCATCTGCATATCTGAGGTTATTGATATCTCTCCTGGCAATCTTGATTCAAGTTTGTGCTTCCTCCAGCCCAGCACTTCTCATGATGTACTCTGCTAAGCTGCTAAGTCGCTTCAGTCGTGTCTGACTCTGTGCAACACCATAGATGGATGGCAAACCACCAGACTCCCCCATCCTTGAGATTCTCCAGGCAAGAACACTGGAGTGGGTTGCCATTTCCTTCTCCAAAGCATGAAAGTGAAAAGTGAAAGTGAAGTCACTCAGTCGGGTCTGACCCTCAGCGACCTCATGGGCTGCAGCCTACCAGGCTCCTCCATCCATGGGATTTTCCAGGCAAGAGTACTGGAGTGGGTTGCCATTGCTTTCTGCATATAAGTTAAATAAGCAGGGTGACAATATACTGCCTTGACAATTTGGACTATTTCCCAATTTGGAACCAGTCCATTGTTCTATGTTGAATTCTCACTGTTGCTTTTTGACCTGCATACGGATTTCTCAGAAGGCAGGTAAGGTGATCTGGTATTACCATCTCTTTCAGAATTTTCTACAGTTTGTTGTGATCCACATAGTCAAAGGCTTTGCATAGCCAACAAAGCAGCAGTAGATGTTTTATTTATTTATCACTGCTTTACAGAAGGAAAGTACAGGTTGCTTGGCCAAGATCACATCACTAACGGAAGACTCAAGACAAAAGGTGAGAATAGAAAAGATACCCTCTTAGCCACTACACTGGGCTATCTCTCACACACACATTTGTTCCACGGAGAGGAACAAATCTGATCTGAGAGGTATAGGAGATGGCAAGCACACAAGTGAGCCAGCAGTCCTGTTAGGTGAGAAGAATTTCTTTCTAGAAGTTTCTGAAAAACTTCTGACAAGGGGTTACACCTTATAATATATCAATATGCCTATAATTCATTTCAGATTGTTAATTTTAGGCCTTTGTTCATCATTTTAACCTTGGCTGCATATTAGAAGTTACTGGAGAGCTATTAAGAAACCAATGCTTGGCTCCACCCAGACCAGTGAAGACTCTCTGGGGCTGGGGCCCTGAGTGCTGAGGTTTAGTGAGAGCTCTCTGAGAGATTATGCAGAGGTGAGAACGTAGTATGGGCCCTGGCATACCTCATCACTGCAGCTCTGAGGTTGCACGTGCTTCACCATTAATCATCACATCACACGTTAGAACACTTTCAACTACCCAATCATGAATCAAGACTGAGACTCAGTGTGCACTTGGAGAAGTGCTTATATATTTTGGATTTGCTAGGAAATCTTTGAATGATTTTTTGATCTTCATCATTTTCCAGAGCCAGCATTTTGAGACTTTTAACATAGCTTTGCCATCAGTGAGCTGGCTCCACAGAAAGAGATGGGAGGAATTCCTTGCTGATGTATGTTCCAAATCTCCCAGCGTCTGCCAGCCCAGAAGTATGGGGAAGATGTGTGTGGCTGCTCCACTGGACTCTGTTTTTATGCACCAGCCTGTAGCTACTCAGCATGCTGCCTGATTTGCTTCCTTTCTATTAAAGAAAGAAAAAGCATCTAATTCATAAGAAGAGCACAAGGATTTGGCCATACATTTCCAGAATTCTGGTCATGACACTGAACAGATCAACAGACTATTTCACTTCAAGCAATCCTACCATCCAGCTCTGCCATAAATTTAAATCTTTTTGTTTTCATTTCCATGATGGAATCAGCCCCAAGCAGGCCAGCCATGGAGGATGTATGTTAAAACCGTTAGGGCTCATTAGCACAGAGCAGCAGGCTTGTCAAATGTCAATACTGCTGAGATTTTCCTCCAGTCCAGGCGTGCACACACGCACACACACATACACATGCACTTTGAGAGAGTTCAGTTGAATGAGTCATCCAGTTTATTAATAGCAAGGGAAGGAATCATTGCATATGAATGTGTAAAAGAAAATGTAATTTTTCCCTTTGAACTCAATGTCATGTTTTTTAATCCTGGGAGAAAGACACCCTGAAAAGTGGTCTATGGTAACCAAGCATAGTATGTGTTTTCATCATTCTAATAAGAATCTTAGAGACTTGTTGAGCTGACTCGGCATCTATGTAAATTCCAGAGGCCTTTCTTGCTTTTGTCCTTGGAAACATACCATGGTGGAGAATTTCATTTGACAGCCTCCTGGACTATTGAGGGAACCAAGAGAAAGAGTTGACAACATTATCTAATAGATCTTTTGTGCTTTCTACTTTTTTTATTGGCTGGAAATAGTAAGTAAGCTTTCAGAATTGGGTCTTGTCCTTCAATGGGTGAATAGAAAATGCTCATATTTTTACACAGTTACTATAAATATCTTTTCATGCATGAATTTCCATCCTTGTGAACCCAATAGAAAAATCAAAGAAGAGCAGAAGTGCAGGGACTCTGACTAGAACTTAAATGTGACCATTACAGCTCTTGGGGATGAGAGTGTTGGCCACAAAAAACTTTTTGAATGAGAAACTGAGTTTGGGCCAAAATATTTCTCTTCTAGATTCTCTGAATCTCTCAGTAATTTTCTTACCTGGGCGCTTTTGTCCTGGAGCAGTGACAACCATTTCTTTCATGGTCATCTGATATTCTGGTATTTTTCAGAATACAAAGGTCATTACGATCCTTGAGCCAACATCAGTTTTAAATCAGGGTGGTGATATTTTAGAGTAAGGTCTTGACATTTTGATATGGGCATAGCTTGATGCGGCTTAAGTTTATTTTTTCTTCTAGGTCTAGGATGAGGACAAACATTTTCTCACAGGGGTTTCTACATCGATGAGAAACACATGAAATTGTGTNAAAGGTCATTACGATCCTTGAGCCAACATCAGTTTTAAATCAGGGTGGTGATATTTTAGAGTAAGGTCTTGACATTTTGATATGGGCATAGCTTGATGCGGCTTAAGTTTATTTTTTCTTCTAGGTCTAGGATGAGGACAAACATTTTCTCACAGGGGTTTCTACATCGATGAGAAACACATGAAATTGTGTGAAAATAGAAGGTGATACACAACTAAGCTGTAGCCCTATTGTGGTTACAAAGTCTCAGTTCAGTTCAGTTCAGTTGCTCAGTCGTGTCCGACTCTTTGCAACCCCATGAATTGCAGCACACCAGGCCTCCCTGTCCATCACCAACTCCCGGAGTTCACTCAGACTGACGCCCATCGAGTCAGTGATGCCATCCAGCCATCTCATCCTCGGTCATCTCCTTCTNTGCACCAGAACTACCGAGTCTGTGCTCTAGAGCCTGGGAGCTGCAACTACTGAAGCCCTAGAACCCTTGCCCAGCCACAAGAGAAGCCACCACAGTTGGAAGCCTGCACACTGCAACAGTTTCATAAAGAGCAGTTTCCACTCTCAGCAGCTAGAGAAAATCCTGAGCTGCAGGAAGACCCAGCACCACTAGGAATGAAAAAACAAACGAACAAAAACAAAAACACCCTGGCCTTTTACGTTTTGTCATCTCATAAAGAGTTTCCCCTTGCAAGTGTTCAGGCAGTGAATAGTAGCCATCCCAAGGAATGTATAATTAGCATAAGGCAATATTTAACGATATGCACAGTTGTTAGTTAATTGCTTCGTGTCTCTCTGCTTCATATTCCTCAATCCCCTCTTCATGATAAACTTTTATACATTTAGAACATAACAACAGTAGTTACAAGATGCCTCTTTGGATCAATCCTGATGCCTATTGAACAAACCAGTTATGGTAGATCATATTTTCCACAGCTAAGAACAATTATAATAAAGTAATATATTTGCATTTCTAGTCTTTCCCTAAGAAATTTCATCTGATCTCATGGCTTTAATTAAGTTCTACTTAAAAATGAACGACTCTAAAATCTATATTTAAGTTCTAACTATTCTCTCAAGGAGATATCAGACTACCCAATTGCCTGCATGTTGGCAATTTATTAGAAATGTTCAAATCAATCTGTTTAAAACAGAACATTGCAGTAAACAGATGAGTGTTATTTTTTATAATATACAGAAGCATTAATGCCAATTATCAGGCACAGAATGTTATTCCTTTCTTCTTTTCAAAAAACAGTATAAATGTTGGTCTGATATCTCACTTTCACAATAATACGAAAAATGTGGCAATAATTATTATCCCAAACAGTTATGCATTGCAGATTGAAATTCTTTCCTTCCATTTCCTGTTTTCCTCTTATCATTTGAACCAGGGTTCATTATTAATTATAAGGGGAAACTAAATCCATCTCCCAGATGAACTGAATGGATTTACCTGACACAAAATAGACTAGAATCACGTGTCCACAGATATCGTAGATTTGTGGCGTTCCCACATTGGAGAAAATTATTTTTTTCTATCAGCTTCTCCTACACCAGTTTCATTTGCTGGCATGTTCTTTATTCTGTTTTGCAAACTGGCTATTTTTTAAAAACAGATTTAGAAATTTAATAGTAAAGCCATTAGACTGGAAGATGTCNGAATGGATTTACCTGACACAAAACAGACTAGAATCACGTGTCCACAGATATCGTAGATTTGTGGCGTTCCCACATTGGAGAAAATTATTTTTTTCTATCAGCTTCTCCTACACCAGTTTCATTTGCTGGCATGTTCTTTATTCTGTTTTGCAAACTGGCTATTTTTTTAAAAACAGATTTAGAAATTTAATAGTAAAGCCATTAGACTGGAAGAAGTCCTCTTAAGAAAACTTGAACAAATTATAAGATGTAAAAAGAAGACAGAATAAGCAAGAACGTACTTGGAAGACGACAAACATGGAAAAGAGGAGTGGTGGGCTATGGTAAGATAAGTCTTTCTCAGCATTGTCAAGACTCTGTCTGGGGATAAAATCAGTAACGTCAAGACCACAGCAGTTGAAGTCACTGCAGAGCCACCTATGAGTGCAATAATACACATAATATCATTGTTAACAGTAACAGTACCATAATTGTTAATAGTAATATATCAACAACTGCTTAATTGATTCCATGGCAAGTACCAGGCATGTATGGCATGCTATAAAATGTATCAGTTAACTCTAAGAGATGGATATTAGGTACATTTTACAGATGAGGAGTTATTCCTCCACACCTCCATCCTCTCTCTCACCTTCAGAATGACTCCCGTAACATTCAGTTTTCGTTCAGCTCAATGAATATTTGTCAGATGCTTATAACGTACCATGATTATAGATGACCCAATTACTTTTCTTTTAAGAGGTTCATAGTTTAGAGGGACAGAGAAGCAAAAAAAGAAAGAAAAGAGAGGAAGAAAGACAGAGAAAAAAGGAAAAGAAGGAACTCCTTAAAATACTTAAGTGATCAATACGATACAAAGCTATCTGCAATGCAGAGCTGTACTTTTTATAACGAGTGATTAACCTCTTGTTGGGCTGAGTTTTTTTTTTTTTGGTTCCTGTGAAGTCTGAGCAGGGATGATTGAGAATGTATCAACTACATTGTAATTAACCTTCAACAAGTAGCTGAGGATAATAACTCTTTCTTCCATTGTTACTATTTCTTAACACCCTAACCAAGGGGTCCAGTGAGAGACTCAGAAAAGTTATTGAATAAATTAAACACTTGGCCAGATGTTCCTAGGTCACCATCATGATTCCCAGCTCCCTTGAGAATCGAGTAGTGCTGGAAGGCAGGACCACTGGAGGTGAAAGAGAAGTCTCAGTGATGGACTCCCCCCAGACTATCTCAATGACCTTTGCCCTAGTGGCATCTTCCAGATATCAATGCATTGGTAGCTATGCTCTGACTCCAAAGCTTTGCTTGCTTTACTGTGGAATTCGCCTCCTAAATCATGATGAGTTTACCAGCCCTGGAGTCATTTCCTTACTGTACTATAATTTCTATTTAATATAATTCTTTCATCCCTTTTTAAATGATTTTCATATTGAAGGCTTCTTTTCTCTTCTTTTCCTGGCCAAGTTTCTTTCCATTGCTTTCAGCTTTATTGTCTTTAGAAATCCTTTAAATTCTATGACAGAGCACTGGAGCAAATGAGGCAAGGAGCTGAGTATATACCACCGGAAACCAGCCCAAAGTTAATACTTAGACCATGTCTCTTGAGTAGATGTCTGATTTTGTAGCTTTATCCAGAGCACAGGTGATGAAATGATTTGTGACTGATGAGCATGGAGAACTCCAGATTCTCACTATCCCTTCACAAAATGAGGTTGGAAGTGTCCATCTGTAATGAGGCAATGGATGCATTTCCCAGATACTGGGGGCTCATGTAGAGCCTCTTGGAAGGCACCCCTGATCCTTTGCTGACCCCAGCAGAGTAGGCACACAGCTGGCTGTGGATGATAAAGGCCGTGAGAGGAGGGGGAGTGGTCAAGCAAGGACAGGGAAAAGGGTACATCACAGAAGTGTCCTCTTAAAACATATATTATTATTTATTATTGTTACCTTTTTTTGGCCATGCTCTGTGGCATGTGGGATCTCAGTTCCCTGACGAGGGGTCAAACCCTGCACCCTCTGCAGTGGAAGCGCAGAGTCTTAACTGCTGGACCATCAGGGAAGTTATTAGGTATCTGCTTTGATACCAAATCTAGTGGAACGATCCTGGATTTTACCATCATCTCAGTGGTCATAGTTAGCCCTTGATGTTTAGCACAAACCTGTGAGTTTTGTTAGAGATCATAACACACATTATTTAACAAGTGCCAATGGATACTCTTTTGCTCTGACTCTGAAACAAATGTGGGAAAGTCCAGGTTCTTTTCAATACAAACAACTAGAAGAAGAATCTATGACTCTTGATGCAATAGAGGCAAATTTTAATGTCTTAGGCTTGTGTTCTGTGAAGCAGGCTAGCTGCCAGTGTGGAAAACCTCAATCATCTTTTCTTTCTCTAGGGGAGACTGATCCCTAACCAAGTGATGCTTTCTTCCTAGGGAACCAGCTATACTCATTTTCAGAAATCAATATCCCTTTGTAACAATCACTAATTATGAAATTTTAAATATCTAAGTTATATCTTCTCTGTAGGGAGTGCAGCTTGAGCCTCTCTATTCTCATTCTGTCTTCAGAGGAGACAGAAAACAGCAGGTTACCATCCTTAATAAAACAGCTTCACATAGTTGCTGGAGGTTATTAATTCATTCATCAGCTTGGGCCTTTAGTATGGAATAATCATTTTAACATTCATGTGAAATCATAGCTTTAAACACCAGTCAAGAGTTTGAATTTATTTCATTGGGCTTTCCTCTCTAGCTGTCAGTGTTTTCATCTTAAAGTGACAGAATCATAGTTAGGATAGCATGCAATTTCAGAAAAAGCCAAGAATCTCTGACTGTCTCCCCTGCCCTCAATCACACAGACATTTTTCTGCAGAGATGAAAAAAAAAAATTAGATTGTTAAATGAACAAAAGGTAACTATCACCAGGACTAGGGCAAGTTTACTCTTAAAGACACTACCCTAGGTCTTGCCTGACATGTCTTGCTTAAGAAATTTAGCCCTGAATGGTTGGCAATAGGAATCTTTCCTGAATGGCTGCACGAGTGGAAACACTCAAGTCAGTTCAGAATACGTTTGAAGAAAAAAAAAAAAAAGTCATGTTTTTCTAACATTTTCTATTAATTCATTTGGTGAAAGGTGCTGGATTTGTAGTCAAATATTTAATTCTCTGTCTCTCTCTAGGATATACACAGTGATCTGAAGATGGTAAAAGTGGCGATCTCTTGTAGATTTAAATTGTTATCCATTGAGTTGCAGTGGCCCTTTTTACCACTCACTTTCTAGCTTCTGCTGAAACTATAAACTCTAACTCAAAGTCAGCCTAGCAGCTGATTTTCAAAAGTCATGAGAACAAAACAGACTCCCTCTTTTTTCTTTCTCTTTCTGATGTGCAATTCCCTGCGTCTATCTCATGCTCATCCCCATTGGATCAACCTCAACTTTCCCTTTCAGAAAACCCCATAGCACTTAAACGTGATAGATAAAGAGCCAGTTAGGCATTCCTAAATTGCTCTCGTGTATACTGACTATAGTCCATAAACAGCAGGTTAAAGGAGGATAGAACAAAGCTTATTTATTAAATCATCTTTAGTTCTTATATTCCTTGTACTCTAAATTGTCTTAATGCATCTCATGTTACTGCTTATTGATTTTTTAGTAATTTACTATAAAGTCATCATACATTTTCTTGACATAGAACTTTGATAATCTAATTCAATGGCACTAAATTGTAGGGCTTGAGTTTGAAATATGTTATCTGTGATAAGCTACCTGTGGTTGGGTACTTCTACAATATGGCCCAATGTATATTTCATCATCATCAGGATGATAATTTTCAATCATCACAGTTGTTGTTGTTTGGTCACTAAGTTGATCTTTATGACCCCATGGACTGCAGCATGCCAGGCTTCCCTGTCCTTCACTATCTCTTGGAGTTTGCTCAAACTCATATATTAAGTCAGTGATGCCATCCAACCATCTCATCCTCTGCTGCCTGCTTCTCCTGCCTTCCATCTTTCCCAGTATCAGGGTTTTTTCCTATGAGTTGGCTCTTGGCATCAGGTGGCTAAAGTATTGGAGCTTCAGCTTTAACATCAGCCCTTCCAATGAATATTCAGGGTTGAATTCCTTTGGGATTGACTGGTTTTATCTTATTGTGGTCCAAAGGACTCTCAAGAGTTTTCTCCAGAACCACAGTTTGAAAGCATCAATTCTGTGGTACTTAACCTTTTTTCTGGTTCAATTCTCACACCTGTACATGACTACTGGAAAAATCATAACTTTGCCTATACAGACCTTTGTCAGCAAAATGAGATCTCTCTTTTTTTTACACTTTCCAGGTTTGTCATAGCTTTCTTTCTAAGGAACAATTGTTTTATCTTAATTACCACTTATTATCTTAATATGACACATTCATACCTGAGAGACAATTGTTTTAATGCCTAAAAAATCCAACAACAGTGTCAATTTTCTGACAGTTTTTTATTCATATTTTCCGGTATTTTAGGAGTATATTTGCTTTCATCACAATACATAAATCATGATTAAAAATGTGATCTGTGGGCATGCTAATGTTTTATGAATTTTCTTTCTTAAAAAAGTGCGTGTGATGGCTCAAAATGGAATTTTGAAAGCATATTAAATTTTAGTCAAGTAGAAGTTCAGTTCAGTTCAGTTGTTCAATTGTGTCTGACTCTTGGGACCCCATGAACTGCAGCATGCCAGGCTTCCCTGTCCATCACCAACTCCCGAAGTTCACCCAAACCCAGTCCATTGAGTTGGTGATGCCATCCAGCCATCTCATCCTCTGTCGTCCCCTTCTTTTCATGCCCTCAATCTTTCCCAGCATCAGGGTCTTTTCAAATGAGTCATCTCTTTGCATCAAGTGGCCCAAGTATTGGATTTTCAGCTTCAGCATCAGTCCTTCCAATGAACACCCAGGACTGATCTCCTTTAGGATGGACTGGTTGGATCTTCTTGGAGTCCAAGAGACTTTCAAGAGTCTTCTCCAACACCACAGTTCAAAAGTAGTGGTTGGACTTGATATATTTTATTATATATTTAAAAAAATATCAGGTTCAGGATAGCAAATGCATAGTTGTCAAAAATTTTAAAACAAATAAATAGAAAAAAAGGGAAGATTATTGCTTAATTTTGCTAAAGGATGAAAGTGTTAATTAGCTAATTTTCATACAGTACTGATTGTATCCCTTTATAATATGATTCAGTTCAGTTCAGTTCAGTCACTCGGTCATGTCCGACTCTTTGAGACCCCATGGACTGCAGCACACAAGGCTTACTTGTCCATCACTGACTCCTGGAACTTGCTCAAACTCTAGTCCATTGTGTTGGTGATGCCATCCAACCATCTCATCCTCTGTCGTCCCCTTCTCCTCCTGCCTACAATCTTTCCCAGCATAAGGGTGTTTTCAAATGAGTCAGCTCATCGCATCAGGTAGCCAAAGTATTAGAATTTCAGCTTCAGCATCAATCCTTCCAGTGAATAGTCAGGACTGATTTCCTTTAGGGTGGACTGATTGGATCTCCTCGTGGTCCAAGGGGCTCTCAAGAGTAATATGATTACTGACCAAACGTTGATGTTTAATAAGGGTTCATCAGAATTAAAGCAAATAGAAAGTCTCTCATGAAACCATGACCTATAGGATTGCTTAGTGATGGGGAGAAGATATCTATGGCTTTATTTTGGGATTGGCCCCTTTTGAAAGATGCTCAGCACCATAGGGATTCATTTGAAGCAGCTGCGGGCCCTCTGCTTTCCTATCTGTTGGCTTGTATTCTTGTATTTTGATCAACACGTCAAATTCATGGCTTCTGTTGTCTTCCTAGACAAATCTTTCATGACAAAAGAAAAACATCCCTGTAGTATCTCAGATCTCTTTTACTGAGTTTCAAAGGGCAAATGGTTAGGAGCCATATGGCAAAATCTGTTTTCTGTTACATCTCTTTTGGTCATTTCCCCGTCCAGCTCTAAATAAGCGTATCCAAGATTCCACTCAGCAGTGAGCCACACTGAATTCCTGAGGATGTGACCAAATCAAAACCCTGTCTATATGTGTCTGGGAAATTAAAAAGTGGCAGAGTGTACTAGGGCTTGATTACAATTCTATGTCCATTGTCAAATTGTAACTGAAAGGCTCTTGCCCTTATATATTTAAAAATATGCATCGCAGGATAACAGTAAATCAGGTATGTTATGTGATTCCAACTTAGGCATTTTTGATTTCGTAATCAATTTTTTATAGTTGATATGAAACTTCCCATTTAGACCAACAATTAGAAAATATTTGAAGAACAAAACATAAGAAACCCTCAATTGTTTAAAATGCTTCTTGATAATATATGCTTCAGCTTTTGGCATATTCAAAATAATATATCAGAACATCAGTAGATGCTGAGCACAGCTTAGAATAAATTTATGACATTTGAAGTATCTATTTAACAAATTTAAGCAACTTCTTTCTTTTGCCTTTCAAATGTTTAATAGAAACAAGTGAGTTATTCAAAATGGCATTTCATATATATATAATGTCTAAGTGGTACAGTGGCAAAGAATATGCTTATCAATGCAGGAGATCCAAGATATGTGGGTTCAATCCCTGGGTCAGGAAGATCCTCTGGAGTAGAAAATAGCAACCCACTTCAGTATTCTTGCCTGGCAAATTCCACAGACAGAGGAGCCTGGTGGCCTACAGTCTAGGTGGCTGCAAAGAGTTGGACATGACTGAGTGCGCGCACACACACATGCACACACACACACACACACACACACACACACAAGATGTATAATGTTTAAGAAAGGAAGGTAGATGTGTGGCCAAAGTTTCAGAAGTCTGAATTAATTTTCACTCCAATACTCTTGCCTGGAAAATCCCATGGATGGAGGAGCCTGGTGGGCTGCAGTCCATGGGGTCACGAAGAGTTGGACACAACTGAGCGACTTCACTTTCACTTTTCACTTTCATGCACTGGAGAAGGAAATGGCAACCCACTCCAGTGTTCTTGCCTGGAGAATCCCAGGGATGGGAGAGCCTGGTGGGCTGCCATCTATAGGGTCACACAGAATCGGACACGACTGAAGTGACTTAGCAGCAGCAGCAGCAGCAGCAGTGTTACCTTACAGCCATCAAGTTTTCAACATTACACATTTCAGTCACTTATTTGATATTTTCTTTCTTACTATAGCCATAATGTTATTACTATTTTTTCACATGAGAACCTATGTGTCTAGAAGACCTGAAAGAGTTTCTAAACTTCTTAAACTCTACCCTTAGAATTTATTTTGGAATGTGTTAATTTAAATTTCAGTGGGATAAAGCATGGTTGAATTTTTACAGGTTTATAATGTAGTAGAATCCCATCTATCCCGCTTAATGTTGCAGCAAATGCACCAGATCTACATACAAAAGTGTGGCATCAACAGCTTAGAGTTGAGGGTCCAGAAGAGGAGTCTCTTACTTTTGCTTCTTGGTTCCCAGGTGGCTCAGTGGTAAAGAATCTGCCTGCCAATATAAGAGATGCAGGAGATGCAGGTTCAATTTCTGGGTCAGGAAGATCTTCTGGAGAAGGAAATGNTTTGATTCTAGTGCTATGAGGCCAAATACTACCTTTCCAGCAGAGTGCTTTGGAACCTAGCAAAAGTTACACTGAGTGATGCTCTCCGCATAAGAATCTCCTTCCCCCATTATTGCTTTGCTATTCAACATCAGGTTCAAGTCTAGTCCCCACAATACCTTTTTAATCGAAGGGCTATTTCAAATTCCCTCTTAAATAGAAATTCTGTGCTGGCTGGAAATAATTCCACAATTTCTGCCATGACTTTTATAAGTTTTCCTGAGATAATTTTGTAGTCACAATAATAAGAAAGAAACTTAATAGTTTATTCCCTCATTGGGTCCAGAATATACTTGTTACTCAAGGGCAGTTAGCAGCTCTCTGTAATCATCTTCTCATGTAGCTGACAAGTTAATAATATTAAAAAATATATAAAGGGCTATATATTTCTGGAACTGGAAGGTAAACATTGAATTGGTAGGCTACCAATGGGAACTTTTGTATTTTCTTTTTAACATTCTGTGATTAATTTTACATTTCTTAGATTATAAGAATAAGTAAGAACTGAAATAACTTTTGGACACTTAAATGGAGTAGTGAAATATCATATCAATGTGGCCACATAATGAGAAATCACCAGGCTGAGAAACTCTTAATTTTGTGTCATAAACCTGAGCATTTCTTTTCCTTTTTTTTTTTTTCCAAGTTGAGATGCCTACACTTTAGAAAGTTTTGAAACCAATTCATGTTGAGTGAATATCCAGAAACACCTAGATAGAATGTTAAGGCTCCAAGGTTTGANTCATAAACCTGAGCATTTCTTTTCCTTTTTTTTTTTTTTCAAGTTGAGATGCCTACACTTTAGAAAGTTTTGAAACCAATTCATGTTGAGTGAATATCCAGAAACACCTAGATAGAATGTTAAGGCTCCAAGGTTTGAAAATTCTTTGTAGGATCTCAGTAAGACAGTGATATCTTCTTGCCTTCACTTATAATGTTACTAGTTAGAAGTTCTATGGAAATCCTGCCAGTTCTCATTTCTGCTTCAGGCACGGGTCATTTAAAACTAACTGTTGAGGATAAGTCTTTAATTCTGCATATCTTACACACTGTTAAGTACTTAAGTATTAGAATCTAGTGATGGTTTAAGGGACCCACGGGCTGAAGTTCACTCTTTTTCTGTGTTCTGCTCCCTTCAGTGTCTGCAGTACCCTCCAGGCTGGATTCAGAATGTCTCTGAGTCATCCTTCCAGCTAGTACTTTTGATGGAAACTGAGATACTGGTTAGACACAAGATGGCAGTAGCATACCATGTAAACTGTTATGATTTGATCTCATGGGATAGAGTTGAAATCTGAGGTATTTTTTTCATGGTTATTTTAATTTCTTTTTTTGGGGGGGTGTGGGGGCGGGTCATGGACTTCTTTGAAAATCAGGGGAAAATCAATGATGGCTTCTCTCTACCTCAACCACTGTGTGTGTGTATATGAATAAGTTTCTGATGAAGCTCTTCCATAGACTTCTAAGGTTAAAAATACCCAATTTTAAGCTTGGGTCTATGAATCCTCAATTTGAAAATAAATACACAAAAGGAACAGAATGATACAAAGAGTTCAGTAATGTAAGCCTCAAGGGAAAACAGACTCATAAGTCCAGGCCAACTTTTATAGGATTTCATCTTCTGTGCTCTTTCTAGGGAGGAATGGTAAACTGGAAACCTCTAAACGTTTGCATTATTTCCTAGCACTTTCCACTATAAGAGTAGAGACATCAATTAATTTAGTGATTATTTATTTGTTATTGGTGAATTCTTTGCTGTTGGTTTGTCTTTTAATCCCAAAAAGAAGTTTACAAAAGTTTGATAGTTTACTTCTGTCAATTATCTGAGTTCAAAAAACACATGTAACTTTTCCTAGCTCCTAAAAGTTGTCATTTTTAAAAATTATAAGCTTGTTTGCTTTTATTGTTCTTCCTATTTGTTTTTAAAAACGTAGCACAACATAATCTCTGTGGTTCAAGTTATCAACTAGCCATTCAGCAATTCAGATGCATAAATATATCCTAAGCTTAAAAATATGTTTAAATTAAAATTTCAAACAGAATAATGTACGGTTTCAATTAAAGTTTTTTTATTTGGCTCTACAAATCTTAGTAAAAATCCTGAAGAATGAGTTCTAAGCCTGACACAGGTACAGATAAAGTAACCAACTTCCATGACTGGTTCGTGCAAGCTTGGAAAAAAAGAACAGGGGGAAAAGCATAGCTGATTATTCTAGAATTTTGATTCAGAGTTACAACTTTCAACATAGCAAGAAAGTACTGGCGATTTCCCAGAAGCAAACAGCTACCCTTGATTTTAGAGAACACCAGGGGGCAGAATTGCTCTTTTTAAGTCACCTCCCCTCATCAAAGTTTAGAAAATTTAGTAAAGGGCAACAATGGTGGGTAATTGTTGAGACACTAAATATCCACAAACTTTAAGGTGATATTATATCTCACATAAGAATAATTATATATGAAAAAGCACATTATATTGGCTTCTTGTAATTTACATAAAGAAGGAAAGTGAATTTTTTTAAAAATGAATTTGTTTAGTAATTTACTAGAGGGTCACAATGAGTCATTCTCATAATTTATCAGTTACTCATTATGAGTTTATTTTTCATATTTATTTATTTTAATTGGAGGCTAATTATAATATCATAGTGGTTTTTGCCATACAATGGATGTACATCTGTTCCTCATCTTATGAGTTTCAATAATGGCTATAATATTTAAATTTAGAAAATGTACACTCAACAGGTATCATTTTAGTATATGATTTTAGTTGCAGTTTTACCCAAAGTCTAAAGTCTATATTGACAGCATATTTTCTTACTTAAAAATACAAGTTTTACATGAATATATCAATACATCTTGTAATTATGGAAAAGAGAAGAAAAGGGATCGCTTGTAGACTGTTGATGGTGATGTAAATTGGTGTAGCCACTATGAAATATTAGTATGGAGGTTTCTCAAAAATGAAACTACTATGTGATTGAGCAGCCCTATAGCTGACTATATATGCAAAGGAAATGAAAACAGGGATTTGAAGATATTTCTGCACCTCTGTGTTCATTGTGGCATTATTCACAATTGCCAAGATATGGAAACAGCAGATGTTGTCAACAGATGAATGGATAAAGGAGATGTATGTAGTATGGGTATTACTCAGTCATGAGAAGAGGGTGACTCACCACTTGTGAAAACATGGAGAGATCCTGAGGGCATCACTGTCAGTGAAGTCAGATAGAGAAAGACAAATTCTACATGATACCACTCACATGTGAAATTTAAAAGGTGAACCACTAGAAGCCAAGAGTAGAATGACAGCTATCAGAGTGGGACGGGGGAAAAATAGGGAGATATTGGTCAAAGAATACAAATGTTTAGTTGTAATATGAATAAATTCTGGGATCTAACGTACAGCATAGTTGTTACAGTCAATCATATATATTGACTCGAAAGTTATATTACATACTCGAAAGTTGCTTGGAGAGTAGATCTTAAGTGTCTTTACTACACACACACAAACACACACACACACACACACACACACACACACAGAGAAATAGTATTTAGGTAATATGATTTAGGTTTTAGCCAGTGCTGTGGTGGTAATCATTTTGCAATAGATGAGTTTATTAAATCAAGACATTGTACTCCTGAAACTTAACCCCTAACTGTGTTATAGGCCAATTATGCGTATCTCAAGAAAGATGGAAAACAAATAAGTGGGTATGTCATGTCTCCACATTAATTTTTAAACATATTTTCTAACATCTTCCATATCAAGAATTCATACAATATAATTTTACCTATTCTAATAGGGAGATCAACTTTTTTTTTATAGGAGCTCTATTATAAACAAAAATGGAGCCTTATTGTTCTTTGAGGTGATGTTCACTACCCGATCTTTCAACTCTGACTCAGCCTTTTGAAGAATCAATCCCCTTACATCTTAGTTGCGTGTGTGTTTAGTCACTCAGTCATGTCTGATTCTTTGTAACCCCATGGACTGTAGCCTGCCAGACTCCTCTGTCTATGGGATTCTCCACATAAGAATACTTGCCATTAGAGTGGGTTGCCATGCCCTCCTCCAGGGGATCTTCCCAACCCAGGGATCAAACCCAGGTCTCCTGCACTGCAGGCAAATCTTTTACCACCTGAGCCACCAGAGAAACCCACACCTTAGTTGAATAACTAAAAAATGTTCATTTTCTCATTGAATCCATGAGTTAAATTGAATACGTGGATGTACAAAACAACCATAATGTTTAACAGAGCACAGAACCTTATGAGATGAAAGAAACAGACCAGTGTTTTATGGGTGTTCTGTTTGAGTTTATATTACCAAGAAGTCTCAAGTAAGAGCTAGAAAGGTATTTTTTTATTTTAATGCAGTTCAAAGCTGCAACATTTCTGTTTAAGACTGAATACCTCCCTAAATTGTGTTTGCTAGATTTTATAGTGGTAGGAGAGAAAAACTTATCAAAGATTCTTGATAAGCACTATTTAAATCATTTGGCTATAACTTTTTTTTTTGACATGTTGCCAAAGTTTGCCTCCAAAACAAGCATGTGTTTCAAAATAAAAGAGAGGTACATTCAAAATCATGAATAAAAATGAAAACAATTGAAAAAAATGTCCTGAGGCCTGAACTCAAATATACTAATTAGTCTTTTATCAGTCCAATATGTTTTGCCAAAACAATCTTCTGCTTGATTTTAGTGTTGTTTTTCAGTGAAGATCAGGTTTTGAATATCTTTCATAAAGAACTAGAGAGAAGAATGAGGAAAACAAAATAGAATGAGGAGATATTTGTGTATGATATGAAAATGCATGGTATTATTATTTCATTTCAAAAAGTGGAGAAGACTGCCTGGTTATTTCTACTTGAATTTTCACCAATCTCTTATTTATAATTCCATCATGGCAACTGAATTCATGGATTCTTATACAAACACCTATACTTTCTTATTCTACCTAGATTCCCACATTCAGAGTACTGGTATGTGCTTGCGGATGTGAACAAAACTAACCAAATACAATCTACAAAATTATGAGAAAGACATAGAGAAAGAAAGAAGAAAGCTCATAGTCATGAAGTGAATAGATAAGAGAATGTCTTTGATCTTGGAAATTACATTCTAAAGTAGTCAGGAAATAAGGAAGTGTGATATCTGCAACTTAATCTCAAAGCTTTAGATTTATATGTTTATATTCTCATGTTATTTACATGTATACATAAAGCGGGAAAAGATGAAGAGAGGGAGAGAGGATGAGTAGGCAATTGGGCAAAATATTAATTTTTGAATATGGCCGGAGGAAGTAAGAGAGGTTTTTTTGTAAATTTTTAACAACTTTTCTGTAACTCAGAAGTTATTTTAAAATTAAGTATTAATGTATGAAATGGCAACAAGAGAGAAAAATCATTAACAGTAGGAAAGAGAAGTGATACTGCACTTAAATGCTTTTGACCTTCAATGTTTTCAGAAATGTTCTCTTGGTGACTTAGAAATCTTTCTCCTTTCATCAGGAAAACTCTGGTATCAAACACAAATATCAGTCGAATAAACATGGAGATAACATAATTAAACTTGAAACATGGGACTTTTAGTTTCTCCAGCTTTTTAAGCCTGCATTGGTCTCTGCTGTAGCTTGGGCTGCCAGAACAAAATATTGTAAACTGAGTGGCTTAAAACAAAGATTTGTTTTCTCAGAGTTCTGAAGGCTAGAAGCCCAAGGTCAATGTCTGGCCAATCTGTTTCTGGTGAGAACTCCCTTCTGGCCATCTTGCTAGGTCCTCCTATGGCCTCATATGGCCTTTCCTCAGTGCTTGTATGTGGACAGTATGTATCTGTGTGTGTGAGAGAACTCTGATATCTCTTATAATGACACTAATCCTGTCAGAACACAATCCCTTATGATTTCATTTAACCTTCATTGCTTTCTTAGAGGTTCCCTCTCCAATGTAATCCCATTGGGGTTAAATCTTCAAGCCATGAATTGGAGGCAAGAGGACACAAACATTGACTCTATAAAAGTCACCTTCAAAGAAAACTAGATTTTCAAGGAACATAAAGATCAATACTTTATGTGCGTGCATGCTAAGTCACTTCAGTCATGTCTGATTCTTTGCAGCCCCATGGACTGTAGCCCGCTAGGCTTCTCTGTCCATGGGATTCTCCAGGCAAGAATAGTGGGATGGGTTGCCATGCTCTCCTCCAGAGGATCTTCCCAAGCCAGGGATCGAAACTGTGTCTCCTGCAAATCCTGTGTTGTAGGCAGATTCTTTACCGCTGAGCCACCAGGGAAACCCCTAATGCTTTATATTCTATGCTAATTTGTTTTTATGGTGTAGAGTACAAGTATATGGAATAATATTCCTGACTCCAGCCCATACGGGACGTGATGCTATTTTCTCAAGAGTTTGTAGCAAGTAAAGCACGTTACATGGTGTCCTTATTCTTGTTTTCTAAGACTTGATCTGTTATGATATTATAATACGAAGCATCATCATAATGTCTTATGGTTCTTATTCCCTCAGTGTTGATTTCATTTATATTGTTTTGCGTTAAGAATTTATTCATCTGGATATTACATAGACTGATTATAAAAGTTGAAAAATATAAGTTGTTGCAATTAAATTCATATGTCTACCTGAATCACCTTTACAACAGTGTCAGGTGATGTGATGTAATTATGTCTCCTGTTCTACAATGACATTGACATAATTCCATTGAGATTGTTAGGAGAATGCCCAAATCAATTTTCATTTCTTACTGAGGTTCCAAATGTTCAAGAGTTTCTAAAAACTTTTATTTTGTTTTCCTTGCTGAAAAGAAAAAAACATATGTTTTCTTTGCCAGATCATCTAGCTTTTTGTTCATTCTATCTATTGCTTAAAATCCATTCCATTTTCCCTCAGAAAAGTCACACACATTTTTTTTTTTAATTTGGACCAATAGTTTGTGCATAATTGCTTATACAGATGTTAGCTTTACTTGGATTTTTGGATTGATTTTTTCCCTCTTATTCAGCTATGATTTTATCTCTATCTCAATCATGCTATCTATTTTACAGAGCTATTTTTTTTTTTTTTTTTGCCTGGAGACTTTGCTACTGAAGTCCATGTCTCTATGATCAGTCCAAACTGGTTACTTTCAGGATTTACACAATACATAACTTTCTGGGCTGTTGAATTCACCACTTTATTGATCTAATATTGTCTTTATTTTTGACATTTCTCCCCACCCTTTGCTGCTAGTGGGCCTCAGAAGTTAACAGGCATTGCTAAGCTTCCTGTTCAAATACTACGCAATTTCTCTTTGGTCTACTCTCATTCAGAAAAATATAGAAAACAGAATTCTAGAAGATCTAACTCTAGCTTATCTAATTTGATAAGGAAGAAAGATACTGTTGTCTTCCCCTTGTTGACTTGACATTCTTTTAACTTCTAAATAAAGATATAGAAAAATCATGTTTCTCATTAAAAACTGAATACATGCTAACCATCTCATGAAAAGAGAACACAAAATTGCCCTGGCCACCTTTGGATAATGTTGTTGTTTTTTTTTCCCCTAGATTTCACATTATCTTTTGAATACTATGGAGCTTAAATTTCTGAAATATAAAGTCAATTACTTATGTATTAATTAGACATAAAGTTAGATCAAACCAGTGAATTCTAAAGGAAATCAACCCTAAATATTCACTGGAAGGACTGATGCTGAAGCTAGAGCTCCAAAACTTTGGCTACCTGATGTGAAGAGACAATTCATTCGAAAAGACTCTGATGCTGAGAAAGATTGAAGACAGGAGGAGAGGGGGATGACAGAGGACAAGATGGTTGGGTGGCATCACTGACTCAATGGGCATGAATTTGAGCAAGCTCCAGGATATGGTGAAGGACAGGGAAGCCTGGCGTGCTGCATTCCATGGAGGCACAAAGAGTTGGACACAACTGAGTGACTGAACAACAACATCAATAACAACAACAAAAGTTATTAATTATGTGTATTTAATGTTAGCAAGGGAAGGAGACAATAACACTGAAATTATTTTTTAATTAAAAATAATACATACATTAATATATTCATGCTAATATAATAAATGTTGATAACAGTATAATTCTACTTTCTGCAATTTATGTTGTCATTGCTCATTTTTTGAAGGTTAGAGTGGAATTACATGTCTCCTTCATCATAATGCATGCTCTATAGAAGGAAAGTCTATATTGGAATTGCTCTCCCTTTTATCCCTGAGCACAGCAGCTGATACAGAGCAGACATTCAGATGGTATTAAATTAGTATTAGACCAGTTTATATGTGTATGTGTTTGTGTGTATGTGTGAATGCACCTGTACCTTGATGTGCCTGGGTGTTTTAAGAACAGCTTTCAAGGTGAATGTTGCCTAAAGAAATATAGCTACTGTACAGATATAAGTTCACATACTGCTTCCCAACATCTACACTAACAAATATCCTCTCTTGAGCCTTTGTGCCAATTTAGTCTCCAGCTAGAACCACTTCACATTCTGCTGTGTAAAGGTTTCATGACTGCTTTTGTGTGAATTTCCCTTCATAAATATTTTTCTTTTGTTGCTGTTCCTTGGAGCCACCCAGCAAGGTACGCAAAGCAGCTTTTATTTTCCTAATTTACAAATAAGGAATTACTCAGAAAAGCATTGTGTCCTTAGTGGTCATAAGAAGTCAAATTCAAGTAATTTGTTTATTAGTCCAGGGCTCCCACCACTACAGCATATTGGTATTTCACCATCTAAAATGGTTACTAATGGACTGAACTTGAATAATACACTAATGGAAACATCAAATGGATTTCCTCCTCCTACAGCTGTGGTTTTGAAACCACATAATATTGCTCAAGGGACAAACTAAATGTAGGTTTCTCTGCTGTAGTTCAGTCAGATGACACATGATTAGAGGCATATAAAAATCACCAATAAAGATAGCTAATGAAAGCATTTCTAGATATTTGGCATGAACCATCGTAGTGTTGCAAAGTATTTTTTATTTTTGGCCCATGTTGTAGAGGATTTGGCTGTTTTTCTGGTCCCTTTGTCACCAAAACTGACTCCCTGTTTGGAAATGTCCTTCACATTTCCTTCCCCACATCTCTGTGGTTTGGAAAACTGAATGTGGTGTCTCACTTTCTCTACCAAAGGAACTTCTTCAACATTTTAAAATGCTGATGACATTTATTGAACGCAACCCTGAAAAAAAATTTGCCATATGCTTTTGGTTTGTCAAATTCTTACCCAAAGCAAGTGTTCAATATGTAAAGAGATACTTTAAAAATACCAACACAGCCATTTTTAATTAATGGACATTCTTTGTCAAGACAGTTTGGATTTACACTTTTTTTTGGATTTGAAGTTGTATAAGAGTATGTTCTTTCTCCTTCTACTTAAAAAATGGACAAATTAATAAAACCTTTCCACTTTATAATTAAATTTGGAAGAAGAAATTTGCTTCAAATTCTAATATGCAGGTTATTATATAGGAACAAATCATTATTCTGTTAAACCTGTTCCCCATTACAAAAGGGCACATATTACTTTAATGAATGTTTTCCATGACAAGACTTTGCCACGAAACAGGCATTATGGCATTGCACACCATAACCAGATTATCTGAAGAAGCCCATGGTTGTAAACCATGAAGGAATTTTAAGATGGTTCATAACACAGTCATGACTATATTTATTCTTTTTTAATTATTCTTAAATTTCATTTACCATCTCTACAAAGGAGTACCTAGGTTTATTTTTGCTTCATGTGTTTCTATACTTTCAAAATTAAAGGAATGGATCTTTCTTATTGGCTCTACATCCAGAGACAAAATGAAATGTTCATGAAACAGACCCCCCTAAAACCAAATTTGGACCAAAACACCAGTACTACATCTTAACAGGAGTTATAAAACTAGTATTAAGCAGGTGGCCACTGAGAATCTGATTGTTCCGGCTCATAATAGAATTCTGGAAGAGATATTAATTGTGTGGTTTTGCCATTCCTAGGCTCTAGAATGTGGACTGTAATAGTAAGGTAAGTCTATTCTCTGTAGTCAAACATCTCATATTGAGTTAGTAAGCCTTCATCTTCTCTGTGGTTTGATCCTTTTTGCCTCAGCAAGATCATTATATTCTACTTGCCCTTACCTGAGTCATTTCTTTGTCTCAAAGCTCTTATTTTAAGTCAAAGACACATAGCTACATATATACTTGATCGAAGTTTATTCCCAGGATGATTTTAAAATTCAATCTTTGAATTTCTGCATTTGAAAAGAGAGAATAGGTGTATTCCTACTTAGTATAACTGAAAGCCCCAAACATTATACATAAACAAACATAAGGAGACTTTGAACGATTGAAGAGAAGAAAGCAGANGAAGTTTATTCCCAGGATGATTTTAAAATTCAATCTTTGAATTTCTGCATTTGAAAAGAGAGAATAGGTGTATTCCTACTTAGTATAACTGAAAGCCCCAAACATTATACATAAACAAACATAAGGAGACTTTGAACGATTGAAGAGAAGAAAGCAGACTAGCTAAGAATCTTGAAACCCAAAGGATGATGCAGTGATGAGTATGTGTGTTTTCTGTTTACCTCATACATCTCAAACTTTGGGGTTGAAGCTGTAAACCCAGAAATGTAAGCAGATATGGAAACAAAAATCCCCTATGAAAGCTTGCTGTCTTTAGCCAGAGGACAAGGAAAGGGGCAGAATGGCAAGCAAGAAAACTTTTAGATAATCACTGTTCTAATCTGGCCAAATGCACCACAGAGAAAACGATGGTCTTATGTCAAATCCAGGCAGCAAAGGCCAAATGATGATCCTAGATTTCCACTCTTGCTAGATTATAGAGAGGTACCTAGAACCCTCTCCAGGGTGATGTCAGAGAAGGCTGAATAGGAAGTTGTAATTTTAATCCCTACTCAGGGAAATGAATCACCCTTGTTGGGCTTTCATCCTCACCTGGAAATAAAGGGAATCACTCCTCTTACTTTCTAGAGGAGAATCAGGCCTTTCATCATTGAAAGGACTTTCACCATGGTGTCAGTGGAGGCCACATGAGAAGCGATAATAAAGCACTCTACTCTTCTGGCATCAACAGGTGTCTAGCTGGGGAGGTAGAACTACCACACTCATCCAGCAGTAACAAGGAGCTCCTCTCCATGATAACAGAGTATAAATGGGCAACCTGTACTGCTAACCTCTCCCGGCAGTATCAAAGGGCCACTATCTCCTGTCTCTGCAGAGACAGCCAACAAAAACAGGCTTAAATAAGATCCAGAGTCTCATAAGATAATAGCAAAAATGTCCAGGTTTTAACAGAACATCATTCATTGTGCCAAGAAATAGGAACATCTCTAACGGAATAAAAAAAGACAATCAATAGGTGCCAACAGGGAGGCAATGATGATACTAGAATCATTTGACAAAAATTTCAACATAGTCTTCATAAAAATGCTTCAACAGGTAATTACAAACACAGTGAAGATAAGAAGTATCAGCAAAGAATCAGAAGATACAAAGTAAAACCAAATGAAAAATTTTAAAACTGAGTAATACAATACCAACCCATCCTCAATAAATAAAGAAATAAAAACTCAAAATCTTCAGTGAATGGGTCTAACAGCAGAATGATGAGTTCAGATAAAAGAATCAGTAACCTGGAAGATAAAGCAACAAAAATTACTCAATCTAAGATTACCAAAAAATAATAAATATTTATGTCATCAGAGTCCCACTAGGTGAGGAGAAAGAAGATGAATCTAAAAACAAAAACAAAAAAACAATAACTAAAAATTTACCAAATTTGACAAAAAACATAAATGTACAGATTCAAGAAGCAAAAAAGTACAAACAGTATAAACCCAGAAACATTCACACCAAGACATTTCATAGTTAAATTTCTGAAAACTAAAGGTAAATATAAGTCTTAAAAACAGTGAGAATTGAAATATTATCTATGGCAAAAAAAAAAATTGAACAGCTTTAGATTTCTCAAAAAAAANCAAACAGTATAAACCCAGAAACATTCACACCAAGACATTTCATAGTTAAATTTCTGAAAACTAAAGGTAAATATAAGTCTTAAAAACAGTGAGAATTGAAATATTGTCTATGGTAAAAAAAAAAAAATTGAACAACTTTAGATTTCTCGAAAAAAAAAAAAATCAGTAGCAAGGCATTTTTAAAATATATATATGCTGAAATAAGAGAATTGTTCACCCAGAATTCTACATGCGGTGAACATTCCCAGAAAAAATTATGACATTTTCCAAGGAAGGAAAATTAAGATACTTTATCAGCTTCGGATCTACACTAAAAGAATGAGTAGATAAAGCTCTCCATATTAGTTTGGAGGAGGGCATGGCAACCCACTCCAATATTCTTTCCTGGACAATCCCATGGACAGAGGAGCCTGGTGCGCTACAATCCATAGGGTCACAGGGTTGGACAAGATTGAAGCGACTTAGCACACACTCATATGATAACAAAATACCACAGCCTAAGTGACTTAAACAACATTTATTTTCTCATAGTTCTGAGGCTTAAAGTGTGAGATCAGATAGCCAGCATTGTCAGTTTCTAGTGATGTTTCTCTTCCTGCCATGTAGAAGGTGGCTGCCATGTGATTGCTCACATGACCTCTTTTCAGTGGAAAGAGAGAGAGAGAGACCAAGAGACAATGGACAAGTGATTTTTAAATTCTCTGCTGTCTCTTCTTCTAAGCCCACTCATCCTGTCATATCAGAGCCCTACTCTTATGGTCTCAATTAATCTTGATTTCCTACTTAGAGGCCCAGTCTTCAGACTTAGCCACATGCATATGTTTATTCATTCAATGTATGAAATCAGGAAAGACACATTTCAGTCCATAGCACTCTCTAAACAAAAAGAAAATAGTAAAAGAAGGAAACGTGGGATATCAGGAAGGGAGTGCATGAAACAAACAAAAATATGGGTAAATAAAATGCACTTTACTTCTCCTGAGTTTTCTGCTAAGTCTCTTCAGTCATGTCCGACTCTGTACGACCCCGTAGACGGCAGCCTATCAGGCTCCTCCGTCCCTGGGATTCTCCAGGCAAGAACACAAGTGGGTTGCCATTTCCTTCTCCAAAGCATGAGAGTGAAAAGGGAAAGTGAAGATTAATGATTGAGGCAATAATTATAATACAGATTGATTCAGTTCTTCTAAGTGCTTAGGGATATTAAAGACAATTACATTATAAACAGAAAAAAGTGATGTAAAAGGAAGTAAAGGTTTGATACTTCACTTGAAGTAGTAAATAGTCAACATTAGTAGAAGTGGAAAGTTATACAGACATGTACTGGAATACCTAGAGCAACCACAAAAGAGTTAACTATGGGGCTTACGAACAAATTAGACTTACGATTGTACTCTGAACAGAACTTGCTTGTATATAGGGGCCTTATAGGGTAAATTAGGAACACTACATAGTTTAAATATTCTCCCTGAGATTCTTTTTTTTTTTTTTTTGGTGAACAGATCAGGATGTCCCCAACTCCTAGATCATGGAACCAGGCAGCACAGCAGGAGGTCGGCTTTATCTGTATTTACAGCTGCTCCTATCTTTAGCATTACTTCCTTAGCTCCAGCTCCTTTCAGTGGCATAATAAATGTAATGTGCTTGAATTATCCTGAAACCATCTCCCTCAACCGCATCTGTTGAAAAATTGTCTTCCATGTAACTGGTCCTTGGTGCGAATAGACAGCTGCTATAGGTGATTGTTCGAAAAAATAACAAGGAGAGATTAGAAAACCTTCCTAAATGATCAATGCAAAAAAATAGAGAAAAATAATAGAATGGGAAACACTAGAGATCACTTCAAGAAAAGTAAAGATAACAGGGGAACATTTCATGCAAAGATGGGCACAATAAAGGACAGAAATGGTATGGACCTAACAGACAGAGGCAGAAGATATTAAGAAGAGGTAGCAAGAATACACAGAAGAACTATACAAAAAAGATCTTCATGACATAGATAACCACTATGCGTGATCACTCACCTAGAGCCAGACATTTGGGAGTACGAAGTCAAGTGAGCCTTAGGAAGCATCACTACAAACAAAGCTGGTGGAGGTGATGGAATTCCAGCTGAACTATTTCAAATCCTAAAAGATGATGCTGTGAAAGTGTTACACTCAATATGCCAGCAAATTTGGAAAACTCAGCAGTGGCCACAGGACTGGAAAAGGTCAGTCTTCATTCCAATCCCAAAGAAAGGCAATGCCAAAGAATGTCTAAATAACTGCACATTTGCACTCATCTCACACACTAGCAAAGTAATGCTCAAAATTCTCCAAGTGAGGCTTCAACAGTACATGAACTGAGAACATTCAGATGCTCAAGACAGATTTAGAAAAGGTAGAAGAACCAGAGTTCAAATTGCCAACATCCACTGGATCATAGATAAAGCAAGAGAATTACAGAGAAATGTCTACTTCTGCTTCATTGACTATGATAAAGCCTTTGACTGTGTGGATCACAACAAACTGGAAAATTCTTCAGGAGAGGGGAATACCAAATCACCCTACCTGCCTCCTGAGAAACCTGGATGTAGGTCAAGAAGCAACAGTTAGAACTGGACATAGACCAATGGACTGGTTTAAAACCGGGAAAGTAGTATGTCAAGGCTGTATATTGTCACCCTGCTTTTTAAACTTATGTGCAGAGTGCATTATGAGAAATGGTAGGCTAGAAAGCACAAGCTGGAATCAAGATTTCCGGGAGAAAAATAAAAAACCTCAGATATGCAGATGACACCACCGTTATGGCCAAAAGCGAAGAGGAACTAAAGACCTTCTTGATGAAGGTGAAAGAGGAGAGTGAAAAAGCTGGCTTAAAACTCAACATTCAAAAATTGAAGATCACAGCATCTAATCTTATTGCTTCATGGCAAATAGATGGGAAAAATGTGGAAACAGTGTCAGATTTTANTGTAAAGCAAAACAAACTAAGAAATAAAAATTAAAATAAAAAGAATTTCCTCTATTTAGAGGTTGTGTCTGCATATTGATCTGAAATCAGTTTTCTTTAATTTTTACCAATTGATTGGTTTATAGCCACTTAACAGTGAATTTTCTTACTCATATAAATGAACCCCTCATAGGAGAATTTGTTATAAATATGCATCTGCTTTAATATATAAATATTAACATATTTTTTAATCTTGGTTTTTACTTTGGATTTTATCTTTCTCTAATGTTTTTTATTATGGTAAAAGTCATATTTTGAAATATATTATTTTAACTATTTTTAACTCTATGGTTCAGTGAGACTAAGAGCATTCACATTGTTGTACAACACTCACCATCACCCATCTTCTGAACTTTTCACGTTCCTAAACTGAAACTTAGGACATGTGGTTGCTCAGACAGTAAAGAATCTGCCTGCAATGTGGGAGACCCAGGTTCAGTTCCTGGGTTGAGAAGATCCCCTGGAGAAGGAAATGGCAACCGACTCCAGTAACGTTGCCTGGAGCATTCCATGGACAGGGGAGCCTGGCAGGATACAGTCCATGGGGCAATAAAGAATCAGACAAGACTGAACAACTCAGTATGCACACATGCACATTTGAAAATGAGCTATTCTGGGAGAGTTTCAGCTTTGGTTTTCCTTATTTGTGGATTTCCTAAGGCATTATTTAGCTTCTACTTTTTCTCATCCTTCATTTTGAAATGGTACCTCTTCTACAAAGTGTGGTTGAGTCTCTATTTCTGAAAGAAATGCCTTGTAACCAGAGGTCCCCTTGTTCTCCTGTAAACCTGTCACAGTGCTGGCCTGGTGCAGGAATGGATCACCACATAGTTTCACTCAATGAGGCTTTGAAGTTGCTATTCCAAGGCTCTGAAGTACTCCCATAGTCCATTCTCCTGCTCTATGCACTTCAAGAAAGCTTCTCTAAAAGAAATCCTCTCTCTCCTCAGAGTCTTCCCCCTCTCTCTGAGCAGCACAAGCCACCCCTGCCCCTGTTGACTTTCTTCAAACCTCACAGCAGCCCTCAATGTTGTGCTTTGAGACCAGACACTGTCTTGTACACAATGACTTGAGATACTGAAAGACAACCATTTAGTTCAGTTCAGTCACTCAGTTGTATCTGACTTTTTGCGACTCCATGNCCCCTCTCTCTGAGCAGCACAAGCCACCCCTGCCCCTGTTGACTTTCTTCAAACCTCACAGCAGCCCTCAATGTTGTGCTTTGAGACCAGACACTGTCTTGTACACAATGACTTGAGATACTGAAAGACAACCATTTAGTTCAGTTCAGTCACTCAGTTGTATCTGACTTTTTGCGACTCCATGAATTGCAGCACTCCAGGCTTCCCTGTCCATCACCAACTCCTGGAGTTTACTCAAACTCACGTCCATCGAGTCGGTGATGCTGTCAAGCCATCTCATCCTCTGTCGTCCCCTTCTCTTCCTGCCCCCAATCCCTCCCAGCATCAGAGTCTTTTCCCATGAGTCAACTCTTTGCGTGAGGCCTTTTCTCATTAATGTCCTCCCTGTTCACCAAGCTTAAGGGACATTCTCCTTTTACCTGTACACTTTTTACCTCACCTATACTTGTTGTAGAATTCTCCAACTTTTAACTTTCTTCCCCAACCTTTATGCTATCTCCTATGCCTGTATATTGAGTGAGGATACTCTCCAAAATCCTTAGCTTTTCTGAGAATGTTCTTATGTTTCCTTTTGGTAAATGAAACCTGAGAGTTCTCCAAGAACACTGGAAAGAAGCTGCTCTGGGCAGTTGATCGTTCCTATATACTTGACAAACTGAGGGGTCAGGTGAGATGGTCAACATTCTCTTGGCTCCTTACTGCTTGTTCCCACTGATGTCTTTGACCAGTGATATCACTCCTTCCTATTGAGATCTTTGACCATGTCTGATCTTTGAGCTTCCTCATCACTGTCGTCGGCTAACCTTCTGGTCCAAACAAAACCTAGGAAGCACTTAGCAAGCATGAGATACACTAATTCCATACCTTTTCCAGGAAGGGTTTCTAATACATTTCTAGGTTGCTGCTAAGTCACTTCAGTCATGTCTGACTCTGTGCTACCCCATAGATGGCAGTCCACAAGGCTCCCCCATCTCTGGGATTCTCCAGGCAAGAACACTGGAGTGGGTTGTCACTGCCTTCTCCAAATCTTCTGGTCACTTCTCAAATTCATGGGTGTTTGGCCATTGGTCTCTTACAAACTTGCTCTTCATCCTGACTTCTGCCAAAATCTCCAGGGATTTCAGAAAGTGAATATCTCACACTACATAGCATCATGACTTCTGGGTTTTCTCTTCATTACTACAGGACCTTCACTCCACTCCATTTCAATGACACCATTTAAAAGAGGAAAAATGAAAACTCTCATTACAATCTGAGTTGTATAGGGTTGACCAAAAATTTCATTCGAGTTTTTTCATAAGACGGTACAGAAATACCCAAATGAACTTTTTGGCCAGCCTGATATTTCAAATCATTTTAAAATTTGAAACACAAAATTATAGAGATAGAGAAGAATAAATACATAAGTTGTTACTCTTGCTTCTTCTTCTTCTTCTTTTTTTAGCTGAACATAAAACCAAAAGTCCTACCCCTTCCCTGTGACCTGATTCACATTTGCAGCTGAAATGCCGTGGTGTTTTTAGCTATTTTAAATGACTCAGTTCCTTAAACCTGGTGAGTCTTTTTCTTTTTCTTTTTTTTTTCTTTACTGATTTATGTTCCAAATTTCTTTAGTCATGCTGAAAGTTTTTCATAGTCCAAGGACCAAAAAATCAGATGGAAGAAAAAAACAGAATGTTAACTGTCATGCAATATTTAAAATAAATGCCAATTTGACTTCCTACTTTTTGATGAATATTTGTAATGCATTTTTAGGATGGCTATCATTTCAGGAGGCTTCACAAAGCACAGAAGAAAATAAAAAAGGAAATATTTTGTAACAAAGCAATTTTGTTTGGATTTAGGGGGGGCAAGTTAGTCTTCTTGTCTTAAAAGTTTTGATTTGTAATCATGAGAATTCATTCCGTAAAAATTTCAAAACCAAGAGTTTGTTTCCATAAGGTTTTTTATTGTCTTGATAACAAGAGCTTGACACTTCAGTTTGTGTCTTGGCCTAACGCTTTCTTATATATTGTCTGCCAATGAAAATTATTTGAAATGCCATGTACAATGTTTACCTTTGAAATAAAGTCTTCTTTGGTGAAATTTTTATGTTTTTGAAGATGGACAAGCAACTTCTCTATGGCTAATGAGCCTGAAACAGGAAGTGATTCTGACTCAAACAATGACAGTATCCATCATGGCCAAAAGACAGAAAATTAATACAATTCACATTCCATGACATACTCATTTCAGACAAACACAATTTCAGTAAGCCTTTGTCTTCTCCTTAGTAAAGCATAGAACATTTTACCTGCTAGAAGAAAGGCTAATTATAACATCTCTTTCATTTCCAAATATTTTTTCATGAATTGTAGGGAAATCACTGTGCTAGATTTTATGGTTAATGTAGATGTGAGTAACAAAGAAGATAGTAGTAGTAAAAGGTGGGGTAAAGAGTATGGTATATAGAATCAAAAATTGAATCCATGTTCCAATTGTACCACTTATTAGCTCTGTGACGATTACAAAAAATTCAACATTTCTCATTTTTTTCATTGGTCAAGTAGAGACATGGTTGTGTGATCTTAGAGGAAAAATTTTTAATTTTTTACCACTGAGTATGTTATTAGCTATGAGTTTGTTATATATGACCTTTATTATATTGTTACATTTCTTCTTTATTCTTTTCATTGAGTTGTTATCATAAAGAGATGTTGAATTTTTTCAAGTACCTTTCTCTGCATCTATGGAGGTGATCATGTGATTTTATCCTACATTTTGTTAATGTGCTGTTTCATATTAATTGATTTGCATACATTGAAATGATATGTATTCTTGCAATAAATCCTATTTGATCATAGTATGTGATTCTTTTAATGTATTCTTAATTAGGCTTGCTAATATTTTGTTGAGGATTGTAGTATCTTTGCTTATCAGAGGCAGCTGACCTGTAATTTTCTTTTTCTGTAGTGTCCTTGTCTGGCTTTGTAAAATCAACTTGGAAATGTTCTCTCCGATTCAGTTTTTTTGACAAGCTTGAGAAGGATGGTATTAGTTTTTCTTTAAATATTTGGTTGAATTTATCAATGAGACCATCTGATCCTGGGCTTTTCTTTGTTAGGAGGTTTTTGATTTTTGGTACAGATTTGATCTGTACAGATTTTTTTATTTCTTCAAGATTCAGTCTTGGTAAGTTGTATTTTTCTAGATTTATCTATCTTTTCTATATTATCAAATTTGGTGGCATGTAATTATTCATGGTAATTTCCTATGATCTGTATTTCTGTGTTATCAGTTTTAGTATCTCCTCTTTCTGATAGTATTTGAATTTACTTTGTTTTTTCCTTAATTGGTTTAGTAAAACTTTCTCAAGTTTGTTTATCTTAAAAAAAAGTTCTTAGTTTCACTGATCTTTCCTATTTTGTTTATAATTTCTAGTTTATTTCTTTATTTCTGTTTGATCTTTGTTATTTTTTTCCTTCTATTAACTTTGAATTTACTTTGTTTTTCATCTTCTTGTTCCTTGAAATGTTAAAGTAAGTTGAATTCTCTCTTTTTTTTCTCTTAATGTAGACTATTATTGCTATAAATTTTCCTGTTAGAACTACTTTTGCTACATCCTATGAGCTTTGGTTTCTCGTGGTTTCTTTTTCAATTGTCTCAAGATTTTTTTTTTCTTTTGGTTTCTTCTTTAATTTACTGATTGCTCAAGTGTGTGTCTTTAGTCTCCACATACTTTGGAGCTTTCCAGTTTTCTTTAAAATCAGTTGGAACTGATTTCTAATTTCATATAATTTTGGTTGAAAAAAAATGCTTGATATGATTTCAGTCTTCTTAAATCTTCAAGACTTATTTTGTAGCCTAACATGTGATCTGTCCTGGAGAATATTTCACATGTGCTTAAGAAAAATGCTTATCCTCCTCCTGCTGGTTGGAATGTTCTATATTTTGTCTATAATATTTTTTGAGTCTAATGTTTATTGATATTCTGTGTGAATGGTCATTGCAAGTAGAATGTTAAAGACCTTTATTACGTTGATTGTTATCTCTTTCTTTCTTCAGATCTATTAAAATTTGCTTTCTATATTCAGGTGCTTCAGTGTTAGGTGAATTAAATAATTATTGTATCCTTTTGATTAAGGAAAATTCCATGGATGGAGGAACCTCGTAGGCTACCGTCCATGGGGTTGCAAAGAGTCAGACACAACTGAGAGACTTCACTTTTTTTTTTTTTTTTAACTTGAGTAAGTGACTCTATTATCAACATATAATGACCTTTTTATTTTTTTCTCTCTTGCTATAGTCTTTGGCTTAATGTTTTATTTTGTTTGATATAACTATATATGCCCCTACTTTCTTTTAATTCCTATGTGCACATAGATTATCTCTTCCCATAGCTTCACTTTTATTCTATGTGTATCTTTTAGCAGTAGCTGGGAATATCAGGATATTAAATTCGCTTCTATCAGGGGGAAACTGAAGCTGGGCAGTTTTACTTGCTCACTCTGTGCTGAGTCAGAGGGAGTATCCACGTGACTAAAAAGAAACTGTTAGGTATAATCCCTGGAGGACTCATGAATGTTGAGCTCCATTAGCTTCCAGAATGAGGTGATTTGGGAGCCAGTCCCTTTGGTGGTCTCCATAGAAGTTTGTGTGCCAGATGTATGGACAAACTCCTCTCAGGGATACGCCAATGTCTTGGTTTTATTGTGGTAAGCCACAGACAGAAGTGGGAAAAGTGCCCACTGACTCTTTTGGGTTCCAGGCAGATCACAGTCAGCCTTGAGATGCATGCTAATTAGAATCTGGACTTTCAGGCATCATTTTATAAAGAATTCAGTTAAACCCTTATCAGGGAAAGACTGGGAGATAGATGTTTCTGCCTGCTACCTCTGCATTGGACCTCCTTGGGAGGATAGCCATGGTGAGTATTCACTGCCCACTAACAACTGCTTCCTTAATTTCTATAGTCCCCTGGGAGTCATGAACACAAGTCTTTTTTTTTTTTTTTATTTCATTTTATTTTTTGGAAAACTTAGTTTTATTTACAGATAAGTCCATTGGTTACATGCTGTTATTTTTGCATTTTACAGATAAGAAAACTGAGGCTTAACTTCTTCAAGAACAAAAACTAAGAAACAGAAAACATAACTTATGAAAAACAACATCCAAAATANGCATTTCTCCTGTTCCTTTACCTCCTGGGTATTCCTCTGTCTCTTCATCTTGGTTACATTGCTGCATTTCGAACACAAGTCTTGTATGCTTTCTGAACTAGGTGAATTGGAGGTGTGTCCTTCAGGTGTCAGCCTTAAAAGTTGTGGTGCGAGATGTTTGATCCAACCTTTTACTTCTTAGAGAGAAGCTGGGAGTTGGAGGTTCCCTCCTGATTGTAGAGCACTATGCCAAGGGTGGGGTTTATGGTGAGAGTTTAGGAGTCTCCTATGTTGCCATTTTGGTGATGTGGAAAGACATTTTAAAAAAATGAAACAAAGAGGAAACAGGAGGTGATTAATTTGGGAAATGTTGATCTAGTCATAAAGATATTACTGAAACATATTTTATAACTGTATGTAATTTAAGCCCTGCAGGCCCAAATCTGGCCTTCGATATCTATCTAGTTCCAACAGATATAATGTGATTATGCCAAATTAGTATAGGTAATTTTCTTTTGCTGCTGTGTATTGGCAAGTGAAGTATTTGTGAAGTGAACTGTGGGATATTTTGTTCCTTAGCATTTGTGTCAATTTCATGTTAAGGAAATGAATCTGAAGAATAATATAAGTGAGCATTTCCAAATACTAAAAAAAAAACTACAAAAATGTGATTTGGACTTTATTTAATTTCCTATTGTCATCACATGAAGAATTCTTCAAGTTCTTCTGAAAAAAAGGGAAAAGAGTAAACATGTTTCTTATATTTAATGATATTCACCCAAGTTGACAAATGCTTTTTAATATCAGTTCAAAACTCTCTGAGTGCCAGCTATTGGCAATTGCTCATTGCAAAATAAGTTTAGTGGGCAGAAGGAGGATTCCAAGCTTTGCAGTTGGAGTACAGAATTCAGGCTATGTCTGCAAAGAAAGACAAACACTGCCTTGGAATAACAAAATGTCTGATATACTCCACTATCTTAAAAACACATTAGAATATTAATGAAAATTAATCTGGTATCGATCATATTGTTTGGAGTGGCCTCCAATCCAATACTGAATGAAACGGAAGTCTGGTAACTGTGTGTAAACCCTTGGAACAATTGACACTGGTGCTGGTCAAATCTTCTGGGGTTGCTGCTTCATGTGACAATGATTAAAGCTTTAGCACATGGGACTGGCCCATAGTAAGTCTTCAAAGAATGTCCTCTATTGCACTACTTTCAACTAAGGACTTCATCTCAGAACAGCTAGTAGGAGAGGAGAAATAAGCCATCACCACACTATTCTACGTGCAAGGAGAGAAGTCACAGATTTCTTTTTAATCCATAGTTAAAAAGAAGTTTGTGAGGCTCAATTCAGATTAATTTGAGAATCAATATTATAACATTTCTTCAAAAGTCAAATTATTTAATATCATATATATCTAGAAATGTGTATTGAAATAAATAAGTCAAAACAAAAAATTATATTACTATATATATGTGTGCATATATTATCCCTGTCTATCAATCTATTTCCTTGAGTATATTTAAGAGACTTAAACTACTGATTGAGAATTTTGTTTTTACAATTGACCAACTGCTGTTGTTGTTTAATCATCCAGTCGAGTCCAACTCTTTGAGATGCCATGGACTGCAGCATGGCAGGCCTCCCTGTCCCTCACTGTTTCCCGAGGTTTGCCCAAGTTCATGTTCATTGCATCAGTGATGCCATCTAGCCATCTCATCCTCTAACTTCTTCTTCTTCTTCTGCCCTCAATCTTTCCAGCATCAGAGATTTGCACAATGAGTCAGTTATTCCCATCAGGTGACCAAAATACTGGAGCTTTAGCTTCAGCATCAGTCCTTCTAATGAATATTCAGGGTTGATTTAGCTTAAGACTGACTAGATTGATCTTGCTGTCCAAGGGACTTTAAGGAGTCTTATCCAGTACCACAGTTCAAAGGCATCAATTCTTTGGCATTCTGCCTTCTTTACAGTCCAGCTTTCACACCTGTATGTGACCACTGGGAAGACCATAGCCTTGACTATACAGACCTTTTTTGCCAGAGTAATGTCTCTGCTTTTCAACATACTGTCTAGGTTTGTCATAGCTTTCCTGCCAAGAAGCAATCTTCTGATTTCATGGCTGCAGTCACCATATGCAGTGATTTTAGAGCCCAAGAAGGAAATCTCTCACAACTTCTAATGTTCCCCTTCTATTTGCCATGAAGAAATGGGGTTGGATCCCATAATCTTAGTTTTTTTAAAATACTTAGTTTTAAGCCAGTTCTTTCACTGTCTTCCCTCACCCTCATCAAGAGGCTCTCTAGTTCCTCTTTGATTTCTTCCATTAGAGTAGTATCATCCACATATCTAAGGTTATTGATGTTTCTCCCACTTATCTTGATCCCAGCTTGTAACCTATAACTCAGTGTATAGGTTAAACAAACAGGGTGACAGCAGACAGTCCTGTCGAACTCCTTTCTCAACCTTGAAGCAACCAGTTGTTCCATACAGGGCTCGCTCTAATTGTTGCTTCTTGATCCACATACAGGTTTCTCAGGACACAGGTAAGATGGTCTGGTATTCCCATCTCTTTAAGAGCTTTCCACAGTTTACTATGATCCACNACAAACAGGGTGACAGCAGACAGTCCTGTCGAACTCCTTTCTCAACCTTGAAGCAACCAGTTGTTCCATACAGGGCTCGCTCTAATTGTTGCTTCTTGATCCACATACAGGTTTCTCAGGACACAGGTAAGATGGTCTGGTATTCCCATCTCTTTAAGAGCTTTCCACAGTTTACTATGATCCACACAATGGAAGACTTTGGTGTAATCAGTGAAACAGTGGCAGATGGTTTTCTGGAATTCCCTTGCTTTCTCTATGATGCAGCAAATGTTGGCAATTTGATCTCTAGTTCCCCAGCCCTTTCTAAACCCAGCTTGGACATCTGGAATCTCTTGGTTCACATAATGTTGAAGACTAGCATGCAAGATTTGAAGTATAAACTTACTAGCATGGGAGATGAATACAGTTTTCTGATGGTTAGAACATTCTTTAGTACTACCCTTCTTGGGAAGTGGGATGAAGATTGGCCTTTTCCAGTCCTGTGGCCACGGCTGGGTCTTCCAGATTTGCTGACATATTCAAAGCAACACCTTAATGGCATCATCCTTTAGGGTTTTGAATAACTCCACTGGAATTCCATCACATCCACTTTTATTAATAGCAGTTGAATAATCTGCTGACAAACTAGTTCTGCTACAAATTGAATTCAAAAAGTTGATCATCTAGCCATGGTAAAATATATTCTTCCCTGTACTGCATATTTTACTGTTATATAAAACTGAATGAATTACTGGGAAAGTTTATTCATTGATGGCCTATATTTTATGATGTCCAAAAAATGATTTGTAGAATAGAAAAAATACCTCATCTTCCCAAATGATGGCGTTCTACTAGAAACAGGAACACAGGAGAAATACATATGTCTATGTGAATTAGAACTTAGCCTTCATGTTGTTAACAGGTCTTAGTCTCCATGTAAATAGTTGGATAATCCATTAATCTAGGAGCAGTATCTCTGCCTGTTTGTTTCTTACTTCAGCCACGACTGGTGTATTAGTTTCTTACAGCTGCCATAACAGTGTATCCTAGATGAGGCTGGTTCCTTCTGAGGGTTCTGAGGGACAATGTATTCCATGTTTCTGTCGAAAATTCAGAGAATGCAAATTTTAAATCACCAAATTAATAATAAGTGGTATCCAGGCTTCCCAGGTGGTTCAGCAGTAAAGAATCCACCTGCCAAGGCAGGAGCTGCAGGAGAAGTGGTTTTGATTCCTGGGTCAGTAATATCCCCTGGGGAAGGAAAGGACAACCCACTCCAGGAGAAAGGAGCCTGGCAAGCTAGAGTTCATGGAGTCACAAGGAGTCAGACACGACTGAACAACTGAGCACACACGTGGTAAGAGTTTATTGTGTATACAAAAAGCATTCATGAACTGGAAGCTTCCAAATTCAAATTCAAAGGCTAATATGAAGCTTGGGGGCATGAAGTGACCTGGTGGCTTGTAAAGTGAAAATGAGGATGTTACTGACCTTTACAATAACTGGTCGTTACAATGGGAGTTTCTAAATGGCAGGAGACTGGTTAAAGTGATTATCTCATACTAGTTTTAGGAAGATGACTTAAATTTCCTTTATAACTGCCAGAGGTATTTACAAAATAATAACTTAAGTTTCCTTTATGTTCATGAAAACAGTTGATTTAGTTTCACTTACATGGCATAGGGGTTTTTGTCTGTTTGGGGAAGTCTCNCATGTCATTGTACAACAGAAACTAACCCAACATTGTAAAGCAGTTATATTCAAATAAATATAGCTTGCTCTGCTCATGTGTTTTGCCTTTTCTTCTTTCCCAGGGGGTATCTTCATTTATTTCTTTGCTCATTTATAAAAATCTATCCTATAGTAGTTTACAAATTTCACTTACCTTCTACCCTTTGGCCGCCTGCCTTTAATTTTTGTTTATGCTGTGATTCATTGATTAGAAATCTTTATCTCAATGTACTAAAAATGATCAATTTTTTTTTGCTTTGTGTTTTTGATAATTTTTTAAGGATATCTTTTCAAGATCCTGCCACAAAGATATTCTATAACCTTTTATCTATAAACTGTACTACTTTACCACTTTTATTTAGGCCCTTAATGGTCCTAGACACCACACTTGCATGTGATGTTATGTAAGAATCTAGATTATTTTTCTGTTTATAGTTTGAATCTTCTTCAAATTGAGATCTGATCACTGCACTAGGTAGAAAACAGATNATCTATAAACTGTACTACTTTACCACTTTTATTTAGGCCCTTAATGGTCCTAGACACCACACTTGCATGTGATGTTATGTAAGAATCTAGATTATTTTTCTGTTTATAGTTTGAATCTTCTTCAAATTGAGATCTGATCACTGCACTAGGTAGAAAACAGATTATGGTAACATTAATAAAAATATGTCATTTTCCATAAAAAAATCTCCTGTAAAGGCAAAATAGGTACAGAATCAAAAAAGTAGAACTACTTGAAAGATCCAAGCAAATATACACCCCTGCCAAAATACCATTAGCCAAGCATCACTGTTTTATATTTGATATTCTAGAATTATGGACTATTAGGGAAACCTCAGATTTAGCTAACAGAAGCTGTTGGCAGAGGTGAGGTTTTCTTGTATCTAATGGTTTTCTTGTGGAGGTTGACTGATAGGTGGAAAAGGAAAACCTCTTTATGTAAGGTACAAACAATTGTTTCAGGCACTCTGACTTCACCTTGACCTGTTTCCTACTGATTTATCCCAAAGCATAAATAGCTTCAGCTTAGACAAGGCTTCACTTCTGGCTCTCTGGCCTCAATTCCTTGACTATTTATATCTTTAGAGGCTGGCACCACTTGTTCATGTAACAATGAAACAATGACTCCTAAATTGAGATCTTTTTATCTTCTGCCTAACTTCACAAAAAATGCTGATGTTCAGAGTGTAATACAGTAGACAGACAATCCATCAAGTCCGTCGTGCTGGCTGACTGGCTGACTTCTGCATGGATGGAATTCAAAGACTTGCCAAGCAAATAAATATAGTGAAAAACACATCCAAAATTAGACATACCCCTAAATAAGTTATTGTAGGTAATTTGCCAAGAGCTGTTCTTCTGTCTCGCAGATTGTCTGTGTTTAAGGTCAGCATATTATGCCTAGCAGAGGCTAGCATTGGATGACTCCCCTCTGCCTGATGCACTTTCATGCCTATGACAGCAAGCCTAAAGTAATCTTTTGGAATTTATTGAAGGACTCTGTGGCAAGCCTGCCAGAGCTTCTAGTCTTTTGTTTACAATCACTGTTACCTCCTCTTTGAGTCCTGAGCACAGTTTATCTTTCCTCAGAAAGACAGATATGGAAGGGCTTGAGGGGTACTCATTCTTTTCTTGCTGATGATGAAAAAGTCAAGTCCAAAAACTGACTGAAATGAGGATGTATTTTGCAATTTCTCAGCTACTGGGTCAGTCTGTCTGATTTCTAAATAGTTCCTGCTTTTGTTAAGGAAATGTTCTGCTTTGAAGAGAAGAGTAGAGGATGGGAGAGCTAAGTGGGGTGAAAAGCAGAAATTTTTATTGGAAATAACTGATAACAAGATGCCTTCCCTTTCAAAACCAACCCAAGGGAAGCTTTTGTCATTGTAAAACTGGTCTAATGTCAATTAAGCTTAAAATGATTTACTTTTAGAAGAATACAAGCCAAAGGAATTTGCTAAGAAGTTTTAACAGTTGTAGGTCTATTAAATAAGAAAGATGAATACATCCTTGCTATATAAGTTAAACATGAAATATTTTAGTTCTAACTCTAATTGATCCTAGAAGTCCATGATCAAGTAACTGAAATGTATCTGTTTTTCTTCTTCCAATCAGAGCATAATTTAGTAACATCACACATTTCTAGGGCTCAGAGGTCTAACAAACTTTTCTGTCTTGAGCGTTGCCACGAATTAGAATTGAGGACTAAACAGTCGCTAAACATGTCTAAATGGCTAAAATTAATGCCACAAAATCCCGACTTGAAAGTAGAAGTAAAGCCTATAAATGGATCTCCCACCACATCTCAGTTGATTAACTTGATTTTTAAAATGACTTTCCCCCTTTTTATGTGCAATAAAGTTGAAACACAGAGAGGTGCAGAGAACAAGCTGAGTTCATATTTTTCTATTCACCCTCCAGATGAGAAAACTCAGGCTTAATGAGGTTAACTTACCTATCCACTAATTTCCTTTCTTTGTGGGGGGATAATATAGCTAGTTTCATAAAGATGAATACCAAAACCCTTAACTTTCAGAAACTTCCTTCTTTGAGCACCGAATGAACACATAGGACTGTCCTTGCAGACTGGCTTCTATCCAAGGGAGAGCTGGCTATCGCTAGCCCTTCAGCTGCCAACTCTTTCTTCCAGCCCTGCTGGGTCATGAAGGTGTTTTGCCAACTTATAATAAGTGACTGAACTAGGTCAGAAGAGAGCTAAAGAAGGTCTAAACCAAGGAAGTGGTAACAGAAGCAGAACTGAGGTAGATTTGAGGAGTGTTTTGGAAACAATATTTGGGCTGATCAACGGTAATCCTTTGCTCACATCCTGTGTGGGAAATACCTCATAGTCTGTGGGTATCAGCTCCAGAGTTATCACTTCATACTATCTACACTCTTATGATCCATAAGTGAGTGTTTAAGAAATAGCTGCTGCTGCTGCTAAGTCACTTCAGTTGTGTCTGACTCTNCTCAGCTACTGGGTCAGTCTGTCTGATTTCTAAATAGTTCCTGCTTTTGTTAAGGAAATGTTCTGCTTTGAAGAGAAGAGTAGAGGATGGGAGAGCTAAGTGGGGTGAAAAGCAGAAATTTTTATTGGAAATAACTGATAACAAGATGCCTTCCCTTTCAAAACCAACCCAAGGGAAGCTTTTGTCATTGTAAAACTGGTCTAATGTCAATTAAGCTTAAAATGATTTACTTTTAGAAGAATACAAGCCAAAGGAATTTGCTAAGAAGTTTTAACAGTTGTAGGTCTATTAAATAAGAAAGATGAATACATCCTTGCTATATAAGTTAAACATGAAATATTTTAGTTCTAACTCTAATTGATCCTAGAAGTCCATGATCAAGTAACTGAAATGTATCTGTTTTTCTTCTTCCAATCAGAGCATAATTTAGTAACATCACACATTTCTAGGGCTCAGAGGTCTAACGAACTTTTCTGTCTTGAGCATTGCCACGAATTAGAATTGAGGACTAAACAGTCGCTAAACATGTCTAAATGGCTAAAATTAATGCCACAAAATCCCGACTTGAAAGTAGAAGTAAAGCCTATAAATGGATCTCCCACCACATCTCAGTTGATTAACTTGATTTTTAAAATGACTTTCCCCCTTTTTATGTGCAATAAAGTTGAAACACAGAGAGGTGCAGAGAACAAGCTGAGTTCATATTTTTCTATTCACCCTCCAGATGAGAAAACTCAGGCTTAATGAGGTTAACTTACCTATCCACTAATTTCCTTTCTTTGTGGGGGGATAATATAGCTAGTTTCATAAAGATGAATACCAAAACCCTTAACTTTCAGAAACTTCCTTCTTTGAGCACCGAATGAACACATAGGACTGTCCTTGCAGACTGGCTTCTATCCAAGGGAGAGCTGGCTATCGCTAGCCCTTCAGCTGCCAACTCTTTCTTCCAGCCCTGCTGGGTCATGAAGGTGTTTTGCCAACTTATAATAAGTGACTGAACTAGGTCAGAAGAGAGCTAAAGAAGGTCTAAACCAAGGAAGTGGTAACAGAAGCAGAACTGAGGTAGATTTGAGGAGTGTTTTGGAAACAATATTTGGGCTGATCAACGGTAATCCTTTGCTCACATCCTGTGTGGGAAATACCTCATAGTCTGTGGGTATCAGCTCCAGAGTTATCACTTCATACTATCTACACTCTTATGATCCATAAGTGAGTGTTTAAGAAATAGCTGCTGCTGCTGCTAAGTCACTTCAGTCGTGTCTGACTCTGCGCGACCCCATAGACGGCAGCCCACCAGGCTCCCCCGTCCCTGGGATTCTCCAGGCAAGAACACTGGAGTGGGTTGCCATTTGCTTCTCCAGAGAAATAGCTACCCATATTTGACCCATATGTATTAATAATAAACTTTCAATTACTTTCGAGATGTATAGATTTTAGGACCTAACTAACAGTGGCTGAAGGCAAAGAAGAACTAAAGAACTTCCTGATGAAAGTGAAAAAGGAGAGTGAAGAAGTTGGCTTAAAACTCAACATTCAGAAAGCTAAGACTATGGCATTTGGTCCCATCTCTTCATGGTAAATAGATGGGGAAACAGTGGAAACAGTGGCTGACTTTATGTTCTTGGGCTCCAAAGTCACTGCAGATGGTGACTGCAGCCATGAAAGTAAAAGATGCTTGCTTCTTGGAAAAAAAGTTATGAGCAACCTAGACAGAATATTAAAAAGCAGAAACATGACTTTACCAACAAAGCTCTATCTAGTCAAGGCTATGGTTTTTCCAGTATTCATCTATGGATGTGAGAGTTGGACTGTAAAGAAAGTTGAGTGCCGAAGAATNCATGAAAGTAAAAGATGCTTGCTTCTTGGAAAAAAAGTTATGAGCAACCTAGACAGAATATTAAAAAGCAGAAACATGACTTTACAAACAAAGCTCTATCTAGTCAAGGCTATGGTTTTTCCAGTATTCATCTATGGATGTGAGAGTTGGACTGTAAAGAAAGTTGAGTGCCGAAGAATTGATGCTTTTGACCTGTGGTGTTGGAGAAGACTCTTGAGAGTCCCTTGGACTGCAAGGAGATCCAATCAGTCCATCCTAAAGGAAATCAGTCTTGAATATTCATTGGAAGGACAGATGTTGAAGCTGAAACTCCAATACTTTAGCCACCTGATGGGAAGAGTTGACTTATTTGAAAAGACGCTGGGAGAGATTGAAGGTGGGAGGAGAAGGGGATGAAAGGATGAGGTGATTGGATGGCATCACCAACTCAATGGACATAAGTTTGAATAAACTCCAGTAGATGGTGATGGACAGGGAAGCTTGGCGTGCTGCAGTCTATGGGCTTGCAAAGAGTTAGGAAATGACTGAGCAACTGAGCTGAACTAAATAGTGGCTGGATTTCAGCTTTAGATAAATGAAACATCAGAAAGTTAGACTATATATTCCCTGATGTGTCTTAATGATGTAACTCTTTAAAAGATTTGTTTATTTTTTAATTGAAGGATAGTGGCTTTACAGAATTTTGTTGTTTTTTGTCAAACCTCAACATGAATCAGCCATAGGTATATGATGTAATTCTTGATGAACACAGCCCTTTATAAAGGTGACTAGCAACAGTCAACTTTTTTCTTTTTTCTATTTTTTTTGCAGTCATTAGACCTTCCCTGAAGTGTTCAATAACTTGCAAAGCCATTCCCTTATCATGCAACCATTTCAGTTATAACACACACGAATATAATTTTCCAGGATTATCTTGTTTAATATTAATCTTGCAGTCATTGTGAAAATCAAGACACTTTCCTTCATCCATCCTCTTTCAGGTAGCATCTTCATACTCCAATATCTTACTTGAAAAAGACTTTGCACATGTGACATCATGATTATACAATTAATTCTCTGGTTCTGTTATTCCAAATTTGGCTACTCACTCACATTTATTTGTAACTCCTAAATCAGTACAGAAAAGATGTGCTGGGGAGTTCTTGGTTAATGATGTGCTGAGGAGTCACCTGATGGGAAGGTTCCCAGTTGAGGAAAAACAAGGTGATATTCTGCCTTCTCATTTAGCTCTGTTTTAGAAAAGAGCTGTCTATTTCTATTCCATTTAAAGCCATGTATTTTGCATTATTATGCTTTTATGAACTATATTATTATTTTATTTATTTAAATTTGACTGTTTTGAATGGCCCTGAAAAGTAGTGTTGAAGTGCTACCTAGTATTCCTAAATGCAGAAAATACATGCAGTAGAGAAGCTTGCTTTTTCTAACTAGGCATGGGTTATCATTCTGTTGGCCACAAGCTCAGTGTTAATGAACCAACATGGGGCATCCAGCAGAAGAAAAAGGAAATCCTCCATCTGTTTGTGAGGCCACAAGGGAACAAGGGAAAGTAACACCCAGAGCATGTGACCAAGCCATGGGAAATAAGAAAAGTAGCTGGGAATCTCTGGATTTGTGAGCTGACCACCAAGAAAAAAGGGTAGTGGAAAAGACTGCTGTGAGGCTAAAAAACCAAATAAATTTCTGATCACATAACATCACTGAGGGTCATGGTAAACCAACCTCGGCTAGTACTGGGAAGTGTGCACATTTCAAGAGGTGTTTATGTTGTGAAAACTCTGAACTTGAAGGAGGGACTGATTCTGCAGGTCAGGAAGATGTATAAGAATTTTAAAAAAGAGGATTTTGTGAAACAGTAGGATTTTTACTATGACAGGTAGGGAAGATACCCTGGAGAAGGGAATAGCAACCCACTCCAGTACTCTTGCCTGCAGAATCCCATGGACAGAGGAGCCTGGTGGTCTATGGTCTATGGGGTCACAAAGAGTTGGACATAACTGAGTGATTAGGCACAGATATACACACTACTGTAATGAGATTGGTTAATTTCAGAAGATATTGACAAATCCATATGCAGGTTTCCTCTGCTTTTCAAAGTTTGCTTTATGCCATTTCACTTTAAGAAAATGTCTACATTAGTTCCTGTTGTGGCCAGCTGAAATAAATCCAAAGAGGATTTTCACTTTTGTGAAGCAAAGGCAAAGATCAAAAATAATTTCCAATAATTGCTTGCAGCAAGCTATTACAAAAACAATGCACACACAGTGCAGACCAGTGAGAAATGGCCCGGCCAGACTTCTTCCCAGGAACGACACTCAGCATCTCAGCTTCCCTCTGCCATAGCTTTGAACTGTTTCTGAACATCTCTGCTTTATCTACATTTATTTTGTGCATACATTAGCAAGACGTGTCCTTAGATAATTGCTTCTTTGCTTTATACCATTTCAGCTAAAGAAAGGAATATTTTACCATGGTAAGGGAAATGGTGCTTAGGTGGAAGAAAATGTGAGCAGAGGCTTGGTGAAATCTAAGCCTGTGTATCCCCTAGAAGCAATAGTTCAGTATTTGCAATTTCAGTGTTTGTGGGGAGACTTTCTAGAATCCACAAGACCAAATAGTAAGAACTGAGTCTGTTTGTCTTATAAACAGAAGGATTTATAAACAAAACAGATTCCCAAAACTGTATCATAGAATAGTAACAAGTGCTAGTAAGATGCTTGATTCTGTAATAAAATTAGTAATACAACAAATAAATAATTTTAAAATTAAGATCACCCAATTTCTTAAAACACTGTGCTGTACTCAGTTGCTTTCATCATGTCCAGCTCTTTGCACCCCATAGTCTGTAGCCCACCAGGCTCTTCTGTCCATGGGATTCTCAGGCAAGAATACTGGAGTGGGTTGCCATCTCACTTCTCCAGGGGATCTTCCTGACCTAGGAATCAAACCCATATGTCTTATGTTACTGAATTGGTAAGAGGGTTCTTTACCACTAGTGCCATTTGGAAAGCCCCTTTCTCACTGGGTGAAAGAAAATTAAACTTATAGGAACTGATTTCTTCTTCTGAATGGCACAAAACAGTTGAAATAAAATTCTGAGAAAAAAATCGTATTTGGCTTTGTATAAAGACTTTTTAATATCTGTGTTTTGTGGAATTCTATATTTCTCTGGACTTCTCTGGTGGTCCAGTGGTTAAAGTCCTGTGCTTCTAATGTAGGAGATGTAAGCCTGATTCCTGGTCTGGGAACCAAGATCCCACATACCATGCAGTGGCAGGATGAAATTATAATTAATATTTTCTTTACCCAGCACTTTTTGTGGACAAAGCATCTTTTTAAACACTTTGGTGTTGATACATTTGAGCATCACAGTGACTCTAGGAGGATATGGCTTATTTATTAGACCATTTGCAAGATGAGGAAATTAAAGCAAAGAAGTGTAAAGCATCTTACCCAAAGGGAAAATTAGCATTGATTAGAGCCCAAGCAAACTGAATTTACTCTATATACTGTATTATATTTTACTAAATATATTTAAGAAAATAATGTCTTCAACCTGAAAGATCAAACATGGATCTTAGAGCTTAAAATTCAAAATCTTTTTGAATTTGACCTTGATTCATCTCTGCAGTTTCATGTCCGTTTTTTCTTAAACAATTTCACTTCAGTAAAGTCAGTCACCCATTGACCAAGTCTCACACTTTCTGCCAGTGCCCACCTGCCACACTCAGGTGCTAAGCATCCTTCTCTGCAGCAGTTCAATTCCAATTGCTCAGAGAAACACCACTGGACTTATCCAACAAAGAGAAGGGGAAAAAGCAATGAATTTTTGTTTGGACACCTTATTAACATCATTTGTTTTTGCATGCATGCTACATTGCTTCAGTCGTGTCCAACTCTTGCAACCGTAAGGACTATAGCCTGCCAGGCTTCTCTGGGATTCTGCTCATGGGATTCTCTAGGCATGAATACTGAGTTGCCATTTCCTTCTCCAGGTAAAATTTCCAACCGAGTGATCAAACCAGGGTTCCCTGAATTGCAGGCAAACTCTTTACTTCTGAGACACCATGGAAGACTCAGATAAGACTAATGAATTTCAGGAAGATACTGACAAATCAATATGCAGTAATATAATGTCACTGCAATGTGGAAAATGCCTGGAAGAGGGAGTGGAGTGAGTGGAGGGATTTATTAGGGATTTATTACATTCAGAGATTTATTAGCTCTNAGTGAAAAAGTTGGTTTAAAGCTCAACATCCAGAAAACGAAGATCATGGCATCAGGTCCCATCACTTCATGACAAATAGATGTGGAATCAGTGGAAACAGTGGCTGACTTTATTTTGGGGGGCTCCAAAATCACTGCAGATGATAATTGCAGCCATGAAATTAAAAGTCACTTTTTCCTTGGAAGGAAAGTTATAACCAACTTAGACAGCAAGTTAAAAAGTAGAGACATTATTTTGTCATCAAAGGTCCGTCTAGTCATGGCTATGGTTTTTCCAGTAATCATGTATGGATGTGAGAGTTGAACTATAAAGAAAACTGAGTGCCAAAGAATTGATGCCTTTGACCTGTGGTGTTGGGGAAGACTTGAGAGTCCCCTGGACTTCAAAGAGATCCAACCAGTCCATCCTAATGGGGATCAGTCCTGGGTGTTCTTTGGAAGGACTGATGCTGAAGCTGAAACTCTAATACTTTGCCACCTGATGCGGAGAGCTGACTCATTTGAAAAGACCCTGATGCTGGGAACTATTGAGGGCAGGAGGAGACGGGGATGACAGAGGATGAGATGATTGGATGGCATCACCAACTCAGTGGACATGAGTTTGGGTAAACTTCAGTGATGGACTGTAAACTGTTGATGATGGACAGGGAAGCCTGGCATGCTGCAGTTCAAGGGGTCACCAAAGAGCTGGACACCACTGAGCGACTGAACTGAACGTATTGATAATAAATTATAGAAAAATCACTGCCTGAAAAAAGTAAGACACATGTTGGCATTGTATATATTAGAAAACTAAAAAAAGGTGAATGTCTTCTTTAACCAAAAAATATGCTGACATATACAAAAGTCTCTTCTTGAAAATTTCAACATCCCCTTGAAGATGTAGCATTTAACTTGGAATGATAGAAATGATCATTTGAACAGATTTTTATTACAATTTAATAATAAACATGTTTGTTAAGCAAAATACAGTGAAAAAAAATTCTCATTTGTGTTGTTTGAGGCTAACCATGAACTAACAGAGTTTCAGTAATCTTTCACCTTTTTATGTAAATAGAAAAGGATATATTTTGTAACAAGCTTCAGTTGGACAACTATAATTTTCATTTGCTTTTGGAAATAAGCCAGTATAAGAAAAGACATTTAAAAAGACTTGGATGGTGATCAAATTTGAGTCTACACCAAAGGAATATACATCTGGACAGAATTTAAACTTAATAAAATTTGATGAATGTCTTTTTTCTTTCTGCATTTAGGAAAAAGAGGGAGTTTATCATCTGTAGATATTTATTTGGTTCATTTTTTTTCACCTTTATTGTGCATGTAGCAAATGTATACTTCCAGTTTGGTAGACTGAGACAGTTGTTTTTTCTCATGTGGATAGGTCTTTTTTTCTGGATGTGTAAGTCCCTCACCAAGATGAGAGGCACCATGAACCAAGGTCAAAAAGGCCTTGGTTCCAGCTGTACCTTCTGTATGAAGATTGATGAGACAACTTCTTATCCCCCTGTATTAGTATTTTACTGTTGCTGTAACAAATTGCTACATTCTTAGTACTTTATTTTCAGAGTTTTCTGCTCATTTAAAGACAATAACAAACCCAAAACTCTAGAGGTAAGTAGAACAGAAAACAGGTGTTTTAGGCACAAATCCAGCTCCATTTCTTTCTGACTCTTTCAAAATGTCCTCCTTTGGGTGTGGGAGGTCCATCCCAGTCCAGGGTTCAGCCCTGAACTGCTAGGAAGATAGCTGTGGCAGTTTCAGATTTCCTGTTCAAGTACAACAAAGGCCTTTCTTCCAGTGACTCTATCTTAAAAAGAAGGAAACTTGTTCCTATTCCCGTCAACATTGCAGTTACCTTTCATTGGGTTGATAGAACTTAATGCTTTAGAACAACACACATTTATTCTTCTATAATCTTGCAGCTCAGAAATTCAAAGCACTGGCAGGGCTGGCTGCATTCCTTCTGGAGGCCAAAGGGGAGAATCTATTCTATGGTCTTTTCCTGTCTCTGGAGACCACCAGCTTGTCTCATGGCCTCATCCTCCAACTTCAGGGCCAACAGCCTAACATCTTCAAATTTCTTTCTCTTTTTTAAAGTTTTTTTTTTTTCCTTCTTTAAATGTAGGCCATTTTTAAAAAGCTTTTACTGAATTTTATCATATTGCTTCTGTTTCATGTAATATATTCACAACTTCCAGTGATTATGTGGATATCTTTGGGAGGATGTTATTCTGTGTACTAGCCCTTCCAGCTCTCCTTTTCATCATGTATTAAACAGGCACCATAAACAGTCCCTCCCACATAGTGTTGAAATGAATTTGTAACATACAATTTGGCAGATAGGGGACTCCCAACTCCATAGACTTATTATGAAAGCATTTGTACAGGGATAATTATTTACCTTGCACAGTCTCATAATAAAGTATTCTACAGTAAGACACACTTTCTGATTTCTCTGTAATGGTGATGGTGGCAGTTTAGTTTCTAAGTCGTGTCTGACTCTTTGCAATCCCCTGGACAGTAGCCTGACAAGCTCCTCTATCCATGGGTTTCCCAGGCAAGAATACTGAAGTAGCTTGCCACATCCTCCTCTAGGGGATCTCCCTAACCCAGAGACTGAATCCATGTTTCTTGCCCTGCAGGTGGATTCTTTGCTACTGAGCCATCAGGGAAGCTCAATCTTTTATATAACAGATGTTTAATATGTTAATCTCTTAATTTTATTTCTATGCTTAAAAGGGAATCTTTCTAAGTTTATATTACCATTCTCTTAGTGAGTTACATTGTTAAGAGAAGACAGAACTTTAGAATCACACAAGCATGTGTTCTGATCTCAGGTTCCTCACTCAGTGGCCCTCAACTTCTCACGTAACTCCTCTTGAGTTTGCTTCCACCCTTGACAAACAGAAATAGTAGCATTAATCCTTAGGGTGGGTTGGAGGATTGAATTAGGAAGAAAAAAAAAAAAAAGATCTATATTAGTTTCCTAGGGCTGCTATAACAAATTATCACAACCTTGAAGGTTTAAAAAAAGAAAGGTATTCTATCAGAAGTCCAGAAGTCTGAAATCAAGATGCTGATACTTTCGTATTTTAGGGGAGAATGCTTCTTCCCTTTCTTGGCTTGTGACAGTATAACCAAAATCTGCCTCCATCTTCTTGGTGTACCTTCCCGTCTCCTCTCTTCCTCTTCTTCTTTTTTAAAATATTTATTTGTATCTGCTTATTCACTTGCTTGTGTGGGGTCTTAGTTGTGGCATGCAGACTGTTGGTTGTGACATGTGGGATCTAGTTCCCTGATCAGGGATCAAACCTTGGTCCCCTGCATTGGGAGTATGGAGTCAAAGCCACTGGACCACAGGGAAGTCCCCTCTCTTCTTATAAAGACATAAGTTACTGAATTTAGGATCCATCCTAAATCCAGGATGATATCATCTTAGGTCTTTACCTAATTATATGTGTAAAGATCCTATTTCCAGCTAAGGTTACATTTTGAGATTCCAGGTGGATATGAATATGAAGGGGGGCACTATTCAATTTGGGCTTCCGAGGTGGCACTAATAGTAAAGAACCCACCTGCCAATACATGCAACGTGAGAAACGCTGGTTCAATCCCTGGGTCAGGAAGATCCCTGGAGGAGGGCCTGGCAACCCCCTCCAATATTTTTGCCTGGAGAACTCCATGGGACAGAGAAGCCTGGCAGTGCTCGAGTTACAAAGAGTCAGGCATGACTGAATCAACTTAGCACACATGCATACAAAGAANCTCTCCTTTTCATCATGTATTAAACAGGCACCATAAACAGTCCCTCCCACATAGTGTTGAAATGAATTTGTAACATACAATTTGGCAGATAGGGGACTCCCAACTCCATAGACTTATTATGAAAGCATTTGTACAGGGATAATTATTTACCTTGCACAGTCTCATAATAAAGTATTCTACAGTAAGACACACTTTCTGATTTCTCTGTAATGGTGATGGTGGCAGTTTAGTTTCTAAGTCGTGTCTGACTCTTTGCAATCCCCTGGACAGTAGCCTGACAAGCTCCTCTATCCATGGGTTTCCCAGGCAAGAATACTGAAGTAGCTTGCCACATCCTCCTCTAGGGGATCTCCCTAACCCAGAGACTGAATCCATGTTTCTTGCCCTGCAGGTGGATTCTTTGCTACTGAGCCATCAGGGAAGCTCAATCTTTTATATAACAGATGTTTAATATGTTAATCTCTTAATTTTATTTCTATGCTTAAAAGGGAATCTTTCTAAGTTTATATTACCATTCTCTTAGTGAGTTACATTGTTAAGAGAAGACAGAACTTTAGAATCACACAAGCATGTGTTCTGATCTCAGGTTCCTCACTCAGTGGCCCTCAACTTCTCACGTAACTCCTCTTGAGTTTGCTTCCACCCTTGACAAACAGAAATAGTAGCATTAATCCTTAGGGTGGGTTGGAGGATTGAATTAGGAAGAAAAAAAAAAAAAAGATCTATATTAGTTTCCTAGGGCTGCTATAACAAATTATCACAACCTTGAAGGTTTAAAAAAAGAAAGGTATTCTATCAGAAGTCCAGAAGTCTGAAATCAAGATGCTGATACTTTCGTATTTTAGGGGAGAATGCTTCTTCCCTTTCTTGGCTTGTGACAGTATAACCAAAATCTGCCTCCATCTTCTTGGTGTACCTTCCCGTCTCCTCTCTTCCTCTTCTTCTTTTTTAAAATATTTATTTGTATCTGCTTATTCACTTGCTTGTGTGGGGTCTTAGTTGTGGCATGCAGACTGTTGGTTGTGACATGTGGGATCTAGTTCCCTGATCAGGGATCAAACCTTGGTCCCCTGCATTGGGAGTATGGAGTCAAAGCCACTGGACCACAGGGAAGTCCCCTCTCTTCTTATAAAGACATAAGTTACTGAATTTAGGATCCATCCTAAATCCAGGATGATATCATCTTAGGTCTTTACCTAATTATATGTGTAAAGATCCTATTTCCAGCTAAGGTTACATTTTGAGATTCCAGGTGGATATGAATATGAAGGGGGGCACTATTCAATTTGGGCTTCCGAGGTGGCACTAATAGTAAAGAACCCACCTGCCAATACATGCAACGTGAGAAACGCTGGTTCAATCCCTGGGTCAGGAAGATCCCTGGAGGAGGGCCTGGCAACCCCCTCCAATATTTTTGCCTGGAGAACTCCATGGGACAGAGAAGCCTGGCAGTGCTCGAGTTACAAAGAGTCAGGCATGACTGAATCAACTTAGCACACATGCATACAAAGAATTAAACATACTGGAGATTTGGCAAGGGAGTCTGAGAAGTGAATACACTTGGAAGAAGGATTACGGAGGCAGGGTTACTCATCACATGCAGCATCAAGTATAGGGACCCAGAAAGGGGATAGCGTGCTGTGTGTTAAAGGAAACACAGGTGCTGCTTCTGGTGCCATGGCAGTAAGTGAGGTGAAAAAAGCAGCCTTGTACAATTTCATGAAGGCTTAATATACTGTGTGGAAAGGAGTGTCACCTGGCATATCCGTAAACAAAGGATTTTGCAGCCATCAAGACGTCAGCTACTGGAGCCAGCCTGGCCACACACTCTGAGGGGACTCTCCATGGGCAGGGACAGAATACTGACTTTAGACAGCTAAGATGTAAATCAAAGGAAAGATTTTGGTGAGCCCAGACTCTTGCTGTCTTCTCATACATAGATGAACATTACGTTCCTTAACTTGAGATGTCTTGTTTTCTTTAATTAACAGTTGTCTTTTGATGTTCTGATTACCTGCATTTGTTTTTGGAAAGCTCCTATATATTCTGGTTCCTTTCTTACCTCTTTGGAGCCGTCCCTTAGAGTTTTCCGAGAGGTTGTCTTGGATTAAGTCCTCAGGAAATCTGCCAAATAAAACATAATTCTCAACCTTTAGGTTGTGCTTTTTATTTTCTTCTTCAGTCAACAGCTATGTGCAGGGACAGACTTAGGCAGCTCCTTGACCTGCTGAAAGAATTTGTCCTCCAATTGTCTCTACCTTAAAGGAAGCCCTTGGAGGTGGTAGCTGGTTTTACGTACCTAGGGGTCAAGTAAGTAGGCTGATCTATGACAAGAGATTAATTTGGAAAAAGGACTACCAGATAAAGATCACTGCAATAATCCTGATGAGAAAGGCTGACTCAAAACCCTAGCTACTGGAATAAAATGGGGAGCCCAAGCACCTGGTAGCTCAGATGGTAAAGAATCTGCCTGCCATGCAAGAGACCTGGGTTTGATCCCTGGGTCAGAAAGATCTCCTAGAGAAGGAAATGGCAACCCACTCCAATATTCTTGCCTAGGAAATCCTATGGACACAGGAGTCTGGTTGGCTTTAGTCCATGGGTGGCAAAGAGTTAGACACAACTTAATGACTGAGCACAAACGTATAGTGATTTCAGTTTTGAACAAATGCTAAGAATCTTTCTGATACTCCCAAAGAGATATAGAGCAGGCAATTACACATACATACACATGTACATATATATATACATATATATATACACACACAAATATGTACATATATATGTGTGCGTGCGTGTGTGCATGCATGCTAAGTCGCTCTAGCTGTGTCCTACTCTTTGAGACCCTAAGGACTGTAGTCTCCCAGGTTCACTGTGCATGGGATTCTCCAGGCAGGAATACTGGAGGGGGTTGCCATGCCCTTCTCCAGAGGATGTTCCTGACCCAGGGATGGAACTCACATCTCCTGTACCTCCTGCATTGTAGGTGGTTTCTTTATGACTGAGCTACCAGGGAAGCCTCTCTCGCTCTCTCTCTCTCTCTCTCTATATATATATATATATACATACACATAGATATGTGTGTATATGTGTATGTATGTGTATATATATATATATATATATACAATTTTACACTTACATATGTACGTGTATAAAAATATTTGTAAGTGCAAAATTCAGAAGAAAGAGCCAGGAAGCTGGCAATTTGTATTTTTATTTATATGGCAATTAAATCCACAGAATAGGTGAGGAATGTATAAAAGGCTGTCTGGTCTCCTCCCCCTCCTCAAAAAAAATGTCTATTTCCTACTCTCCTGAACCTGCGAATGTTACCTTATTTGGAAAAATAGTCTTTGTAGATATAATTAATTTCAAGATCTTGAAATGAGGTGTTCATCCTAGAATACCCATGTGGGCTCTAAATCCAATAGCAGGTGTCCTTTAAGAAGCACAGAAAGAACACTGTGTGAGGACAGGCACAGAGACTAGAGATGTAGCCCTGAGCCACAGAATTCTGACAGCCCCCAGAAACTGGAGTCGACTAGGAAAAGAATCGCCCCTCTTCCTTCTGGAGGGGCACAGCCAAGCTGACACACTGGCAGACTTCTGGCTTCCAGAACTGCGAGAGAATACATTTCTTGTTTAAACTATCATGTTAGTTGTTCAGTCACGTCCACCTCTTTGCAACCGCACTCACTGCAGCACGCCAGGCTTCCCTGTCCTTCACCATCTCCTGGAGTTTGATCAAACTCATGTCCACTGAGTCGGTGACGCCACCCACCACGTTAGTGGCAATTTGTTATAGCAGCCACAGAAAATCAAATGCCTAGGATGAGAAGAGAAGCAGGGCTGGGTTTGAATGAGAAACTCCAACATGTAAAGTCCTCTAGAGAAGGAAAAGTTGACAAAGAAGAAAGACGTGAACATAGAAAGAAGTGTGGTGTCATGAAAGTGGAGGGATAAAAATGTCCAAATGGGAGAGAGTCGACAACTATATTAAAAGCTGCTGAACTGTGAAGTTACATGACTCTAAATAGTGACCCTGGATTTAGCTACATGGAGGAGAGTAGGACCCATAGACATGAAACACGATGTGTAACAGGAATTAAGTTTTACAGAGTATCTCCCTTAGTGTTATTCCCTTCCCCCTAGTAACCACTCAGGTTTATGTAAGTTATTGTTCCACCACTAAGTTGTGTCTGACTCTTTGTGACCCCATGGGCTGCAGTATGCCAGAATCCACCATCCTTCACTGTCTCCCAGAGTTTGCTCAAATTCAGGTCAATTGAATCAGTGATGCTATCAAACCATCTTATCCTCTGCTGCCCCCTTCTCCTTTTGCCTTCAATCTTTCCACATGTCAGAGTCTTTTCCAAAGAATCAGCTCTTTGCTTCAGGTAGCCAAAGTATCAGAGCTTCAGCTTCAGCATCAGTCATATTCAGGGTTGATTTCCTTTAAGAATGACTGGTTTGATCTCCTTGCAGACCAAGGCCCTCTCAGGAGTCTTCTCCAGCACCGCAATTTGAAAGCATCAGTTCAAACTGGTTCATGACTTACTTATAACAAAATGTTATGCTCTGCAACTTCTAAAGCTGGTTCATGAAACACTACACTTACTTTGCTTGTTGGAACCCTTGTGCAAGAGCTGTGAGCTACCATGTTGTAAGGAAACCCAGATATTCCACACAGAGAGACACACGGAGAAAGAGAAGACCTATGACTAGATAGAAAGAGGCTTTCAGCCAGACTCCAACTGACTGAATATTACAAGAGACTTGATGCCTCAACCACCCGACTGAACTCTACTCCTGACTAGGAAGAGGTGGAGAGAAAATAAAATAGGTTTCTTTTTTTTTTTTTTTCACTTGACTGCACTGGGTCTTAGTTGCGGCATGCAGGCTCTTAGCTGTGACATCTAGTTCTCTGACCAGGGATCGAACCCACCCTCCCTGCACTGGGAGTGTGGAATCTTAACCACTTGACCACCAAGGAAGTCCCTAGTTTTCTATTTTAAGCCAATATTAATTTGTATAGGAATAGTAATCAGAACTCGAGATAAACAGTTTAGTGATGAAAGACAATGTGCTCCATTGTATGAATCCATTCTAAATAAGACCTCAAAAGAGAATTTCAGAGCCAAATTGGATCATTTAATTTTACTGAGCCAAACTGGCACTTGAAAAACTGTTCTCATCCATTGGTTCTGTCACATTTCATTCTGGGATGTATCAGAAGCTTGCTTTATTTTTTCATAAAACTAATAGTAGATAGAAGATAGAACTTATAAGCACAACTTAATTCTTTTTTTTTTTTGCAATTTAATTTTTAATTTCTGGCACACACATAGCATCATTCTTGGCCCTGAGTTAACAACACAGACAAAAAAATTAAGTTTTTTGGGCAAATCCCAAACCTAAATGGATGTTTATGTTAAATCAGCAATCTTTTATCAAAATCTATTGAGTCTAAACATATTCATAATTCTGTTAAAAGAAGTTTAACACCTCTAACAAAATGTAAGGCAGTACCTTCCAACGTGACATAAAAAAGTAATATAGTAGAGTGGATTATATTCACTGTTTGGATAAATATAGAGTATAGATAACTTCATTTCAGTTTGATTTTCAGGCAAAGAATCTGAGAAATAATATGGGTTCCAGGACTTTTGGATTTTGAAATTGTGGATAAGGGATTGTGAATCTTCTGTCCCTCCTCTCTCTCTTCATCAACAGGACTAAGAAATTGAGCCCTAATGTTGTAAACATAAAATTTTGTTTCATAATAAATTAACCATCAGCATACTTAAAAGGGCCTTTGAGATTGCTTGGAAATTCCACCAAGTTTCTCTGATTTCTCAAATTTTCAACCAAACTATTTTTCTCCTTGTTTTTAGTAGCTGACCCCATGTTGTAATGTCTAGTGAAAATAAGAACAATTAGAAAACTTTCTCAGTTGTTTTGATACTAAACTTGACTTTTGGCTAAAATAAAAGAATTTCCTGCATCTCCTTCTTAAGGGCAACTTACCCAAAACTTGTAATCCTGTTCTCATCTACCTTCATAGGAACTTTATGCTGTTAATTTTCTCTTTTATATAGTAAACAAGATTTGATTATTGGATGAGTGATGAGCTCGGTACCACTGAAATCTTGAAACATAAACAAAATAATGAGATCAAGTTTGCTTATTTGTTTGTGAGTACTTTGGAGCTGGAGTTATCAATTCATATTATCTTATAAATTATCTTGAAGTTATCTTTATAAGTTATCTTTCAAGATTTTTGAAAATTTGGAAATTTAACAATATTTAAGCATATAGAGTGAAAAGGGAAGAGAATTTCTATGTAGTCCATGAGTTAAATAATCAGGAAGATAGGATACTTTCAAAAGAAACTGATCAAAAAGTATCCAGAGAGGAGGAAAATCAAACCACTACACTCCATACAGAAATTTCATGCAAAACTTCCAGAAATCTGACTTACAGGGAAAGTTCAAGCTGTAGAGTTATGACTGAAGAGGAATGAGGGGACTATGCAAGGATTATTTCTATTTATTCTAATGTGGGGGAACACTGTCATATGACTATGGATATATTTCTTCCAGGGGATCATGAACTCTTAATTATGGTTATGGTCATAAAACAGATTATATCCTAGTATTAACTGATTTGTTTTAGTTGCTAAGTCTTGTCCAATTCTTGGCAATCCCATGAACTGTAGCCCGCCAGGCTCCTCTCTCCATGGGATTTCCCAAGCCAGATTACTGAAGTGGGATACAATTTTCTTCTCTATAATATTAATTATGCCCTATTAATTAGTCTATTAATTATAGTCAATAAAGCTAAATATTAAGTCCTCTTAAATCTGTTAGATTGGTAGACTAGAAGTTGAAAAAATCAAGTTTGATGTCCTTAGAATTATCACACACAAGTAAGCCTGCTGTCTAGTACTTGTTGTTACAGAATGTTGTCACTGTACCTGTCTAATTGTGGATATAAATGCCCCTAAAAGGTAATAAGGGGAAGAAAACTGAAGACATCTTAAGGAAAAAGAAAAAAAAAAAAAAAGAGCAACGTAGTGATAAACCTTGCCTTTCACTGTGTGATTTATGATCAAGGTCCAAGGCACCTTTGAAGTTAAAGAAAATGAAAATGAAACAACATTAGAAAAGCTGCCAAATCACGGTGGTTATCACAGAATAGTTTCCAAATGAATGTACCTTAACAACTTCTCATCCTTGCTGTTAGAGTTATATGATTCTGGACATCTTTCTTCTTAAAATATTGACTTTTTTTTTTTTGGAAGGTAGAGAGATTATAAGTAACTTTTCAAAATCATTTTCATGATAAAAATCACATTTTGAGATAAAATATCCTATTGGAGTCATAGGACTCAATATCACGTATAGTGCAGGGAACTCTGCTCAGTGTCATGTGGAAGTTTGGATGGAAGGGGAGTTTGGGCGAGAATAGATACATGTATATGTAGGGCCGAGTCCCTTTGCTATGCAGTTGAAACTAACACAATATTGTTCATCAGCTATACTCTAATACAAAAAAAAGTTTAATAAAAAAATCATGACACAATAGATATACTGCTAGTGTGTCATGTATTCTGAATTTTTCCACAATCTGTCTGTGAGATAGTCTAATATACTTTAAAATTTTTATTATTTATCTCTGCTGACCTTAGACTCATTTACTACTGTGTTACAGGCACAGATATTTCAGGAAAATAGTTGTATGCAAATATTTCCCAGATGTCATAAGTGAATGTTCAAAATGCATACTTCAATTTATTTTTTATCTGGAAAATATTGCCTACCTTTTGAATTTCAAACCTTCTGGAGTAAGTGAAATCATGTATATCTTCTTTGTTGTCTCTGAGGAAGGGTAATTAGCATGTAATATATGAGCTACTTATTGTTTCTGTGGATGTTATCTAACCCGAAATGTGAGCGATCAGTGTGAAGCAAAGCAGATGGTGAAGTATCTGGTTTGTGTCTGTGACTGAGTGTCCAGGAGCTGTAATGTCCTCACACAGCTGTGGGTGATCGTCATGCCCACTGACATTCTGCAAAGAGGCCCTTTGATCCTGAAGTCATTATCCTTCAGTTATTTAGAAACTCTGAAATTAGACAACATCTGACAACAACACCCAAAGTTTCTTATGTCTTTCATTTGAATCGTTCTGCATCACAGAAACAGATATATACACACATAAACAAAAACATACACACCTGCAATGAATGATTATACCCAATTTTAAAATAGAAAGCATTTAAACCTTAATTTCCCTGGATTATAAATTTTCTAGAAATGAACATTGAATTTTGTGTTCAAAGGTGGTTAGAATTTCATGTTTGCCATGTTTCACAAGATCTGGAATGAGAAAACATTTAATACAATATATTTATCTTACATTTTATTTAATTGTAAGACCTCAGGGTCACAAAGAGTCAGACACAACTTAGCAACTGAACAACAACAAAATATTTGCATTGATTTTTTCATAGAAATTCTAAAATAAACCTAAAATCAATTATTTTACAGTTAGATCAAGCAGAACTATCAATTCAGTTCAGTTCAGTCACTCAGTTGTGTCTGATTCTTTGCGACCCCATGGACTGCAGCATGCCAGGCTTCCCTGTCCATCACCAACTCCCAGAGCTTACTCAAACTCATGTCCATTGAGTCGGTGATGCCATCCAACCATCTCATCCTCTGTCGTCCCCTTCTCCTCATGCCCTCAATCTTTCCCAGCATCAGGGGCTTTTCCAATAAGTCAGCTCTTTGCATCAGGTGGCCAAAGTATTGAAGTTTCAGCTTCAACATCAATCTTTCCAATGAATATTCAAGACTGATTTCCTCTAGGATTGATTGGTTGGATCTTCTTGCAGTCCAAGAGACTCTAAAGAGGCTTCTTCAAATTAGGAGGAAAATATGAATCATCTGGAGATTTTCTGAAGAATACAGCTTCTGGGGCCACAACCCATAATGATCAAGTCAGAATCTTCGAGAAGCAAGAGAGTCTAATACCATTCTTCTAAACAGAGCCACTGCTGGTCTATACGGTACCTTTATGAAAAATAGAAAAGGCACCCCACTCTGAACCAGGCTCATGACTTGGCAGGTAGAGAATCTGGGGGGTTTAATCCCCCCCCAATTATCTCCAGCAAGTTCACTTGTGCAATGCACAAACTTCACAACTCTACACGGACACCCTGATTTGCAAAATAAAGAAACTAAAGCCCGCAGGACTCAATTTCATTGGTTTGCTAATTTATTCCCAGGCCAATTCATTCATGCGATCACTGAGCACTTGATACAGGCCAAGTTCTATGGAAATAAGATGAATAAGACATGTTCCCACCCTCAGGGAACAGACAGTCCATCTGGAAAATAACTTGAACAATAACAACAACAAAAAACAAAGTCTCTTTATTTGAATCACTTGGGAGTACATTCTGTTTCCTGCTAGGGGACTTGATTGATACAATGTCCAATCTGAATGGTCTTTTATTCTTTAGTTTTTATATGAAGAAAAAATAGGAATTTTTCATTGTTCTAACTGTATCTTTGCTTATAGGAGCATGTATCATGAAAGTCTATGTTTTTACTCATTTAAATGGATAAAAAAGAGAAAAAAGAGGCATAGATTTTGATATGTCCTTTTGCCTTAATGTGGTATGTTCATCAGTAAGTAGTTTGGGAAATAAAATTGGAATATTTTGCCCTAAGTTCAAAAAATAAAAAAATAAAATAAAGAGGCTTCTCCAACACCACAGTTCAAAAGCATCAATTCTTTGGCACTCAGCTTTCTTTATAGTCCAACTCTCACATCCATACGTGACTACTGGAAAAACCTATTCAGCCATAAAAGGGAATGAGTAATGCCAATTGCAACAACATGAGTGCACCTAGAGACTGTCACCCTGAGAGAAGTAAGTCAGATGGAGAAAGACAAATATCATATCATGTATGTGTGAAATCCTAAAAAATGATACAAATGAACTTATTCACAAAGCAGAAAGAGTCACAGATGTAGAAAACAAACTTATGGACACCAGAGGGAAAACAGTGGAGGGATAAATTTGGAGATTGATATACACACACTACTATACACAAAATAGGTAACTGAAGAAGAAAGATTGTATAGTACAGAGAACTCTTCTCAATACTCTGCAATGCCTCACATGGGAAAGGAATCAAAAAAAGACTGGATAGTATATATATGTATAATGGATTCACTTTCTGTATGCCTGAAACTGAGACAACATTGCAAATCAACTCTACGCCAATAAAATTATTAAACGTATTAGAAGATAAATATAGATATAGGAGACATCTTTACTACCTATTGCCTTTCACCGAAGGTATTAGTGAATTCAAGCAGTGGATTTGAACTTGTATCTAAATTTAATGATCATGTTCTCTCTTAGAATGCCTTTCCAGATGATATGCTTAACAGTGACTCCTAAGTTTTTTATTAAATGAGGTATGTCTTACATGCATATACAGTTTTGCATTCTTAGCTTTCCTGATAATGTAGTGAGCTTCTGTGACTTGAACAAGTACACTAAGAGAGTACCCTATAGAGTATTTTAGTAAATTTGAGGGAAAAGCAATCAGTGAAGGAGATTTTTCCAGTGTGGCTATGTCCCTGGCATAGGTAACAACTTGGAATACTGAAAGAACTGGATGAAGGGAGTAAAGTTTCAGTAAACATTAGATAAGTACCTTTTGTTAGTTAGGATTTTGAGATTTGTTCTATATGAAATAACCAGAATTATTAGCATTGTGTACCCATGAATGAAGGTAATTGAGCATGTTGTATAAATTTAACAGCCTTTTGGACTCTGTGGGAGAGGGAGAGGGTGGGATGATTTGGGAGAGTGGCATTGTAACATGTATGATATCATGAGTGAAACGAATCGCCGGTCTAGGTTCAATACAGGATGCAGGATGCTTGGGATTGATGCATGGGGATGATCCAGAGAGATGGGGTGGGGTGGGAGGGGGAAGAGGGGGTTGGGACTGGGAGCTCATATACACTCGTGGCTGATTCATGTCAATGTATGGCAAAACGAATACAGTATTGTAAAGCAAAACAAACTAAAAAAAATTTTTTTTTAATTCATATTTTCATTCCTTAACCATCTTTTTGGAGTACATTGTGAATGTCTAGTGCTTTCCTGTTTATCCTGGCAACACATTATATCTAGAAAGTTTAAAAGATAACTTTCACCTGTGTCTCCCTGCCTTAAAACAACTTTGCCTGACATTCATATATTTTTTTGGCCTGGCAGATTTACTATTTCAGTCACTGTTGATCCCTATTCATCTCTCATTATGCAGTGTTACAGAAATATGTTTGAAAGCAACAAACGTGATGGCTTAAAAAGACTGAAAGTGAATTTAAGGTTGAGAGAAGGCTATCAAAGATGGCTGTGAAAGATATTGAGATTATTGGTCAATGTGAGAATGATTGTTGTTGTTCAGCTGCTAAGTCACGTCTGACTCTTTGCAACACCATGGACTGCAGCACACCAGGTTCCTCTGTCCTCCACTATCTCCCAGAGTTTTCTCAAATTCATGTCCATTGAGTTGGTGATGGTATCTAATTATCTCATCCTCTGCTGCCCCCTTCTCCTTTTGCTTTCAGTCTTTTCCAGCATCAAGGTCTTTTCCAATGAGTTGTCTCTTTGCATGAGGTGGCCAAAGTATTTGAGCTTCAGAGGAGCAGTTCTTCCAGTGAGTATTCAGGGTTGATTTCCTCTAAGATTGACTGGTTTGAGCTCCTTGCAGTTTAAGGGAACTTTAAGAGTCTTCTCCAGCACCACAATTCAAAAGCATCAGTTCTTTGGTGATCAGCTTTCTTTTCACAACCATACATGACTACTGTCAGAAAAGCGATGTCTCTGCTTTTTAATATACTGTCTAGGTTTCTCATAATTCTCCTTCCAAGGAGCTAGTGTCTTTTAATTTCATGGCTGCAGTCACAGTCTGCCATAGTTTTGGAGCCCAAGAAAATAAAATCTGCCACTGCTTCCACTTTTTCACCTTCTATTTGCCATGAAGTGATGGGACTGGATGCCATAATCTTAATTTTTTGAATGTTGAGTTTTAAGACAGCTTTTTCACTTTCCTGTTTTACTTTCATCATGAGGCTCTTTTGTTCCTCTTTCTGCCATTAGAGTGGTATCTTTAGCATAACTGAGGTTGTGGATATTTCTCACATCAGTCTTAATTATTGCTATTTATCCAACCTGTCACTTTGCATGATGTTCTCTGCATAGAAGTTAAATAAGCCAAGTGACAATATATAGCCTTATGGTACTCCTTTTCCAATTTTGAAACCAGTCCTTTTTCCATGTCTAGTTCCAACTTGTTTTTTGACTCACATACTGGTTTCACAGGGAAGGTAAGTTTTCTCAAGTCGGGTAAGTTTTCTTAGGTAAGGTGCTCTGGCACTCTCAGAAGTAGTACTCCCAGAAGCAGAAATAGATGTGCTTTATTTTATTTTTTTTCTGGAATTTTCTTGCTTTCTCCATGATCCAACAAAAGTGTGAGAATGATAGAAAATCTCAAGTGATTCTCAGCAGGAACAGAGAGTTATCAATTATAAAGAGCCTAGTAAGGGGTCATTAGGACCAGCTGCTCTAGCCAAGGAATAAAAAAACATTTTTTTTTCTGTGAGGAATTTTCCTAAGGTTTATGTTTCTGTACCTTGTCTCTTCATAAAAATATTAGGTAAGTATGAAGTTGTGAATATAGGAAGAAAATACAAGGATGTTCACATGCCCACCCTGATTCTACAGAAGCAGAGTCCTTGAGATTCAGATGTGGTACAGCCCACCTACTTCATGGGGTCTAAAAACAAAAGTCATATTGGTATACATTCACTGCAGATGGTGATTGCAGCCATAAAATTAAAAGATGCTTACTCCTTGGAAGGAAAGTTATGATCAACCTAGACAGCATATTGAAAAGCAGAGACATCACTTTGCCAACAAAGGTCCATCTAGTCAATACTGTGGTTTTTCCAGTGGTCATGTATGGATACGAGAGTCGGACTATAAAGAAAACTGAGTGCTGAAGAATTAATGCTTTTGAACTGTGGTGTTGGAGAAGACTCTTGAGAGTCCCTTGGGCTACAAGGAGATCCAACCAGTCCATCCTAAAGGAGATCAGTTCTGGGTATTCATTGGAAGTATTGATGTTGAAGCTGAAACTCCAATACTTTGGCCACCTGATGTGAAGAGCTGACTCATTTGAAAAGACCCTGATGCTGGGAACGATTGAGGACAGGAGGAGAAGGGGATGACAGAGGATGAGATGGTTGGATAGTATCACCGACTCAATGGACATGGGTTTGTGTGAACTCTGGGTTTTGGTGATGGACAGGGAGGCCTGGTGTGCTGCAGTTCATGGGGTCGCAAAGAGTCGGACACAACTGAGTTACTGAACTGAACTGATACAATATTCTCAATCTTACATTTAGAATCTGGTTATTATATATTATTTTTTTACCTCCATAAAGCTACAGAAATTATATTTCAACAGATCTCATAGAAACTTAGTTATCCATTTTCCAGTTGCCACAAAATAATGTAGCCTCAATCGGAAATGAACCTAAATCTACAGTAAGTTCTTTATTTTATTTTTTTGAGAAAGAAACTAAAAAGTGAAAGCAACAACAAAAATCCTAGATGTTCTTAATATTAGAAAGCTTTCAATACAATTAAACCCCTTTTGAGATTATTTAAATTATCAACCAGTGTTGTTGGCCTTTCAAAGTAAATGTAGACATTTAGTGATTTATTTTTCCTCTAGAAACTCAAAAGTACTGGACATTATATTTTCTAGAATGAAACATAACTCTATGTTACAGTTTTTAACAAAACTGGATTTCATATTCCTAGTTTTCCTTCAGAGTTTATGTTGATTTTTAAAATGAATATACCATCTAGAAGCTGGTAAAATCAAAAAAGAAAATTCCATAATTAAAGGAAAACATTCCATAATTAAAGGATATCTCTGATATCCATCAGAGATTCTGATGTGGTGCAATATTGTCCAAAAAGGAAAGTTTAAAATTTATATTTAAATTTAGTTCAACTGGGGAAAACAGTAACTGATCATCTTTTATGGATTATTTATACCCATAAAGTTTCAAGGAAAACAAATAACAATTAATTCAATCAACATGATTTCAATCCAGCTTCTTTCAGTCAACTTTATTAATGTGTTATTAAAAAGGAAAGTAAACTATTGACCAATTCTTAGGAAATTAATGAGTATGTTGACAACACTTGATTTTAAAACAGTTCCAAACCACTCATCAGCCAAATGGCAGTAACTAATTCAAATACCTTGGTATTAGAGGATTTGGGGGAAAGTTTGGAAAATTTGATTAAACTTTTGTATTTCCTTTACCCCTTTTTTTCTATCCTTTAAAGCACCAAAGTTTTTTTTTTAATAGATGCTAAATTCTTGAATAAGAATTCATTTTTTACACATGCACATGATTTTTAATTGATTTGAACCCTCTAGGGATTGTTTTATTTATATATATAAATGAGAAATAAAACCATTATTCAACTATTAATACTATGCACTTCTTTTTTACTGGCTGGAATTTATAGCAATTTATCCATGCTTCCTTTATGTAGCTATTTTTATTGAAATGGTTTCTCAAAAATCTTTCTCTTTATGGGGAGAGGTTTAATTCTGCTTGGTAAGAGTTCTTCTGCAAAACAATAGTTTTGAAGTCCTGAATGTTTTTATATACATCACAGTCTTAACACAAAACACAAAACTCTCCCAATCAATCATAAGACATAAATCTAGATAAGCAATCATTTATATATCATAATTGTAAGATTTGGTTTTATACTACTTTAATGATCTTACTATATACTTTCCTGATTATGGATGTAAAGTTAAATATAGACTTTGGAGACTTTTAAATTTTAAAGAGAGTGGTCTTTTTCCATCCCAAGTACTCTTCCAGGACAAAATTTTTTTTAAAAAAATTACATTTATTAGGCTTTTCAGGAATATGAAAAGCTATTGTCATTGGGAGCATGGTCTACCACTTTCCCATAAGCTAATAAAATCAATTCTACAGAAGGAAACACATGGGAATAAACTCATTTAATCCACTGAAGAGAATGGAGTCAAGGCTCAGAATAGGGCTAACCCTACCTTTATCATTTACAATCTATGTGATTTTAGGCAAGGTGCTTAACCTCTCTATTCTCCCACTTTTTCTTTTTTTTTTCCCCTTCTGTAAAATGACTTACCTCCTAATGTGTGATGATTAAATAAGATGTCTGGATCAGGTCAAACACTAACTCTATAATAGCTATAATAGCTATTATTTTTACATTACAATCTAGCTGAAATTAACATTCCTCACTAAGTGAGAAATTAAAATTTTAGTTGTGGAAATGTGTGGTTAATATATTCCTGTAGACAGCAATTTCCTAATTTTGTCATTTAATTGTCATGATAACTCTTAAGTCATAAAAAAATCACCCATTAGATTCCTAACATCTTAATACATCAAACAATGACTTTATGTCAAGAACACTAGAAATTAGTAATCACAGAGAAACTTTAGATATTGGGCTTCCCAGGTGGCACTAGGGGTAAAGAATCCACCTGCCAGTGCAGGAGACAGAAGAGGTGTTGGTTGGATAAGAGACAAGCTTTCGCTATTAGCTGAACATTGTATATAAAATATATTTTTTAAAAGTTTTGTTAATAATGATGCACTTTTCAGTGGCTCAGAGGTTAAAGCGTCTGCCTGCAATGCAGGAAACCTGGGTTCGAGACCTGGGTTCAATTCCTGGGTCAGGAAGATCCCCTGGAGAAGGAAATAGCAACCCACCCCACTACTCTTGCCTGGAGAATCCCATGGACGGAGCCTGGTAGGCTACAGTCCACGGGTTCGCAAAGAGTCGGACACGACTGAGTGACTTCACTTTCACTTTCACTTTAATAATGATTAGCAATTTTACTAAATTTTTTGACAAAACCATTAATAATCCAGAGAAAAATATCTTTAGGATATGGTTTTTGAAGTACTGATAGATGAGGAGTCATTGAAGAAGTACTTTGACAAAATTCTAAGGAAAGCAAGAATTCATATACGGGAAAAGGGCACATGGGTATAAGGAATTTTTCTCCAAGTGGAGCAGATTTGTACTGCATATTTGGTGACCTAGAACAGGAAGAGGGACAAAGTCAAGGTCCTTGGCTCAAAAAGGTGGGAAATGTATTAAAAACAATTAAGCTGAGTCTTTAAAATGTTGCACATGCAGAGTTATCATAACTTAAAGGAAACTGCCACCAAACTTCAACTTCTTGTCAACTTCAAGGACATCTTCCTTGGTTCTAAATTAAGCATAGATGATCAAAAAAAAAAAAAAAAAAGGTGAAAAAATAGTATCTATGAATTTGTTATCCCATCCTGGGGTTGAGTGTTTCCAATATCCTCAAATTATAAACTTGAAAAAGTTTTCAGACTGACAGTGTCCCCAGGAGAAAAGCCAAGTCCTACAGAGGAAACCAACTTCATCTAATCCTTAAAGAGGTCTAAGAATTTCTTAAACTGAGTATATCCTTTTAAAATAACCAAGTATATAAGAAATAAAGCATCATGATATGCAATAACAGAGAAAGAAAAAAAGCAGCAAAAACAGGACCACACAGGTTTCAAATACAGTGACTATAGGCAACATCAGCATAGCATAATTGAAGAGATACTTAATAATCTAGGATTTAAGCAAAAATAATTACCCAAAATGGTGTGTTGTTGTTCAGGCGCCCAGTGGTGCCTGACTATTTGCTATGGACTGCAGTACTCTAGGCTTCCATGTCCCTCACCATCTCCCAGAGTTTGCCTAAGTTCATGTTCATTGCATCAGTAATGCCACCCAGCCATCTGATTTTCTGATGCCCTCTTCTTCTTCTGCCCTCGATCTTACCCAGCAACAGGGACTTTTCCATCGAGTCATCTGTTTGCCTCAGATGACCAAAATACTGGGGCTTCAGCTTCAGGGTTAGTCCTTCCAGTGAATATTCAGGGTTGATCTCCCTTAAGATTGACTGGTTTGATTTCCTTTATGTCCAAGGGATTTTCAGGAGTCTTCTGGAAAAAAAAAAAAAAAAGTTATACATGGAGCCAAAAAGATAAATATGGAAAAGATATATGGTGGCTGTCTATAAGTTTTAACATATGTTTAATCATAGCTCAAGAAGAAGAATGGAAAGCAAATAAAATAGATGCAAAATTTGGAGATGTTCTAGTTGAGAATTTCACAGAAGTGATGAAATATACTATCCATAGATTCAAAATGCCAGTGAACTCACAGCAGAACAAATAATAAGAAATCCACACTGAAATACATCAAAGTAGCATAGCTGGGCATGAACAGCAAAAGGAACACCTTCAAAATACACGGAGATGAAAGGGCAGGTTCCTTTCAAATGAATGCCTGTTATAGATTGTCAGATTATTTTTCAACAAACACAGTAGAAATGAAATAAATCTTTCATTCCAGAATTCCATATTTTGGAAAATAAATTTCAAGAATAACAAGTAAATAAACATGGATGGTCCTAGAGATTATCACATTAAGTGAGGTAAATTAGAAGACAGATATTACATGACATCACTTATATGTGGAATTTTAAAAAGTGATACAAATAAACTTATTTACAAAACAGAAATAGACTTATAGAAAGCTAACTTCAGTTTAGTTCAGCCACTCAGTCATGTCCGACTCTTTTCAACCCCGTGAACCACAGCAGGACAAACTTCCCAGGCCATCACCAACTCCCGGAGCTTGCTCAAACTGATATCCATCAAGTGGGAGATGCCATCCAACCATCTCATCCTCTGTTGTCCCCTTCTCCTCCTGCCTTCAACCTTGCCCAGCATCAGGGTCTTTTCCAATGAGTTAATTCTTCGCATCAAATGGCCAAAGTATTGAAGTTTCAGCTTCAGCATCAGTCCTTCCAATGAATATTCAGGACTGATTTCCTTTAGGATTGACTGATTGGATCTCCTTGCAGTCCAAGGGACTCTTGAGTCTTCCCCAACACCACAATTCAAAAGCATCAATTCTTTGGTGCTCAGCTATCTTTATGGTCCAACTTTCACATACATACATTACTAGCGGAAAACCCATAGCTTTGAGTATATATACCTTTGTGGGCAAAGTAATGTCTCTGCATTTTAATATGCTGTCTAGGTTGGTTATAACTTTTCTTTCAAACAGCAAGTGTCTTTTAATCTCATGGCTGCTTTGATTTTTGAGCTCAAGAAAATAAAGTCAGTCACTGTTTCCATTGTTTCCCTGTCTTTTTGCCGTGAAGTGATGGGACTGGACACTGTAATCTTTGATTTTTGAATGTTGAGTTTTAAGCCAACTTTTCACTCTCCTTTTTCACTTTCATCAAGAGGCTCTTTAGTTTCTTTTGACTTTCTGCCATAAGGATGGTGTCATCTGCATATCTGACGTTATTGATATTTCTCCCAGCAATCTTGATTCCAGCTTGTGCTTCTTCCATTCTGGCATTTCACATGATATACTCTGCATATAAGTTAAATAAGCAGGGTGACAATATACAGCCTTGACGTACTCCTTTCCCAATTTGGAACCAGTCCATTTTTCCATGTTTGGTTCTATTGCTGCTTCTTGACCTACATATTGATTCCACAGGAGGCAAGTAAGGTGGTCTGGTATTCCCATCTCTTTAAAAATTTTCCAGTTTGTTGTGATCTACATAGTCAAAGACTTTGGTGTAGTCAATAAAGCAGAAATAGATATTTTTCTGGAACTCTCTTGCTTTTTCTGTGATCCAACAGATGATGGAAAGTTGATCTCTGGTTCCTCTGCCTTTTATAAATCCAGCTTGAACATCTGGAAGTTCTTGATTCACATACTGTTGAAGCCTAGCTTGGAGAAGTTTGAGTATTACTTGGCTAGCATGTGAGATGAGTGCAATTGTGCAGTATTGTGAACATTCTTTGGCATTGCCTTCTTTGAGATTGAAGTGAAAACTGACCTTTTGCAGTCCTATGTCCATGCTAAGTTTTCCAACCTTGCTAGCGTACTGAGTGCAGCACTTTCACAGCATTATCTTTTATGATTTGAAATAGCTCAACTGGAATTCTATCACTTCCACTAGCTTTGTTCATAGTGATGCTTTCTAAGGCCCACTTGACTTCACATTCCAGGATGTCTGGCTCTAGATTACTGATCACACCATCATGATTATCTTGGTCATGAAGATCTTTTTTGTACAGTTCTTCTGTGTATTCTTGCCACCTCTTCTTAATATCTTCTGCTTCTGTTAGGTCCATACCATTTCTGTCCTTTATTGAGCTTATCTTTGCATGAAAATTTCCCTTGGTATTTCTAATTTTCTTGAAAAGATCTCTAGTCTTTCCCATTCTATTGTTTTCCTTCATTTCTTTGCATTAATCACTGAGGAAGTCTTTCTTAGCTATCTGTACTATTCTTTGGAACTCTGCATTCAAATGGGTATATCTTTCCTTTTCCCCTTTGCCTTTCACTTCTCTTCTTTACACAGTTATTTGTAAGGCCTCCTCAGATAACCATTTTGCTTTTTTCATTTCTTTTTCTTGAGGATGGTCTTGATCACTGCCTCCTGTATAATGTCATTAACCTCTGTCCATAGTTTGTCAAGCACTCTGTCTATCAGATCTAATCCTTTGAATTTGCTTGTCATTTCCACTGTATAATCTTAAGGGACTTGATTTAGGTTATACCTGAAAGGTTTAGTGGTTTGCCCTACTTTCTTCAGTTTAAGTCTGAATTTGGCAATAAGGAATCATGACCTGAGATCTAGTCAGCTCCCAGTCTTGTTTTTGTTGTTCGTGTAGAGCTTCTCCATCTTCAACTGGAATATAATCAATCTGATTTTGGTATTGAACATTAGGTGATATCTATGTGTAGAGTTATCTCTTGTGTTGTTAAACATAAGAAAGCAAACTTATATTTACCCAAGTGAAAAAGGAAGGGGGAAAGGCATAACCTTTAGGAGAATGAAATAGCCTGAGTACAGGACATAACTGATTAGAACCAAAGAGATTCAAGATGGTGGACCAAGTAGACTTCCACTAGAACTTGAGCCTCAGTTTGCACTCATTGCAACATATCAGAAGGCTCAATGACACACCTATAGGCGCCATGCCAGTTCCAAGGCCAACCATAAAGGTGAAAACCTGAACAGTGGCCCAATTTCTGGATATGTCTACCCTTTCCCCAAAATAGCTGGAAGGTTCCTCTCAGTCATTGGCTTATATTCTTTGGGGCCACATTTACCTTCTGAGGTGGCCCACACTCTGTGGATTTTGTTTCTCACTTCTTACTTATCGCTCTGCCTCTCACTGAATTCTTTCTGTGATGAGATATCAAAAACTTGGGCTTCATCAAGGCCTGAGACCATGTGTGATCTCAGCTAGAAGAATCTGAGTTCAAGTCCCAATCTAGGCTGCAGAGTTCCAAAAGGGGAAAGTGGGATGGGAGGAGAAGAGATAAATTAGGAGTTTAATATACACACTCTACTTTGTATAAAATAAGCAACAAAGATCTATTGTACAGCACAGGTAATCTATTCAGTATCTTGTAATAGCCTACAATGGAAAAGGATCTGAAAAAGAAAATATATATTAATACATATGCAAATGAATCACTTTGTTATATGTGAGAAAATAATCCAATATTGTAAAGGAACTATACTTCAATTAAAATTTGGAGGGAGAGGGTGGGATGATTTGGGAGAGTGGCATTATAACAAGTATGATATCATAAGTGAAACGAATTGCCAGTCTAGGTTTGATGAAGGATGCAGGATGCTTGGGACTGATGCACGGGGATGATCCAGAGAGATGGTGTGGGGTGTGAGGGGGGTCGGGGGGTCGGGATTGGGAGCTCATATACACTCGTGGCTGATGCATGTCAATGTATAGCAAAATGAATACAATATTGTAAAGCAAAACAAACTAAAAAATAAAAATTAAAATAAAAAACACTTCTTTCAAAAATAAGAGGTGTTATTAATTTTATTTATGTACAGTAACACAGCCTAATAATTAAAATACATTGTCATAATGCACTAAGAATGAATAAAAAGATAAGAAATTAAAAAAAAATAAATAAAAGTCAAATACTACTATATGCATTCTAGTCAAATCCTNAAACACTTCTTTCAAAAATAAGAGGTGTTATTAATTTTATTTATGTACAGTAACACAGCCTAATAATTAAAATACATTGTCATAATGCACTAAGAATGAATAAAAAGATAAGAAATTAAAAAAAAATAAATAAAAGTCAAATACTACTATATGCATTCTAGTCAAATCCTCTGGAATACATATCTCAGAAGAGAGTGATTATTGCAAATGTATTTTCAAAGAGAATTTCATTAATTTATAGTTGTCTCAATATATAGTTATCTATGACCACTCAATATAAAGATATATTTCCTTTAAATAATTGTGCTTACCAAGAGAATTAATTCTTCTGGACTAGAATGAATGGGGTATATATCATCTATAATTTTTTTTTAATTTTTAATTTTTTTCCATCTCAGGTGTACATGAGTTCCCAATCTTTAACCCCACCACCACCACCCACCCCATATCAACTCTCTGGATCATCACCGGAGAGTGCACCAGTCCCAAGCATCCTGTATCCTGTATTGAATATAGACTGACAGTTTGTTTCTTACTTGATAGTATACATGTTTCAGTGCCATTCCCTCAAATCTTCCCACCCTCTCCTTTTCCCTCAAAGTCCAAAAGTCCATTCTATACATCTGTGTCTCTTTTGCTGTCTTGCCTACAGGGTTATCATTATCATGTTTCTAAATTCCATATATATGAGTTAGTATACTGTGTTGGTGCTTTTATTTCTGGCTTACTTCACTCTGTATAATTGGCTCCAGTTTCATCCATCTCATTAGAACTGATTGAAATGTATTCTTTTTAATGGCTGAGTAATACTCCATTGTGTATATGTACCACAGCTTTCTTATCCATTCATCTGTTGATGGACATCTAGGTTGTTTCCACATCCTGGCTATTATAAACAGTGCTGCAATGAACATTGGGGTACATGTGTCTCTTTCAATTCTGGTTTCCTTGATGTGTATGCTCAGCAGTGGGATTGCTGGGTCATAAGGCAGTTCTATTTGCAATTTTTTAAGGAATCTCCACACTGTTTTCCATAGTGGCTGTACTAGTTTGCATTCCCACCAACAGTGTAAGAGGGTTCCTTTGTCTCCACACCCTCTCCAGCATTTATTGCTTGCAGACTCTTGGATTGCATCCATTCTGACTGGTGTGAAATGATATCTTATTGTGGTCTTGATTTGCATTTCCCTTTAATAAGTGATGTTGAGCATCTTTTCATGTGTTTGTTAGCCTTCTGTATGCCTTC